>CM051709.1:10215137-10352637 GCA_028022725.1 Lycodopsis pacificus
TGCGACTGTGAAATCAGCGTGAGCGCATTAGCAACTCCACGCCAAATGAGGATGACCGGAGTGGAGCATGCATTCCTAGAAACCAACTTCCGGCTGGAGTCAAATAAAAGCAAATGAAATCGACGTAATATCACTCTATTTCATCGGCCGCGTCTTGTGCCGTCACATCAAATTGTTTGGTGTTCGTTAATGAATCACAGTGAGGTGTTATGAATATCTTTGGTTGCCCCCCCCCCCCTCAGTCCTCACTGCCTCCCTTTACTGCCCCCCACTCCCCTCGTCCTCCCCCACCTCTCCCTGTCCCCCAACCTACCATTAGGCCCGTGGACTAACGACCTTATTTGCATCCCTGACATACCTCTGCATGATTGCTGGTGCTAATCTCCAATTGATGTGAGAGCAGGCATCTCGAAAGCACGCACACACAAACGCAGAGCACGGCGTATTTATTACACCGCAAAGTCCAGCGTTTACTCCTGAGCGACTCAGTAATGGCAGCCAGCCATTAAGTACTAAATGGCTCATCCACATATTTTAATAAAGTGTCAGAGAGCTCAGGCCTGTGAATATGGTCCTGCATATTTTTCCTTCAAAGCCACACAAAACAGCTCATGAGCTGCATAGTCGAATAACGGAGGAGATCTTTGGTACGCGGTGTATAAACGTTAATAAATGGTGTATAGCACACTATATAGCACACTATGACGCGGTAGTAAACGGATTAGTGTTTTATTAAAGTGTTTGTTGACAACTTTAACTCCTCCTGTGGGCACCCATCATTTAGGGTGGTGTATAAATACAATAAATGACAACACAGTAAATATTTGTATTTTTTTACAAATACTGTTATAATCACTTAAAAATGCCCTTCTAGTTGGTACAATCGCATTAGACTGTATTATAAACGCTTTATTATAAACAATAATAATAAAGGGTTTACAAGATGCTGCTTATGAATCCTGAATAAAGGGAATTAAAGTCTTAAAATGTACCTTTATCCTCAACGATTTTATCATTATACACATGTTTGCAGTATATTTCAATGTGTCTGGATTTTTATATCAAATGTTTCATCATTTAGTCGATAGATATATGCCCAAAAGTCCCAAACTCAATTTACTGTTATAATAAGTAGTATTTAAAAAGGCTGGCGACAGAGAGTGTTTGTCGTCTTTGTTTCGTTGATGAATAAATATTGAATCAGTTGTTGATATATTCTCTGCGTTTACATTTTTTTTTCAATAACTTACTTAAAGGAACAAAAAATGAGTACGGTTGGATTTGACTGTATTTCACAAAACAACGACAGAATTGAATTTCCTCCTTTAATAATAGAAATGAGTCTTTTCATTCAGTGGGCTCAGTGGTGTCGGGTCACAGTGTTTCTGTTTGTGTGGGGGGGGGGGGGGGGGGGTTTCCCTCTCGCTGCCTCCATGAATCTGAGGGGCAGAAACAGAAATATTCATCGCTCCGCTTGCATCCTGCTAAGATCAGCCTCTTCTTTTCATCCCGCCACATCAGAATATTAATTTACAGTGTTTGGCTTGAATATTAAAGTCATCTGTACCTTTTAAAATTCTCTTCAAATTCAAAACCCCTCCCCCCCCCCCCACCTTCCACTGATGAAGGCAACCCAGGAGAGAGGCTATGAGACGCGTCCTAACGCACCACCACTTGATAAGTCTCCCTCTCTCTCCACTCCCCTCTTTCATAGTCCAGGGGGATTTTCTGATGCATCCGACGCGTCAGAAATAATTAGGTTTTGTCAGATTTATCATCGTGGCACAAACCCCTCTCCCCATCCAGGGCCCCCAGATCATGTTATGCCTTGTTTGTGTGTGACAGCATTATTATTCTTTTTTTTTTTTTTTTTTTTTTTACTCGCCCAACACTTTTTTTTTCCGCCCACTCCTCTGTTGTTCTGAGGGGAGCGGCGTCCTGCTCGCAGCACCGCTGCTTCCTGCCCGGCGCTTATTGACAGTGGCTAAAGATATTCATCCATTTAGAGTTAAAAACATGTATCATGGTGTCCGAGCCAACTGCCGGGGCTGAAGTTGATTAATGGCAGAACCTAGCTGCCGGTTTTTCCTCTTGAGGAGCGACATGCACAGCCCCTGCATATTAACGAGTGGCTGCGCTTTCTATTAACTAGATAAAAAAGCCTCTCCTCTGCCTTTGCTCCAGGGGGCTTAGGGATGAGAAATTCTCCATTATTTATCATGTGGCCTGTTTTTTTTTTTTCCCCCCCTTTTTTTCCTTTTTCATGTATTTCAACCTGGTGTCATCAGTAAACTTTTAAATGCCAAACATGTCTGGAACATCACAGCTTATCGGCCTTACAGGGGCCATGTTTTTCATGCAATTTTCATGCGCTTACTTACAGTAGACGTGAGGCATCATGTCGAATTAGTGTCTCGCAAACAACACGGTTGTTACTTTCACTAGATGATGCATGTAATGGCTGTTATCTGCCTGTTTTCTGATACAACAAAATATGTATCTGTGAGCTGAACATTGTGTATTCCATGTGCAGGATAGGGGCTTAATAACCAGAAACCCTTTCTCTCTTTTAAATAATCCATCACGGTAACAATTAGCTTTTCTTTATTTTCTTGCTCTCTTAACTGCTAACAGCTGTACATTTAGCAGGTAATTCAAAATGACATCAATGAGGTCAAACAAGTGGAGAAAATTCCCCATAAAACATATGAAAATCTAACGTTTCTCGCCGATGTGATTGTGTCAATAGGCTTCCCATTCACGTGAAGGAGGAGCCACTTAACATGGACGAAGATGACTGTCCGATGTCACTGGTGACGACAGCCAATCACAGTCCAGAGCTGGACGACGACCGGGAGCTGGAGGAAGGGAACTTATCAGACGACCTGGAGTGACTAGGATACAGTTTTTGGTCAACATGTCCCTTCACCCAGCCGCACTGTTTCTCTCACACAAACCTTCTGCAAGACTCCAAACCACTCCACAGTCCAAGCAACCACAGCTGACTCTCTCTTTGTCTCTCTCACCACTGGGACTATTTATTGAGCATGCAATCCGGATGGAGACCGGTCCGAAGGAACTCTTTGTTGCAGCCCTTTGGGATCCCCCACACATGACAGGCATGAGATGTCTGATTAGAATTAACTCTTTGAGACCTATTTCATTAGACAAGGCGTAGCCACACACAGTACAAGGATGATGGACTCATGGATGGGGGGGGGGGGGGGGGGGAAACATGAAACAAATGAGCAAATCATGTTCCGTTGAAAGCTAGCGGCCTCATATACTGCCAAAAAGGAAGACGTTTTATGTGTGTGAATAATCCAACCCCCCCCCCCCCAGTAGTTGTTCGTGTCTAGAGACAATTGCTGGTTCAATTCAAGTTGTTGCTCTGTTATCATTTGCACAGGAGTAGTCTCAGAAATTTGTGTCACTGCCTGTATGTTGCTACTATAATGAAAACCAGTATATTATTTTTAGCTTCTTTTTTTTTTTTTTTTTTTTTTACCATCGTTAATTTTACAATCTGATTTTTAGGCACCAACAACTGTAAATGCCATTCCCTGAATCACACCAGTCATGGAAACGCGGTACCGAGACTGTTGTTGCAGCTGTCCAGAAAAAATAGTGGAGAAAAAAAAAAGAAGAAAAAAAGTTGGCTTCCAGTCTATTATCTGTTTGTGATTAAAAGTAAAAAAAAAAACTAAAAAAAAACTGGAAATCAAGTTGGGGGGGAAATAGTAGTTTGTATAAAGCACCATTTACAAAAACCAATGCATTTCCGCATAATTTTCTTCTCGCTGTTCTCCTTACCTCCTCGTTCTAAAGCTTTGTCTACCTGCAAACAGTCACAGGCAACAGCTAGAAACCAAAGCCAACACTAGCAATGGCCAATAGCTTATAGGCAGAAGCCACCAAACTCCTCTTGGTCCGTCTTCTGTGACTTTAAACTAGTACAAAGAGAAGCTTTTGTTTCCGCAAAACTACCTTCGAATAACCTCTGGGATTGTTTCATTTAGCCCTATACAAAGATGATCACGAGATAGAGAGGGGGGGGGGGGGGGGGGGGGAGTAAATGCTGATTTTGATGTGTAATTTGATAACTCATTGAACGTCCACTTTGGGGATTTTCTGCCAGACGTACTGTAGGTAAAAAAAAAAAAAAGGTGATGTGATATTTGAACTGCAGGCATTTTTTTGTGATTTGACTGGTAGAGAGCAGCTAACTGTAAAAGTGGATCCTGACCAAAACAAAACATTTGTGTATTCAATGGAAGTGCAGAAACATTGTGTTCTTGTGAAGTTTATTTTCTTTTTCTATTTTAATTTTTCTTTTACTTTGTTTAAAATGCATAACACATCACACATCATTTTATTTGTTTGTTTTACGTTCTTTTATTTCTGACCTGGTGAATATGTAATGTTCTAAGTGGGACTGTCAAAATGAACGTCACGTCTTATTTCCGTGGCGGTTTTTGTTTCCCCGAGCTGCGTCGAAAACCGAAACTGAAAACATCGCTAACCAAACGTGAAAAAATATCTAGTGAAGCCAAAAAGTCATAATTCCAAGCTGATATGAAATGGCTCGGTTACCATGTGAAAGCAAATAACAATAGCCAAGGCAGAGGAGGGTATCTAAGGCGGAAGTGAACCTTTTCTAGCTGATATTTGCTTTAACGTCATCGAGTGCTCGTCGTGTGGTTCACAGCTTCTAAACGATACAGATGCAGCCGGTGTAACGCGCTGATGTACTCTGTGTAGGAAACCAGCTTTTTATAACACACTTGTGTATTTTAAAGAGACTAAAGAGAAGTAGTCCCATCCTTTTCCCTCACGGCTAATGTCATCTAGAAAAGTGTTGTTGCTTTAATGGTCATTTCTGTTTTCAGTAAACCAAAGTTACACAAAATTCTGCCTCCTCTTGTATGGGATAACAAAATGCTAAAACAACCACACACACACACACACACACCCTGTCAGAGACTAGCATACACGCAGGCGAACAGACACACACACACATACACACAGACCCCCGAGCTTTTGGTCTGCCGACCTCCTTGTTTCGGTTAACTCTCCAGCTGCAGAACATGTATGCTGTCAAAGAACCGACGAGTGGCTTTGTATTGCGCTGTAACGACCAAAATGGAAACACTGTGCATATGTTGTTTTCAAGCGTTGTGCCAAGTCAAGGAGTTGGCTGTGAGAGCTTAACACGCAGACACGTGCAGTACTGTACAAACACGCAGCATGTAAATACACACACACACACATACACACACACATGCCAGTTCCACGTCAAGAGGGTACTGGGCCCAGGAACAAAGCTTATCCCTTCAATACTGAGCTGGAGTCAGCAAAGCGACTTGAAGACGACGTTCTTAATAATCTTATCACACCAAATAAAAAGGACGGCGCGTCTTTCAAACAAAAAAAAAAAAAAAGAAGAGAAGAAGAAAAAAAAGGGGTTCTCCCACTGACCCAAAAAAAGGCTTTCTAAAAGCTTCTACCTCTGCACAACAAATTCAGAACAATTATGACAGATTGCACGAGTTATTAGAACGCCACCAAGAGCTGTTACACACTCTACGACGCTCGTCTCCCAGGACGTGGCTCAAACCAACGTTTACATTCCCTGCGTCAAGATACGGAAGATTTGCATTGTAATAGGTTGTCCTCAAACATTTGTAGAATGATAATGTATAGATTACCTGTAAGGGAATATTGTGTTTTCAAAATGCATGTCTAAAAATCATTTGGTGGACTGGAAACAAGAATCAATAAAAAGAATAATAATAATAAAAATCATCGGGACGATGGCCGAAAATGTACGTACAAATGCATAGGAGTGCGTTACCTCAGATATACTGTTTTGGGAGGGATACAACCTGTCAGCCACAGAATGCATATTACCTGTAGATTTGCATGGGTTTTGTATAAATTAAGTTAAAAAAAAAAAAAAAAAAAAAAAGTCTAAAATAGTTGCTTGCACATAATACCAGAAAGACCTCCAGAACTGCGATCTGCTCCTCCACTAGATTTTAGGATTGTCTGGATTTTCTGGGTTGATTTTGTCTGTATTTTGATAACTGTGCATACTTATGTAAAAAAAAATTGTTGGTGGACCCATAAATTTACCAGACTTTTTTCTAAGAGGAAAAAAAAAAAATCTCAGTGTTTCTTTTCTGACTTACCTGAATTTTTACTGTTTCTCTCTCATCGCTCGCTAAAGAATAGCAAAACCTGCTTTTTTCTGCATCTGCTTTGCGTAGCTGTAAGGCTTTAACCTAATGTGTGTATTTATTGCTTGTACCTCTGTGCATACTTTATGAAGCATTATGTCTGGCAGTTGAGTCATGTATCCTTTCTACTGCTATCCTTCTCTAATAATTGGGAATATGATCCCCCTATGTATACAGTAAATTGGGACTGTAGCAAACATATGTTTATGTAATTGGTGAAAACTTTTTTTTTTTTTTTTGTTTGTTTCATTTCCTTTTTGATCGAGATTCAACGACTTTTTTTTTGATACTTTTCATTACTGTGTACCGTGTCCATACGTTAAAGGTTCTCTGACATTAGAATGTCGTGGTTGAGAATTGTAACAGACGTTATTATTTTCTGTATTCATGGCATTTCACTGCTGAATAAAATAAAGGACCAAAACTTGGAATTTGAAAAGCAACTGTCTACCTCCAGCATCAGAGACTAGATCACCCCCCCCCCCCCCCCCATATATCTTTTATTCTACAAAGGCACAAAGCCATGAAAATCTAGCACACTTTTAACGTTTCAGGAGCTGCTACTACGGAGATGTGAAGGAAGGGGTTGGAAAAAATAAAATTAAAGTTTAATGTATATGTTACAAGGCTTTGTTCGGGCTTCCAGCACCTAGAGCCTTGTTTAGAAGAGCGGGTACAAGGCACTGCATTGCCCACCCCTATGGACCCTGTAATGGATTTAGCCTTTGTATGATTCAAGCCCCACTGCTTTCACCACAAGCATGTCCCAGAATGCACTGCAGTACAGTACTTTTGAAATACTTTTGTAAGAGCGACTCACCCAGCTATATAGGCTTCACTTCTGGGCTATACTGCAAAAGTGGTTTGGGCACAAACCATCTTGTAAAGTCTGTTGTCATGCTCGCGTAAGAGAATTATTAACATCAAGGTACTGCATGGTGTGGAGAAAAAAAAACAAAGACGTATAATTTCATCAGACGTTTTTCATCAATCTTCAAGACAGCACTTTCCCCTTGACACTTCAAAAGAACAGGGGGAAAAAAAACAACACGCCTTTTAGCCTTTTTCGATTGATGGATGTTGACCGATAAAACGCGATGACAGGCCGCGTGGCTAAATCAACTCCAGCAGGCCTACCGCACCTTGTCGGTCATGGAGCAGCCACACGCTGACACCCTCATTGAGATTCAAACTGAACCTACCATGACCAATAGGTTGCCCATTAGCTCGTCTGTATGCCGGGAGCCTTCTACACGTTCCAACGGGTGCTCTGGGACATCGTGGGACCCTCTGAATCATGTCCGTTGGTCATTTAATCGTAACGCTGATGCGTGTTCTTTTTTCCTTATATGACGTCCCGTGAGAGGTCAAGACAACAGCATTTTTCATAAAGGCACACGGACACATTCCTCCCCCTCAATGACAGCATCAGCCATGGCAAGCCCCTGTTATCTCCTCAGCAATGGCGTTCCAGAGCATTAGCTAGCTCGCAAAGGCACTCGTCTTCCACGGCTGTTTATGCACTTGGAAGTGTTTGTGAATTCAAGTGAGGGATCGCATACGGAGCGCAACAAGGGCCGCTGTGTACTACACAACATCAGAGGGAGCTCCGACATTAAAGTGCGAGAGCGCCTGCTATAGACCCTTCTTTCAAAGGCCATGAAATAATAATGGGTTGTGGTTAGAGAGGTATCCGTGAGTCACACTGGCTGCTTTTCATAAAGTGGAGTTATTTACAGTACGATGAATAAAAGAAAGGGTAGCTGCTGGTGCAAGTCTTTTCCACATGAATGCTGGGGGGGGGGGGAAAGAAGTCCCTTTAATATACAGTGGCAGAGCTACATGAGAGGCTGGGTAACAGAATGCACTGAAATTTGAGTTAATTTTCTTGAAAAAGCGAGTGATTTGTAAGCTTTTAATGCAATAGTTTAGCATATTTGGAAATAAGCTGACTTAGTTTGCATGGATGATACCATTGCATGTTGAATGTGGTATCAATATTCTCGTCTAACTCTCTGGATAAAGTGCACGTTTTAGGGCAAACGACTCCTTTAACTTCCTGAGATGTAATAGCTGTCTCCTCGGCACAATGGTAAGAGGCCAAGTGGCTTACACCCTGCCCTTCTGAATTAGATGCTGGCATCATTCATTTCATCTCCAACACTGACCAATTAGGTCAATTTATGAACCGTCCCCTTGTGGGATTGGGTGGTAAATATCTCTAGTCTTGCAGTTTATTGATTAAGAGTGCCAACTCTCTCTCTCTCTCTCTCTCTCTCTCTGCCTGTCTCTTTCTTCCTCTCTCCACCACTTCTGACCTGACGATGTGTGACGGCTCCCGAGAAGACCCTCGCCCCCAGGCTGCAGAATTGCCTGCTAAATAGTCCGAGGCAATGGCAACGCTAATTGAGATCATCATTATTATAATTGCGAGCCCTGAAAAGCGCGTCTTAAATAATTTGCATTGCTCTCAAGTTGATATTGGACGCAGTGCAAAAAATAATTGCATCGCTCGGAGGCACGATGCTCGGTTCGGTGGTGGTGGTGGTGGTGGGCGAGGGGACTCTTGTGCCCGCTCCCCGCCCCCCCCGCCCCCCCACCTGGCTTTCCAGTGACCGCCCACCCGGTGCTGAGTTGGGTGCCACAAGGCGTTCCGCTCCATGTTGGACCGCCTTCAGAGGAGTCACGTGTTTTGTCGTGTCAGCAGCGGTGGAGGTTTTGGTCAATTTCCACTCAAATCAGAAGATTTCCAACACAAGAACTCAAATTCCCATGAGGTCAGGCTTCATTATTGTCCCATGTGTTGTGTCCTCCACTGGTCACTGTGTTTTTGATGTAAATCTCAATCCACCTGCCCCGCCGCTACATTTCTGATTTTCCACTCTTGTCGAAAAGGAGCTGCTGAGATAGACACAAAACAAACTGTGTGACCCCGATACATTCAACTTCACTCATCATTACATCAGAGGGACCTGATGTGAAGGTACTTTTCACTTTGTGTGGATGTGATGTGCAGGCACCGGTGTAATGTATGCAAGAGGAGCGCCTATTTCTCCAACTGAAACAAGGGATTAACCCAACAAAATGGTGAGAAACTGCTGATATTCATGAATTCTTGCCTGTGGCATTATCTACCCATACACACACACACACACACACACACACACACACACACACACACACACACACACACACACACACACACACACACACACACACACACACACACACACACCCTATCGGGTTCTCTCTCCTCCTGTCTCACTCACACAAGCACAAGTGAGACTTGACAATGAGACTAATGAATATGACATGGTGACATGATATAGCTCATTATTTGTTTTCTTTATGCTTTACTGACAACAACAACAAGGCTTCCAGGCTTGAAAATAGGCACATCAAACAAGAATGAAGGGAGTAGAATCAGATTAACTAAATCCTCTAAGAAACAACTCTTTATCGCCCTCTCTTTTGCATGTCGTATCTCTCTCTCTCATACTTTCTTCCCCCCCACGTGGAGATAAATCAAGCTGTTTGAGGTGGATAGTGTGCAGGTGGTTGAAGAGGTTATGCCAAAAAAAGAAAAAATCCAAACTATCATCTTTAATCCATGGTAATCACCTCTGGCCTTAATCACCAATTCATAATGGAATTTATAATGGGATTATTTCAATTACCTACCACCACCGGCACCACAGAGTACTGCAATTAAATTAGGACAATGCGATGGTATGTCTTTGTCTCAAATCTCTATATGTTTGTGTTTCAGGAATCTGGTGCCTTTTTTTGTGGTTTGTGGAACTTCTGGAGGAGAAGTTTGATCTTTTGAAAAAGCAAGATTTTCTTTTTTTTTTTTTTTTTAAGAAACGGGAAACCTTGGGAGTTGATCATGTGGGGGGTTTGGGGTTGGTAAAGAAAAAAAAAGAAATATCTAGCATTAGAGAGGAATGGTGGGTTAAATCACTTACTGGGGATTTTTAATGACATTTCAGTGTTCCTCGTATAATTACTCTTCATCCGAGATGGGCCGTAATGCTGTTGGACAGTCGCGGTTCAGGCTCGCTAGCTCGCTTCATTAGCGTGTCATTCCTATTTCACATCAGAGGCTTTAATTGTAATGCTGAATATGCACAGCTCTCCACAGAAGCCTAATCAAAGTGGATCCACTTGTATTATTAATATCAGAAATCAGCCCGCTTGCTATTTTTTTTATAAATAAAAGAATACAGACGCATAAATCAGCTGTCATTTATTAGCATGGCCCTGGCATATCCGCCAGACATGCAAGAAGAGCAACCCACCCCACCTCCATTCCTCCCTGCATCACTCATCAAGATTTAAAAAGAAGAAAAGACAGAGAGGAGAAAAGAGAAGGAAAAAACTGCATTAAATATGCATACTAATTCCGCCATGAAGTAATCAGATTACAAAGCAAATGTGGACGGCTGGCAATAGCAAGGGGATGGAGAGGTTCAAGGGGAGAAAGGAGGGATGGACAAATACAAAGAAAAGGTGGGGAGAGGAAAGGAAAGGGAAGAAGGGAGGATTAGAGATTTAAATTCAAACGCAAATGCCACGAGAAAAAGGCACCACAGTGCAGAAGAGACGGCGTCTTTGAGGACGGCCGGATGCAGACGGAAGAGACTGAGGTGTGGCTCTGCACAGGTTGTGCTGACCAACTAAAAAAACCATAAAAAAAAACAGCTGTGTTTTAAAATCCTGTGGCAGTGGGAGTCAAAGTGCCGCGAACCGCTAATCCACGTCAGTGGAAGGCTTTGGTGCTGATGCAGATGGCACATCTGTCTCTGAAAAAGAGATACCGACACTTTGGGAAATTAACCTTTACTGTGTGGAGGAGAAAATAAGCTTCCTTTTTCATGTGTAGGATTTTTTTTTTTTACAATGACAGAATAAAGTGCACTGCAATGTGGTAGCCTATTTGTATTCAGCATATAGATGGATTCTGAAGGTCTTAATTTAAAGATAATAGATAATCAAGGCAAAGAAGAGACATTGTATGTTTTTATAGGGTGAAGAAAACAGGTTGCAGTAATGTGGAGAAGTATTCAGATCCACGATGTTACAATACTTCTTTTATTCTTGTATTTAGATTAGTCCACATGGTTCCCAAACTAGGGGTCAGGATACCTCTGGAGGGTCACGAGATACATCTCAGAGGCCGTGACTGATGACTGAAGGGGTCGGAAAGAAGAACGATGTTCCTGCATTTTTCGATTGCCTGCCCTGCTCTGATCAGTTCCACCCTGTCCCTCATCAGTCCCGCTCACCTGTTCTCACTCCCCTCGTTAGTCAGACGCTATTTGCACCCCCTCAGTTCCTTCTGTTCTTTGTCCGTCCGTCTTTTGTTGCCGGAAGGAGTTTCTCGTTTGCCAGCGTGTATACCCGGCTGTACCTGCCTCCACCGGCTGAATCAGTAAGCCTTCTGTGTCATTCAATAGTCGTCAGCGACTCTGCCAGTCTCCACATTCTGCGTTTGGGTCATAATATCTCCCTCTGAAATCTAGTGTAAAAGTATAAAGTAGCATAACAACAAAAAAAAACACTCAAAGTGCAAGTCCCTCAAGATTGCACTTAAGTACAGCACTTAAATTAAGATACTTTCCACCACTGGGAGAAATGTTGTCATTGTCCTATTAAAAGATAAAATGCATACAGGGTTCATACATGTTGACAGGCTGGGAATGATGATGCAGCTGTGACGCCCGGAAAAAAAAGACAAAAGCATCATGAAACAAAAATCCAAATCTGTTTACATCATGACACAAAAATGCTTTTTGTTTTGCCCGTTTTTTAAGTCGCAGCCCGACAACAGAAGTACGTGCCACGAGAAAACAGTCACATTTGATGTCGACACGCAAGAAAAGTGGAGACGGCTTCAGGTGCATGAGACGGACGTGAATAATGAATCAGACATTAATGGGGAGACAGACATTAATTAGGCATTAATGTGGAGACTCCTCTTTCAGAGCCACATCCTTCCACCCCCGGTGCCTATCTATAGCTCGGGCCAACACCCCCCCCCCCACCCACTGCATGTTCTCTGTGTGGCAGCAGCACATGTGAACTACACTCTATTCAGACCTGGAGGTTGAGATTTAACATATCTAACTACATTGAACATCATTCGAATACTTCACTTTTGAGCTGGTGACGTTTTGTTTCTTTGCCACAGACGCACATTCCTGCTGCTGGTTGTTCTGTGAACGCTTCACCTTCCTTCCTTCCTTCCTGACAATAATTTGTCTCTCTCTGTACGGCTGCGACATGCAAACAGGCCGCTGTAGTTGCCGAACATCAATTCAGTGTCAACACGTAAGCGGGGAATTCACCACTGCTTTGAGACAGACAGGGTTTGTGTCCGTGTAAACTGTACATTCACCGGCTGATGGATGAAAAGGCTGTAGAAACAGAACGGGGAGAAAAGTACTGTCAGGAGAAAATGACTTTCCAGTGTACTGTACATGCTATAATCCTGGGAGAAGGCAGGCGGGGAAATGATAGTGGTGGTGGGGGGGGTGTTCAAGTGCAGGTCAGCTCCATTACCTGAGTCCAGCATGTCTCTCTCACATCCTGAACATACATATATAACCCCAGCTTGATGATATTCTCTCCCAATCTCGCTAGTTTCCATTCCAAACCTCTTTGATCTGTGATTTGCATTTTAGTGCCCACAGGGTGAAAGTTATTTGGATGAGATTTTTTTTTTTTTCTTCCCTCTCTCCCCCACTGCCTTCTTTTTCTGCATCTTCTCACTCACCCATTCACCATACCTGCGGCTTGTAAACTCATACCTCCAACCCCCCCCCCCCTCCCCTTTCCTCCCTCTTTCCCCAGCTCCCTCCCTCCCTCTCCCCGCGACTCTCAGGATCTCCTTTTTAATATCAGCCATGCCCCAGAACGAAACAAACAAATTAGCTGCAGGTATATAGGAGCGCGTTCCAATCTCGGTTTCTCACCTGTATGTGATCCGTTGGGTGAGAAGCCAGCCCCTCAACATGGCCCCCAAACTGTCAGAGCACAGACAAGTGGGATGAGGTCCACCTTGGCAGCGGTGCGAAGGAGCTGAGGACTTCACTGAAGTATAATGTTAGGGTATAGTTTTACTTTTTCCTCTATATTTCATGTCACTCTATTTCTAAGGGAAGTGGGGTTTGTTTTTTCTTTACTTTTTGTATTTAAAGGATAAGTGGACAGTAAAATTTGTAGTTTTGTCATTTTAGGGAATTAACTTATTGGCTTTATTGCTGAGTTTAAATGAGAAGATTAACCCTACCCCCCCACTGCACAGTACACATGCTACATTTGGGCTTGCTTAGCTTAGCACAAATACCTTAGCTCCTATAACGCCGTAGCCTGGTGTGTTTTTACTTTTGGTGTTTTGTACACTAAGCTGGATGTAATGTGTGAATTATCGAGCTTTAGAGGGTTTTTGTAGGTGTCGTTTGTTGCCCCCCGTTTCCTGTCTTTATGCTAAGCTAAGCTAACCGGCTACAGGCAGTATAGCCTTGTATTCCGCATACAAACATGAAAGTGGTCCAGTATCAAACTTCTTTCACAGAACGAGTTCACTTTAAGTTCATCCTGCTGATCACGCGTCTGTACTTTTACTTTACACAAGTGCATTGCAACTGTTACACCTGAATAGTTCTTCCAGCGTGGGCCATTGGACAGCTTTCCTTGCCAAAAAAAAAAAGAGTCTTCCCAAGTCCGTGGACGAGCAGCTTCATCGCCCTCTAGACCAGACATCCGTCACAGCAAGTCGGCTCCTCGCCGGCTTCCCATTTGATGTTTCTTTTTAAACAATTTCTGTTTGTTATCATATCAAAGAGGAGGCGTGCGGCTATCAAACGTGCGAGGTGCACGCTCTCAGCCGAGGGGCCCTCTCAGCCAGCCACGCTGCATTCCTTATTCTATTTTATCTCTCTTGGTTTTTGACTAATGTCAGTAACAGCTACCGGTAATAAAATGCTTGTTAGAGTTTGTGCCGTTGCCTCGGAGCGCCGGCTTTGATACATTGTCAGGCCATTTGCCAGTGTTTCCTGATTACCTTGCCACCGACTGCATGTTTATTGATTGGGAGTTAATAAAGCGGGGGGGGGGGGGTCTCCACTTATTTCGCCCTCGCTCGCTTTGCAAAAGGTGAGGCTTCCTTTGATGTGGAAGCGATACATTGTCAGGCAACATAAACGCATGTGTTGTAATGTCAGCTTCGCTCCTAGCCACCTTTTGTGCAGCGCGTGTGCAGCGCGGTGGTTTTTTTCACTTTGACTCTTATTGTCATTGTTGGAACGACTTGAAGGTGCAAGTAACAAAAACAACAAATGGTGCCAATTACTTGCATTACCTGCAGGCAGTCTGGGTGACTTCATTTCTGCTGTCTACAATGTATCTTTGCATCTGGGTGTCTTTGTGCGTTCGTGCTTTTATGTTTTTCTTTATGTGTAGGATTCACTGCAAGCCTGTCATCTTTGGATCTGTTTATCTGCTGGCTTCTGTATTTCTGTCCCCCCCCCCCCCCCTCTTTCTATACTGTCTGTCCCCATGACAGTAAATATGGTGATTCCTTCCCTTGCCAGCTGATTGTCTTTTGTCTCCGTCCCCTCTCGCTTCTCCCACTGCTGTTTACCCTGGCCCTTCCCCAGACGCAGGCCGCCTTACATTATTTTCTGTCTTCTTCTTCCTCTGGCTGTCTTGTATCCCCCCCCCCCCCCCCCCCTCCCCCTTCTGAACTCCACTGAGCCAACAGTCGTGTCAAATCAAAAATAACATCTTTAAAAATTCAGTCAACATTACCCCCTACAAACAGCGAGGGCCTCCTTGTTGCCTATTCATGTATTCAGGTGTACATTGTATCATGGCGGAGATGCATTCGGAGCCCGACATGGCAGTTCCATCAAAATTTGATGCATTCATACATAGTCACTATAGTAAACTCTGTTTGTTTGCAGATAACCGGGATGTTTACCAGGGGCCGGGGCGGACGGGCACATGCAGATCGGTGTCTTATCAGACAAGTGGTGGCCCTGCACCTGGCGGCCGTGTAACCCCCTGCGAGGTCCCCGGTGGAACATGAGCCTGTGGAATAATGTCACGGTTGCCCCTTTTTTATATTTTCGCCATCTTTCTGATGCTTTCTTACCGCCGCTCTCTGTTTCTATCTTGTGATGCCTGCTTGTATTTTTGTTTGCAGTGCTGCGACATATGTGCTCGCTCACCCCCCCCTCACACACACCTCCTTCACTCCCTCTATCTCCTCCTCTGTCCTCTCTCTCTGCTCTCGCAGTATTTACATCCTTGTTTAGTGTCACATTCTTGGGGTCAAACCACAGCGCTGTAGCCTCAGGCCGGCTCCCAGGCTTGTGTACCATTGTGTTTGCTGATCACTTTTGCTGTCTATCATAGCCCAGCACTTTTCCTGCCTATATATATATATATATATATATATATATATATATATATATATATATATATATATATATAGCAGGAAAAGTGCTATATACACTTATATTCGTTACGATAAAATACAGAGTTCTAGTTGTACGGGCGGCTTGATCTGGAGTAATGTAAATTGAGAGCAGCCTTCGTCCCCCTCAACATCCTCCCTCTGCCCCCCCCCCCCCCCCCATGAATCTCTCCCCACTTTCTCAAACTCCACTGTTCTCTTCCTTGGAACCGTCCCAAAATCTCATCATGTCAGAATGCATTATGGACGTCAAAACATTTCTGTTTACAACATCACAGTGTCGTGTCAATTAAATCTGATAAATTATTCAAACATTTATCTCCCCCCCCCCCACTATGCCTGGGGGATTTTTAATCAAGCTTCATATTTGCTTTAAATTAGCACTGTCAAGTGTGCGTTTGTGTAAAATCCCTGGTATCATTAAAGATTTATCAATAGGAAATCTGTTTGGGTTGATTTGACTGTTAATTGGCTCGGAGGCGGGGTGTGGCTTTACACTCATCTGCAACAAGTGCCTCTGAGTTGGATTAGAGCTGCGGAGAACAAACATCAGCATCCAATGGACAGAATTGCATGAGCTGCAAAGTGTGCCGAGCGCCGTCCGTGAAAACCTATACAGCCGCTGAAAAGAGCCGGCCATTCCAGCTGCATAATCCTCAACAGCTTAGACAATCTTTATCTTTCACATTTCTTTTTTTTCATTTGTAGTTCGGGGAACCCTTTCACAAAAAGTTGCTTCAATGCATCTCCCATGAAAAATGAATACAGTGTTTTCAGACCACTTTACTTTTTTGATTTATTATGTTTAAATTTGTCCTCTTATTAATCTGTCCTCAGTTCCCCATTATAAAAAAAGCAAAACTAAAATTCCAGACATTTCTGCACATTTATTAAAAAAGCAAAAAGATCCCTGCAGTATTCCTACACTTCGCTACGGTACAGTACATTCTGCTCAGGTGCCTCCCCTTTGTTTTGATCATGTGATCAAGCTCAGAGACGGAATTGTGTCGAGGCTCGGATCTGGGCAAGGACGCAAAAAAAAAATCCTGCTGCATTGAAGGTTCCCAAGCGCACAGAGGCCTCCTTAATTCTTCATTCAAGATTTGACCAGACGGAAATTTCTCCTCAGCGAAAGGCGCACGACAGCCTGCTTGGAGTTTGCAAAAAGAAAAACAACCTCATGGACTCTCAGACTGTGAGAAACAAGCTTCTCTTGTGTGGTCATGAGATTGAACTGTTTGGCCTGTGAGCAGCAGGGACTGGTGAGGGTGGAGGGGGAAGCTGGATGGAGCAAAGTACAGACGTATCCTTCATGAAAACCTTGTCCAACGCGCTCAGGACCTCAGACTGAGCCAAAGGTTCATCTTCCCAAAAGGACAATGACCCAAACACACCGCCTAGACAACACAGGAGCAACTCTGTGAATGTCCTTAAATGGCCAACTTGAACCCAGTCAAACATCTCAGGAGAGACGTCCACTTGAAGAACCTGAGATCTGCAGAGAAGAATGCCAGAAAATCCCCCAAGTCCAGGTGTGTAAAGTTTGTCACATCATACCCAAGAAGACATGGAGCACATTAACCGCAGAGCGTTGATTAAAGACACATGCCACATTACTGCAACGTCCTGGGTTTGATTCCTGACTTGGGTCCTGTTGCATGTCAGACACCTATCGCAGCCTGAACGTCTGCCTCGCATTGTTGGATATCTGGCTTGTAGAAGTACACATTGAAAGCAGGTTATAAAGCATATTATCTGATTGTGAATAGCAGCAGACTCTCATTCACCATTGCCGTATTCACTGCCAGACAAACAAGCTAAAAGGAGGCTGTGCTCTACAGCACAATAATTCTAGCCAAGTGTTTTACTTGTTTGTCTTTCTACGTTGGGTCTGCACAAGCTCCCAACTAAGCTCCATCTTAAACATAAAAGAAAAATCCGAACACACTCTCCATTGTTATGATTCATGTCCACTCAATGTCAGTTTGTAACATGCAAGATTTGATTCTTCAGTTGGCTAAAAAAAAAAAAAATCAAGTGCCCTAAAATGTAATCCTTCAAGTTTCCCAAAATGTAATTGTTGAAGAACAATGCACGTATTATCTAATGCGAACAGTATATTACTGTTAAATCAACCAAGCTGGTTCCATGTATATTAAACCAGCTTCTGCATAAAACAAAACTGAAGCGAAATCAGCCGCGTCAGCATGATCTCAGTAACATTTTAAGAACACATCAGCTGGTTCAATAGAATGGTGAGCCAGGCCAGATGGCAACCACATGTCTGTCTAAAGTCTCTCGGAGGTTAGACCGAGGTCCAAGAGCAGCTCTGTGATCCTCGCTCCCTCCCTCCCTCTATCGCTCACTTTAATTCTTTCTTTTATGTCATTTGTGCACTTTTCTCCACTTCTTTTCTTTTCTTTATGTTAAAGTTAAATACCCCCCAGCAACAGATAAGAGGAAATGGCAGCGCAGCAAGTGTTCAACATTCTCTTGTCCTCTTTACGTACGAGTTTCAGTTGCACTGTTTTTTGGGGGCACGTTTGAAGCATTTTTGAAGCTATATCAGAGATGACATGTTTTGCGCATATTTTCAAACGGCTTCCTTTTGTAATGCAAATGTCTGTGACTGTGTCAATAAGTAGGAAGGCAGACACATGCTGAATGGATAGCCTGCAACTTTGGTGGGGCCGAGTTTTGACTGCTGTGAAGGATTGTAATGTTAACCGCTTGTGATGGGGGGGTTGTTTTAGGGCTTCACTGATTCGACTCAACCACACTCGCACATGATTTACCAATAGGCTCACACACACACACATCTTGTGGGTTCTCGCGTTTGTGCTCCAGTGCTCTCCATCAGAACTCGGCCCCCAACACACACACACACACACACACAGCGCGTCCAGGCCTCCCCACCGCCCAAAGAACCTGCAGCACATCTGTCTGCCCTGCATCTCCTGCTCTGCTCCTCTAACCGTGGCCAGGTGTTTGCCCACAGCCACACAGCTCTTCATCTCCGGGCCGCCAGACCGACGCTGATGTAATTGCTCTCTCCGCTGATCCATGAAAACAGGGAGAAAAGCGAGGGAGAAAAGCTGGGGGGAAAGTATAGCAAAAGACAGAGAGAGCGAGAGAGAGACAGTCTGTGTTGTAAAGTCAGACCGAGAGCTGGGATTTTGTTACGGAGAGGTGTGGGTGGTGGTTCTGGCGAGGAAGAGTGTGTGTGTGTGTGTGTGTGTGTGTGTTTTATAGAGGGTGGAGTGTGAGGCTCTCTGTGTGTGTGGTTTTTTTATGAGAAGGTCAGGGAGAAGTTGGGTGAAATGTGTGTCGAAGTTGTCGAGAGTTTTATTTGTGTGCGTGCGGAGCCCATCTGCACGCCTGACCTCTCCCGAGAGAGACAAAGCAGCTCCACAGTGGGACTGTCGCGTGCTTTTAGTGGGTGTGTTGTGAGGGCAATTTCAATTAATGTATTCATGATATTTATATATTTAAATATATTTATAAGGGGTTAAACCCACAGGGGGAGGTGGCTTGCCATTTTTCCTAATGACATGCAAATGGAGTGTAATGTTTTGTTCTGTCTCAAGCCCATTCTAGAGAGTTCTGTGGTGTTACGGGAATAACGCCACACATCTGTATATGTGTCCTGAAGAGTGGAACACATCAATGACAACGCGTTTCAAGTTTGGCCATTTGGAAAATTCAAATATTCCCATTTTTCATTTACATTTTCTCTGGGACACTCTCATCCAGTTACATGTAAAATGCGTGTAACGAGAGCTTTAATCACCTGCGTTACATGCAGTCAGTAATCAATAATTACAAGGGTGTGTCCATGGCAACAGATCGAACAAATTATGAATGTGTCCTTTTGAAATGATCGTGTATTACAGAAAAGCTCCAAGGCTCACAATGATTCCCGTCATCTAATTGATATAACTACTAGCATTAAGTGATAACACCACATTCAAATTCCAGTCTGCTAGTTATCCAATGCTGCACACAGTATGTTAATAATGCTGCGACCACTGCAGTGCATCATTTAAATTGTACAATTTTCCGCTCCGCAATAGAACTAATTCACCAAGCGTATCCTATTTGTTCCGTCATGAAACAAACAACATTAATTTAATAGTCAGAGATTGCGACACTTAGCAGAGACCCCCTGGAGTTCTGAATGAAGTGTTAGATTAGATTAATGTTTCCTCCCTATGTGGCTAACCTGCGGCACGGCGATGAGACGATGCTCTATCAAATTAGAGAATCGGAGGGGAAAAGCCTCCTGCTGTTAAAGATCTAATTACCGCAAACACAATAAACAGCTTGATTGTTTTTAATGTATATTCTACCTTTTCCCCCAACAACACAACCCGGCTGCTTCACTGAAGTCTGAAAGCATGTTTCACTGTGCTCAGTAGACTGATATTCTATATTTTGCTGAAGAATAAATTGATCATTCTTTGTGTTATTTGCAACTTTTTGACCTACTACCTATATCTTTGTTCATCTAGAGTGAAGATAACAAATTCCTCCACACACACTTGACATTTCAGCATGTATTAACACAGCAAATTTTTATCAAATGGGAACTATTTTCATGACATACTAAGGTGAAATATTTGCCAAAAGTTACATGAAAAGATCGATAGATTTGCACTCATGTCTGTGCACTAGATGTGAAGCTAAACCAAAGTCTATATGCGAGCTTAGCTCAGCGTGAAGACCAGAAACGGGGTGAAAGAGCTCTGCTGCCTCTGTCAAAAGGTAACAAACACTGACTACAACAGCACTAATTCGTCATGTCAGTACTGTAAATACAAAACTACAACCAGGTGACAGTCGGCTTAACTTTGCATTTAGACTGAAAAAAAGAGGGAAATATAGCCCCCCCCCCAGTTAAAGCATGGACTTTTAAGCCAGTTTTTGTAGTGGCCAAACTATGGAAATACAACTTCAGGGTCTGTCATGTTGATGCCAGTAAGAACACTTCAATTGCCCAATTAGGTCCAAAAAGTTGTAAAACAGCGAAATTCAGAGTCATTTTCCGCAGCATGCTGAACGCTGTTCATGTGAGCGAGCCAAGGCCGAGCAGTTGGGAGACGGGGTTGAAGGAAATGGTTGTGCGCTAGCTCTATATGTTCCCAGAACATTCGTCCCCAGTGGTGTAAAGCACGTCGCCCTGCAGCGTTACCACAACGTTCCTGGACAGTAACCGTATGAAGTTCTTTAAACGTTGCAATGTGACCTCAAAATAACCAAAATGGAATGTTCCCCTCCAGGCATACAGGGCGCTTTGAACTACTACAGCATTGTCGTAAGAAAAAAGAGGACGTTTTCGGATAATAAGACAATCTCCCAAAATGTCAAACTCTTCCTTTTTAAGGTTAATGCATTAAAGCTCTAAACTTCTTTGTGTTGAGGTCAGCTTTTTCTCAGACGAGCATCTTGCAGATTGATTTTATCTGGCAGACGTGTTCAACATTCCTTCTGTTGAATTCATGCTCGGACACGATATTTGAAGGTTTTTGCTCAACTTTTGTGAGGTGTGGGAAAGAAATGTTCTTATTCATTTGGTGGATGTCACTCTCTACAGATGTCAGATTTCTCATTCAGGAAAAAAAAACTCTTTGCTGATTCAGCATAAGAAAACATTTGCCTTGCAACAAATTGAATTCTTGATATTAATTCATGTGTTCACTCTTGAAGTGTGGCCCATGATTTAAGCCTGCCTCTTTTGTACGTCCAACTTTAATCAATTAATGTCATTACTATCATTGCGGTCCAGCTGATTTAGTTAGTTCATCATTTACAGAACTCTCTCTCTCTCTCCAAATCTCATCCTCTCCAGCAATGCCGACATTTGGAGAATTCTTGATTAACATAATTAGACAACTTTGACGGGAGATTTACAAAATCCCCCTTTTCTCCTGTCCTGACTTGTTTCCATGCACGTCTGGTTAATGCTGGGAGTCCATGGATTAGACGTGACATTTATTAGGGCATATTTATCCGAAAGATGTATAGAAAATATCCTCAACGAGTTAGTATTTACTGCATGTAGAGCGCCGTATCACTGGCACACACTTTTTTGGACCTTTCATAACTTCAAGTGTCTTATTTTCTATTTGAGCGTGTTTATATGAAAAATAACAGCTGAGGAGGAAGAGAGAGAGAGAGACACAGATAGACTCTGGCATGCTGTTATTTCTCTATGAAGGAGACCACGGAGAGCTCCAGTGGTTTATTGATTTTCAGAGCTGCTCTGCTCACATTGTTATCCCAGGGTGCTGAGTGCTGTTCATTGGACACACGCAGCACCTCAGGCTGTGATCCCTGTCTGAGAAGCACCAGCTCTCACAAACAGGCCCTTCCCACGGCACACAGCCCATGCGCCCCATTCATACCCATTCATGCCTCTACATCGCAATAGCATCCGCTGTGGAGGTAGCAGGCAACCATTTGGGGAATTAGGGGCACCGTGGCTCATCCTCACATCTTTGAAGTCTACTCTGTGTGCCGAGGAAGGATGGGGAATATGCTCCCTTTTTTTTTCCAGATGAGAGAATTAGACCGGTATTCCACTGCGTAATGTCGGGGGGGGGGGGGGGGGGGGGGAGTGTTGTGCTTTGGTGGAGTTGAAGGGTTCAGACCAACAAGGCAAGCTCAATTTATTTCCAGACTTATTCTCGCAGCAGCTGTTGAGGAGGTTAAATGAGTTTGGATAAGCAGCCACTCTGACATTTAGGATGTTTACCCGGCCTCCTTAAACTCATGCTAACAGGAAAAAAACAACCAAAAGATGCACCCCCCCCCCCCCCCCCCCCGCCCTCTCCTTCCACTAGGGAAAAGATTACTCATCCGAGCACTTCTGTATTGTCCACTATTCAAAGCAGGCCGTCTGAGCGCCGGTGTGTGTGAAGCGATGTCATGGCTGCCGCTCACCTTTAGCTTTGGGTTTGTCTTTAATTATTGTCAGGGAGGAACACACAGCCCAGCTCATCAGCTGGATAAATATTTGACCGCTGTTTCATAAATTGGCATTGGGGGTTTATTTTAACGACGCGTTCTGTCCGAGCCAGACGTCATGCGCCGAGCGACGCACAGTGAATTGGCTCTCTGCAGGTGACCACAGCTCGTCTCGGCGTGAGGTGAATTAAAACTCACATTTCTGTTGAGGAAATGAGAGATTTCATACACTTCCTGAATTTGTCTTATTTAATTATAACCTATGTCAAAGCCTAATCTAGGCAGCTTAGGCAGGGCATCCGATTAATCAAGAAATAGGTATGTGAACTGTGGAGGAGCGTGCAGGGAACTGTGCGTGTGCATATATATACATATATATGTGTGTGTGTGACAGAGAGATAATTATTACAACGAATATGGGAGCATGTTTGTGTATCATTCCTGTTCATGTGCGTGGCTGCGTGTGTCTGTGAGTAAATTTGATCTGCCTCAATCCGTGGGGTTTCGCTAACAGGCCTCAGGGGTACACGCTGGCACCACGTGGCTCAAAGCAGGACGCACAGGCTATGAGGCGTCACGCCTTAACAAATACGGCTCCCACTGTGATTTTAGCCAGTGTCTCTTTTGCTTGGCTTATGGTTTATGCTAATCGCAAATCTGCGAAGGATCATAGAAATCCAAACATCTGACACCTCTGATTATCATTCCACGTTGGACAACAGAAGGCGGCAGAGGACGAAGAAAGACACAAAACTTTCAGGGGGCGGGAAAAAAACGCAACATTAGCAGAAATCCGCTCAGTTAGTGGGATTTGGGTTCCAAATGAAACGACGTTTTGAAAAACAAAGTCAGCTTCGTTCAAGCATTAAGCCGCTACTCCTAATTCGTGATCGTGAGCGTTTCTCACCAAGTGTGGTGCGCCTGAAGGTTCAGATGGCATAAGCAGCGACAAGTCATCTCTGTCACGAACTTGTAGCGTCGCATCAATTGTCACAATTGTAGCCCGATAAGTCAACTCCTCTGTAAGCCTGAGTGGCACGCGTGTGATGTAAAGTAGCATGTCATTACTCACTCCCGCGGTGTAAAATGTCATCATGAGAGATGTGTTTGTTCCATGTGTTGTGATGCTGGAGAGATGGAGAGGTGGCTAATAAGAGGCGGATATGGTTTCTGGCATGCAGTGCATCAAACGTGGGAGTATTTACTGTACAGCTTGTTCGTCAGATCAAGTGGTCTCTGCATTTAGACCTAAGTTTTAAACCAGATCCAATCTGGTTTTTACATATCATCACAACATCAACATGTGGCAGAGCGATGAGCCTCTAACGGATGGGTCCAACACAGTTTCTGTCTTGGCCACTCCGGCTGATTGTCAATAACGTTTAAATGAATCACAGATAGACGTCAACTTTTGATCTCGTATTCTTCCAGGAGCCGGCGGAAGGCATTTTGAAAATCCTCTCTTAAGCTGTGGTGCAGGCGTCTTCTTCACATGTGGATTTCGCATTTCTTCCACGCCAAGTTATTGCGATAAACTGCAGAGTAGGCTGTTTTTAACGTCGGTATTAATCGTCAATCACCTGCTATCATCTTTCTTTATGCGAGGGATGCATATTTATGAAGTCTGGTGTGCTCGTGTGAACATTTGCAACTGATTCCGTGCGCCTTTCTTCCTCCAAACTCGTAGTCCAGATGTGCAGCTCAACAAGCCGAAAGTCAGTCATTATTCAACTGCCAGAGTGCTTGCTCCTTGAGGAATAGGTTGTTTGTTTGCACTGAAACAGTAATCAACTGCAGTAACAGGCTTTATTCTGATCATAGAGAGGTTTCTTCTTTAATGAGTCCATCAATTCATGTCTATTCCCCATCCACATGGAATGCATCAAACTGCCAAACACAGTCTGCTTCCTTTGACAGTTGGACCAATAAAAGGTAGAGCGTTTTGATCAGACAGCCTCAAACAATCCTTTACTGAGAGGAGAGAAAAAAAAGGACTTACCATAATGCTATTAATCATGTGAGGGCGTCAGGGTTCAGCTGGTGTCACGGTCAGCTTCAAAAAGCCGTACTTATTAAGTTCTACACCTTTGAAGGTTTGATCAGGTACAGGTGCTGGTCCTTGCTTGTTCAAAGCGACACCTCAACTCTTTCGCTCGGCCATTAAAGTAGACGCGGAAGGTCAACGTGGGCCAAGTTTTGCATCTCTAATAGAATTGCAGCCAGCTAAGGAAGAAGCTTGTTAAGAATAATTAGAGGTATTCTGTCCGACAGCCGCAGTTCTCTTTTTCACTTAGGTTTCTGCAAAAGTTTTACTCTGTAACAAAAAAAAAAAACGATGTCGCAAGAAGCTGGTGATGATGGGGGAGCTCACAGTTAATGATAAAGGTGTATGAAGAAAACTAAATTTGGACTACTGAGACTTTTTGAACTCTATTAACGGTGTGTTAAAGGAAAAGTTTCACATACTTAGAACGTAAACATAAAATGCATTCAAGGCTCGCAGCAAAGACTTTTAATGTTTTCTGCAATGTGTGTGTGTGTGTGTGTGTGTGTGTGTGTGTGTGTGTGTGTGTGTGTGTGTGTGTGTGTGTGTGTGTGTGTGTGTGTGTGTGTGTGTGTGTGTGTGTGTGCAATGGAAAGCCACAAACAGAGATGTGTGTTTGTTTGGGGCCTGTTTCCCTCCGTTTTTCCGGTGAAAGGCGGATTAGGCTTGTTGGCAGCGTGTGCACCAAACTGAGCCCGGCGCGTCTCTTCGCCACTACGCACTCCAGCAATCAGGCAGGCTGCCAAACAAACGGATGAAGTCAACAGAGAGACCTTTTTTTTTTTTTTTCCTTGTGTCTTCTGAGATGTGACTGCAACAGATGCAACGCATGACACCGACGCTTGACACAGTGTGACAGCCTGGTGTGTCTACACAGCCGGCTCCACTTCGACTTATTTTGATGGGGGGGGGGTGTGTGTGACACTATGCACATGATCACACACAAGATAATGTTTGTCAGCAGCAACAGCGATGTCACCGTGTAAGAGAGACAAAGACAGACAACGGGGGTTGATTTCACGGTGCAGTCATGCTGCGTGTACAGTCCCTCAGAAGATTTCCATATGTGGGGGGGTGTGGGGGGGGGGGGGGACTTCCGTTTTTCAAGGTGCCGGCTTTGATTCGCTCCGTGCCTGACTCAATCTCCGAGGTGAACTATGGCCATTACACACCGCAAGGTCAAAATCCCATTACTTAAATACAATTTTATCCCTGATTTCTTTCCTTATAGGCCCCATCTCTCACATATATATCTCCACATTGCCACCCAGATAGGCACGCTGAAAGCACTGCATGCCGGTTAACAGAGTTCTTGGCTTTGAGCAGCTCTAGGGGATGGAGTGAGGGAATATCTGGATGCAGGTAATTACAGTCTGAGGGGGCACAGAGGTCCTCTGTGATTACACATCAGCCCTGTAATGGATTCAACACTTATGGACGGATAGAGAGAGAGAAGGACGCTTTCCTTACCTTCCCATCGCGAAAGCAGGGGACGGGCAGCTGAGAGCAGGCAAGGTGGGGCGGGGTAGGTAGGTATATCTGCAAGATGGATTACGTGGGGTTTGCCGAGTTCAACATTGACACAGATTCATCGTAAATCATTATGCTCGGGACCCGGAGTGATTTCTGCATTAGGAGCAGAAAATGGAGTTCAGCCAGTCAATGAGGGAGGGCATATTTCACATCAATCACCTCCACACTCTCATGTTACCAAGGCTTAAATCTCACTTATACTGTTACCAATAGGGTTCAATGGCTATGATGGCAATCAGCTCGACAGCGCACAATACCCTACTGACTACACAGAGGACACGGCATGAGGCTCCATCGCCATTTATCTCAAGTGAATTATAGGAATTGAAACTGAGAAAAGGGAAAGATGATGTTGGCACAAAAGAGGTTGTTTGTATGATAATTCCGGCCTGGCCTATATTTATCGTTTCTACTTTTAAGTCATGTTGGCAAACTTTCCAGCTGACTTCCAGTTTCTTTCTGGTTCGTTGGCTAGAGGCCCGGATCCAACCAACACTTCAGATACTGGACGTTTCAATGAAGCACGGATCTCAGACAGTAAAAAAGTACAGTATGTTATACGACAGAGTAACCTTACTTATTTTTGGGGTCAATCAAACCCCAGAGAGGTTTATACATTTAACCTCTTATAAGCAAACTGTTCTAAAACTCTAATAAATGAAATCCTAATCGACTTACTGTATTTGGGAGGGGTATTGCCATTAAAAAGTTCTGTCAACACAACCACAGATATAGTGAATAAGAAAATCCGTTGTATTTAAACTTGATTGACAGCTGGGGTATCTGAGACCCCACATATTGCTAGTGGGGCATTCTCTGTATCAAGCTTGTGGAACATGTTGTTGTTTATCAGCCATTCCAATACAATTAGGAAATGTCATCAAGTGTAAAGCTGATAAAACAATGCTATTTATGTGTTTCTTGAGCTGTTGTGAGTGTTGGAGCCCAACACTGGGATTATTCAATCATATTGCAATTATTCAATGTATAATATGTAATAAAAGACAGAGGTTTCACATAATGGCATTTTGGGTAATAATCACTATTCATGGTTTAATTTAATCTCACTGACTTGCTTTATATACCACACTGCTGTCACTTTACATTGGATTTTTTGTTTCTCCAAAAGCTCTGCTGTTTCATGTTATTATGTATTAGTTCATTATTTTACTCTCTAGTTATCTGTAATTCTGTCCTTGTGCTGCAACAACAACCAGTTCATCTCAGCTTGTATTCAGAAGTGTTCAAAAGCATTTTACACAAAAATCCTGTCACTTATTTTGTTTCCAAACTTGAAGCATTAAGAGTTACTTTTAACTTTGGAAATTCTCTTGATTATACTGATACAAAAGTATCGAATGGCCTTCCTCAGCGAAAGCCACGTGACAAGTCAACGTAAAAACAAGACCACCTGTAAACAATTAAATATGATTATCTCCATGACATCTCAGCAAAACTGGGATTTATTTTTGAATCACATATCTGTATTTAATGTTTCATTCCCAAAGTAGGCGCCATTAAATATGATGTTTTGACATCATAAGTTTGTAACATACATTGTAACACTTTTTTCCCCCACATATTTAATGTAGAATAAGCCTCTACAACGAAAACAAAGTTCCACAATACTTTATTTTTGGGAACACATTCAGGGAGGGCTTTGTTCACGTCTCTGCTCGCCAACGGGAAGCGAAGGGAGAGAAGAGCGGCTTCACTTCACTCGCGCGACTGCAGGAATCCGGATATGATGAAAATGTTTTGAGACGCAACTATCCTCAGCGAACTACCGCCTCTCAACGTCGAACGCGTCGAGAGGACTATTATTGATAGTTTTGTCATACGGCAACAACATCTGGACGAAGTTGGACCCGGGACACACTGGCTGCTAAAAGTTCCCCGGAGAAAAGTTTTTGAACGCTAAAGTTACTCTTTCACCCAGTTTCGTCTCTTTTTTTTTTTCTTTTCTTTTTTCTCCTACGTTTCGGGGAAGGAGTCGGAGGAAGGAAGGATGAGAATAAGTCCGATTTGAAGCGAGGGAGTTGTCATGTTTGAAAGGTAAGTTATGCTTTATAAACAATACATCCTCTTTAGCTATAAACAGCACTTAGCGAGAGTCTGACGCTTTTTTTTATAAAGAAAAGAGGAGCGTGTGTGTGTGTGTGTGTGTGTGTGTGTGTGTGTGTGTGTGTGTGTGTGTGTGTGTGTGTGTGTGTGTGTGTGTGTGTGTGTGTGTGTGTGTGTGTGTGTGTGTGTGTGTGTGTGTGTGTGTACAAATGGTCTGCACATGGAGTCTCAGCAAGTTTATGTGAAAAAAAGCGAGAGAAGGGAAATTTCCACTAAGTTTCACTGCGGCTCGACGTCACTTTCTCGGCGTGTGAATAAGCAGACGACTGTCTCGTGTTGAGTAATGACACAGTGTTGCTTTGTGTCTTCAAGCCTCAGCTGATGATGACACACTGGTTTTCACACAGCTGAGAGGAAGGGAGGAGATCTTCTTCTACTTTCTTCTGTGTGTGTGTTCCAAAAAAGACGACTTGTCTCATGTCCAAGGAGACCGTCCTTCCTCCGGATGGGCCGGCAGGGCCAGGAAAGGGCCCTCAGCAAGAGACAAGTCCCCTACTGTCAGCCTCACAAGGTAAGGAGGGCGCACACACACACACAAACACAGGGCAGGCCTGGAATCACTAGCATGGGGGAATTCACAATTGAGGTGGCCAAAGTGGGGGTTTGGGGCTCCCGAGGGGGCCGGGAGAGCTTCCCAGAGGTCCTTCGGCGAGATGTAATTGAAGTAATATTTCATTAAGTAGTAGGAGAGTGAGGGAAAAACCTCCCCAAAGTCTAAATATGTCTTTGCACTGGTTCACACACAACAACATAGTTCTCATAAGATCATCATGCATCAGATGCATGTCAGAAGTTTTCTCTCGTGAAGGTTCATGGGTTGTTCTTCTCTCCATGCAGCCACAATGCACTTGCAATGAAGCTGAGCTATGAATATCGGTGACATGTTCCGTCAAGAACTCGTGTTGCTTTTTACAGTCAAACGTGGGAGAAAACAAGAGAAAATGAGTCACCAGCCGCGTCAACAGATTACTGGTGCAGATCAGTGTTTATCGCTCTGCTTGGGACAATATCAGCCTTGTCTTTGTAAATTATAATCATGCGATTTATTTATTTATTTATTTTTTTTTAGTATACATCAGTATCTGTGCTCAGTGTTGAGCCCCGATAATGTTTTTAGCTTTTTCCCCCTCAATAAAGTCTGAAGAAACGCTCTGGTGACTATTAACAGCAACCACAGCCAATTATAGTTTTTAATTAACTTTCTAGTTGCCCCTAAGATTATCACATGTAAAATAAGCTTACCCCCCCAACACCCCCTTTTTCATTTTTCTTCAAACAAGCAATGAACCGTTAACCATCCTATTTATACCAAGCATCATTATGGCACTGTCAAAAAACAGCAAAGTAGGACAAAGTAAGCAATCACTGGGGCTGCTGGATTGCGAATGGATTTTCGCTGGACCTTCAAAGGCGCTTCGCAGTTCAGACTGGATTTCCCCTCTCGGGGGACTGTGGATGTACTGAGAACAGAGCAATTTATTTCTAACTGTGATCACTAAATACCGCGATGCATCACACAGTACTGCTAACGCAACCGCCGCTACCATACATCAGCGCCAAGCTGAGGTATGTGCCATATCTATCTCGGGCTGCTGGCGTGAGCCCATCCGTTCCACTCCCGCCCATCCATCACTGCTTACAAACGGAGAGTGTTGTAGCGCTGGAACAAACGCGGCGAGCTTTGCTAAAAACGAGATTGCTAGCGCTGAGTCATTCCTCACCGTTTTTTTTTTTTTTTTTTTTTTTTTTCTCTTCTTCTTTAGAATCGCAGCAAAAGTGGCTCAAGAGACGAGTGTGTTACTGAAAAACTTGCAAGCTATGAGAAAAAAACAAAACTCTGAGCTATGAGCAGGCGTCTGGCACCAAACCAGTGACTCAAGTCATTGTGGAATGTTTATTTACTGAACAAAAGCAGCAGTGTGTGTGCGATGAGCGACGGGTCAGCGAGTCTTGGAAGTGGAGAAGCCAAGAGGACGCGGCTCGGAGAGATGAGTGAAACCGTCTCTCGTGTTCTTGCGCAGCTATCTGGCCGAGAGTCTTTGCCCACATACTTGTTCCAATACAGATGAATGCAGCCTTTATGTGGCAGTGAAAAGAAGCTTGGCAGGTAACCGAAGGAGAGAAAATGAGACCCAGGGCTCTGGCAGGGCCTTTACCTGAACCGCCCCGCCATGTTGTGCAACCAGCGGCCCGTGTTTTTTCTGGCTCAAAAAACCACCTCTGTGCCTCCGGCTCGTCCCGCTATCCTTGATGCTTAGTCCACCGTGGCTGACCCTGCAGTAAAAGTGAACTCGTGTTTGGAGGAGTGGCTGTAATGCACGTTAATTTAGAGCAGTTGAGCTCGTAATAGGGATGACATCAAATCAAACGGAGTAATATTTTGTGTGTTTCCTTCTCCCGCCATGTTTCACACTCGATGCTTGTGACCCCTAGATGCTTGCGACAGTGAATCGTCAGGAAGAACACCCTCTCCCAGGAAACCAGCCGCCGAAAGACGGAGTCACGTGACGGAGGAGAAGCCTGATCATTGCGAGCCCGTAAGAAGTAAGTTTTACCAACGTGGGAACGCTGTGGGCGGACAGAAGGATCTCTTACTGTTATTTGTTTTTAACAATAAACAACAACGAGCCGTGTAATTGGAGAGAGTGAAAATAACGTACCTAACTTTGCGTTCGCATTGTCGGATGGTTGCGCTAAATGCAGCGGGTGTTTAGCATTGTTTTATTTAACATTTTTTTACGCGCTCCAACTGTCAAGAATGGAAGTTGTTTTGACAGTTGGTCACAGGGTCAGTTGGCCAACCAAAATATTGGCTTCGGTGTTTCCAATTAAAACATGGAGATAGCACAGAGGCCTCTTGGTGTGCGCGCTCGCTCATTCTGCCATCATGACCAAGGCTTGGCTCGTGTGTCCACTTTCGCTTCTCCCTTCAACCGCAGCCCAGTGTTTTGGAAAAAGGGGAAATTCTGTTCGTGGTTCTGGCATAAACTGTCTTTACGCACTGATTGCACCTTAGCCACATTTCCCCTCCCCCGTACAAAACATTTACCTTTTTTTGGTGAAGAACTGTGCCGGCTGCTGGAGGCATTTCTCTGCTTCAGTGTCATTCAGCGTTCATGCTACGATAACATAGGGGTATACTGCTCGTAACCATAATCTACCACGCCAATAACAGACATTTTTTGATCATATAATGATGAGTTGGCTCTTTTTTTCTGCATTTTATAACTTGGTAAAGCTTTGGAAGTATTGTAAACTCTGAAATGATCACGTTGCAAACGCAGCATGCAAATGTCTCGACACGGGGAGGTTGTACAACACAATCATTTGGCATTGAACTGCTTGATTTACGAGCAGCTCTAATTAAGTCTAGATGCACCTCGTGTTCAGTGAAATTATTTCATACTGAGCTATGGATTGCAGGTCACAAAATGAAACCGGCTAAAAGCTTTGTGTGTGTGTGTTTTATTGTTCTTAAGAAGAGTGAGATGTGTCAGCAAAGGCTAATAGCAGCTGATTGCTTCCATCCATGTAAGTGCCAAGCTATAATAAGGATTCTGTTTGCGTTTGCCACAACAGTTCTTTTGTTTCTAGGTTGTTAACTTTTCCAGGGCGCCTTTTCCTGCCTATTTTTTATTTTTTCCGGTATCAAGCTTAATGACTTGCCGGTGGCGTGTTTACTGAATCAGTGAGGAAAAGAGATTCAGTTGCAAAAAACCAAAGAGTTTCTGTCAAGAGGTCTTTCTAGCTTGGCAGGTGTGTGTCGAGTATTGCACTTCTGCAGGGAGGCATGCTTTTCTTTCATCTCGGCAGATAAGCCCCTGTGACAACAGTTTTGCGTCGTAATTGATGTCGCCCCTATCGACCCCCCCCCCCCCCCCGTACACACACACACACACACATCCTCAAAGGCTCTCTCTTTCACATACACACACTGTTTAGCAAGAGAATTTCTGAGGGAGGAAGATATGCTTCTTCTCTTTTGAGAGAGTTACAAGAACATTTATAGTCCTGTCAAATGCAGGCAAAAACCCCCCAAATCTGTGCGGTGATAATAAATAATAACCTTTGTGAAAGTTTTATGTACCCGTGTCTCTCCGTCTGTGGTTTAATCAAAGCTGGAAAATTATTGTAGGGGGGGGGATCAAGTTTAACCCATTAGTGTCATAGTCTCACTGTGGTTTTGTTTGGTGGGGACGTGACCAATCCGATTGCTAGCTGGCTGGGTAATTGAGAGCCCTCTTTTCCACAGAAACAGGAAATCAATAAGAAATCATCTGCCTGCCTACATCCTGCCCCCCCACACACCCACACACACACACACACCCGGCTGTCCGATTGAAAGCTTGTGTACAGTATTTGGACGCCGACTTTTCACAACAAGAGGAAGCCTATTGTAGTGTTGTAATAACGGCACATATCCTATTTCAGTCATGAGAACATTGTTTTGACAAGTTGTCTTTTTAACCGAAGGGTTAAAGCAGGAACGTAAACGCACGTAAAACAGTGTTATTTAACAGTGAGTAACTGAACCTCGCCACACAATTAATGATTGTGTGTGTGTGTGTGTGTGTGACCTAAAAAGCTGAAATTATCATGAACTGGGTATCATCAATGCACACGGTTATACAGGAGTGTGGTGGTTGCCATTGCCCTGCTGCTTGTTAGACGGAAAAAAAAGAGTCAAACTTTGCCCTTCCTGTTGGGCCGTTGTCCGTGAACGGTTCCTCCTGTGGCTCCACCATCCTGGGGGAGGAGGAGGGAGTATCTTGAGGGGGGAGACGGACATTCCTCAAGAGACCGTTCCGGGTTTTCAAGCAGCTGATATCTCCTGCAAGCAGGGCCAGAATAAATTGCCACCACCCGGCACCAGTTTTAGGAGTTTCAAGCGTCACATTATTCACCGGATAGTCAAATCCGTTCTTCTGTTTGATAAAGATGACCTCGCTAGCTTCCAAAGAACAGGTCTGTTTTTAATCTCAGGAATATTCTGTAGTGAGAAAGGAAGGTCAAATAACATGACTGTTATTTCTTTGGTTTTTTTAAGAAAGACATTATTCTGGCCTTTGTGTGAGTCCCTGATTGGACTCTTTAGTGGCACACCTTCACGCAGAATTGACCTTTTGGAAGTGAATTTGTGACCCCTAGTAAAAGGGATTGTTTAACGGGGGGGGGGGGGGGGGGGAGAAAGTCTCGCACTCGCACCTTTTCTTGCACGGAGAAGATTCCTTGACGGTGCTACAATCCAGATTTATACACAAACCTATAAAGTGTTATGATACTAGGCAGTTGGGCAGAGTTAGATGAAGATAAAACAAAGGGCAAGTGCCTCTTCATCATTCATTTCATCATCAGTGCTGAAATATTTTAGCTGGAAGTGTTGAATCAACATTCTCAGACTGTCACACTTTGCCTCATGTATATTCCAAAAGTTGCTGAAGTACTTAAAGACTTTTTAACCTCCTGACAGTTTCTTTTTTCCCCCAGAATGTTTTTTTTTTTAAACCCTACAAAGTGCATGGTGATTGATTGTTGTTATGCAAGATTCATATCTTTATTGTAATCTTCAGAGCCCCTCGTGTCTGCAGGAATAATGTGTCTAAAGCGCAGACCTATTATAACGGAGCCGTAATTTTCAAGTGATTACTTACCAGTGGGTCATGGAATCAGGATCTGTATAAATAGGGTGAAATGCTAGTGTAGGGGTTGATTAAAATGGCCATTGTGATTCTACCTCTGTTGTAATTATTTTCTCATTGTCTTGGTGCAGATAGATTTCATATGGGAAATTTCAAGTGTGTTAATTAGCATATTTTACCCGAAAGTGCCCGAGCCGATTCACTGTTAATTTTTCTTTTTTTTTTTAAAGATATTCAAAATACTTGAGCCAAATGATGATAGATATGACTACCTCAATACATGGACCGCAGTCTTTTTAAGCACTTATGTTACAAGGCATCATAATGTATATGGAAGGAAGAGGTTTTTTTTTTTTAATGCTCTTTATTGCAGAGAATCTGAATATTAACAGTAATACTTTCAAAGACGTCGTCACACCAATTGACCTTTGTGTCCAACGGGTTCTTTTGCAGCACGTGTCTGCTGTGGTGCAGACGTGTTCCGCAATACCACAGTATACAATGAAAGAAAAGTCCTGCATTCAAAGCGTTACCTATATAAAAGTACATATGTATATATTTGCATGGATTCATCAATTTAAAGGGACAGTACGTGGAAAAATATGTTTTTTGTTTTGGTGTGAACTGTCACTAATATCGTAGTTGATGCAACTTTCGACTACTTTCTGTATTGTTGGTCGGTCGGTTGAATCTCTCATAATGCATCAAATTGTACACAATGCATAAATACTAAAGGTAGAGGTAGACGGACTGCTCTGCTCATCATTACTGCCTCTCTAACCAATGCCACAGCAGACAGCATCAGTCCCTCTCACAAGCCACTCAGAGAGCGGGAGAGAGAAGAAGAAAGAAAAAAATCAGCCAGTTGAAATGAGAGCAGCGCAGGGGGGGGATTACTTGGCCTCTAACAGGGTTTGGGCTCCAACATTAAGGTTAAAACCCTTTTCTATTATGAGATCTCTGCTGATGTTGCCCCCGCCAGCCCCCGACCCCCTCGAGCTTCCAGCTCCTTGCCCCCTTCGTGTTTGCAGGTTCAGTGCCTCTCTGCTAGGTCATTCTGTCAGGCCCCCTGATCAGTGGAGGGTGACCGGGGACCTGGGGATGGCTCCCGTCCAGACACACAGACAGCCGCTGCCGACACGGAGGCCCTGGCTAGTGCAATACCCCCCCCCTCCCCCCTCCTCTCTTTCAGGCTAGAGCTAAAATCGATACGGGCGTCTCCGTGTTTAAAAAGCCACTCAAAGGCAGACGAGCACCTCTGTCCCGAAGGCTGATCTCTCAGCTTAAGGCCCTGATTGGCATCCCGAAGATGCGAGGCGCTGACCCACAGCTGTCCCATTAGCAGAGGGTTAATGCTGAGATTGATACTGAGCAAATAAAGGAACTAGGTGTGGGGGTATTTTGATAGACTGTCTATCCCCTCTCTGACCCAGAGACAGACCTCGGTTGTATTTTGGCTTTTCGGGAGTGTTGGAGCTTCTGCCAGATCCTCATCTCATGACTCCAGCAGTGGCTGCTGTTAGTGGATCGGCCGCAGATGCACACTGTGTTTATCTGGTGTGTGTGGTTGATGTCTGCCGTTTTGCATGCGTACACCTTTTGTTTGTGTGTGTGTGTGTGTGCACAAGTTCGAGTGTGCGCATGTGCACGTCTGCGCGCCTGCCGTTGAATTTCAAACAAGTGAGTTTCCTGTGGAACTTCTGCTTCAGCGAGGAGATTTTGAAGCTGTGTGGAATATTTGAGTCATCGATGTAACTGAAACTGAAATACCCCCATTCCCCCTTCTTCCCTCCCGCCTCTTCCCCTCCCATTCGCTCCTGCTCTGTTGCTTTTTTGTTTTGAGTCGTCAGCGAGGAGAGGGTGGAGCACGTTTTTTTTGTTTTTTTTCTCTGAGTATGGAGCCTGGCAGCTCCCTCAGGCCCGCTCTGAGTCACGTCATAATTGATCTTTCTAGAAATTGTGGGAGCTAGCCGTGTAAAGCCCAAATCCGTGCAAGATGTGCAGCTTTTTAAAGATTCTGCACCCGCGCGTTCGGCTGACTTTATACTACGCTCTCTCTCCCCTCTTAGATGGTAGGAAGCAGATGAGGGAGAATAAAAGGCGTTTGACGAGGCTTAATGCAGAAACGGGCTCGTACAAATTCATCCCAGAAATGAGGAAGAGGAAGAGAATAAGGCACCATTTAGTGTCTCTCTCTCAGCAGCCAGGTTGTAAGGCTTTGAACGCTCCGTGATGCCTTGCCTTCTGCTACATTAGTAGCACTCAAATTAGCAAACCGTGCCAAATTCCACACAACAGTGGAGAGACCGGAGACTCCAGTGGTCGGAGCTCGGGGGTGTCCGGGGGGGGGGGGTGGGCCGAGTGCGAGCGACTTCCCCTCAACATGATTCATGTCAGAGAAAATGGCATTTCATTGGGATTGTCAATGATTTAGATAGCAGTCGGACATATTAATCTGGGAAAATGTTCCGTTTTGAAATCAAAGGATAATTGATGACCCCCTTCTCCCCCACCGCCGGCTCCCCCCCCTTCATAGCACTCACACACACCTTAGCCAGCCCCGTGCACGCGGTACGCTGAGAGGTTCGTGTCCTCAAATCAAGCTCTTGTCTTTCAAGTTGCATTTGCTCCTGTAAAATGTAATTAAGCAGAACAAGGTCCGGGGAGGGGGGGGGGGGTATTATTTCCACTCAATCAGCAGCAAAATTTGAAATGAGTAAATCCCCGATGCCCTGCTCCTCTCAATGTTGGGTGGGGGGGCGGCGGCGGTGAGGGAGGGGGTCTGAAATAATATTAAGCTCTGTCTCCGCGTGTCACTTCCCCTTCAGCAGGTTGGAGGAGCCACATTTGAACGACTGTCACGGAGAATTAAAACAGGGCGGGGAAAATAAGTGTGTCACCACTGAAAACCAGCTGAGCAATATTGACTGATGGGCCCTGGAATGGAATGTTTCCTGCTAAAATGAGATGCTACACAATGTGATCAGCCTTGACAGGTGAAGACGGCTAATAGAGTTCTGTTGCAGGTTTCCATAACACACCCCCACACACACACGCACCCCCCCACACACACACACACACACACACACACGCATAGAGAGCTTGTCACTTTTGCTGATGAGGATCCAATATCAGAGGAGGTAATTTAGCTATCCTCAGCGGCCATCATCACCCACGCTGCCGCCATCATCGCCATTTCATCTTGGATAAATACAAAACGCCGCTTGCGTGTGTATCGACTGACAGGGCCGCGTTAGTCGCGTTTTCTTTCACGTCTGTTGGAACAAGTGACATTTGTGTTGGCCCGTGCCACGTCGCCGTCCACTCTAAACAGCACAAGACGAGGCCGCACCGTTTCCAAAGACGGCCCACGTCTTTACGCTGCAGGAGTCTCTTCATTTTCCAATCAAACGCTAGTTCTTGGTTTGCCAGTTGACATCCACCAATTTCCTCTAATTTCACACCCGCTTACATCTGCATTATGTTGATGCCAATCACAGTTAGTGGGTTTTTTTTGTTGTTGTGCTGGGACACTTGAATGACGATCCTGGAGTCGCTTGTCTGTTCCGTCCAATGCGTCCTTCTAGACAATAAAGAAAGTCCTTGTCCCGGAGTTTAAGGTCAAACGGTAAACGGGTCTTTGATACGCCCAAGGAAAATTTCAATCAGAGCCCTTTGTAATAACATTCATTGTACTATTTTCCCCTCTCTCTCTCTCTCTCTCTCTCTCTCTCTCTCTCTCTCTCTCTCTGTCCCCTCTCACTCTCTCTACAGTATAATTCCCCTGGTTTTGCGTCTATAAATATGGACAGGGAAGATGTATAATTTCTAATGAGAAAATATATCCCTTTGGATTGAAAAGCAGGGGCTGGTCCACGCGCTGCTGTTTGTTAGGAGGAGAGATGATACCTCGGGCTGTTTTGGCAGAGAGAGGAGGAGGTGCTGCTGGTGGTGGTGGTAAGAAGAGTCTGGCTAGGTCATTGCACATTTACAAATTAGCATTTCAATCATGCAGGTACATGCCCAGCCGAGCAGAAAATATACATGTTTTTCTAATACGCGGCCGCAATAAGATAAACAAAACACTGGCCGTGTCAGTGGAATTAGCATTTCAAAGCTAACTGTCGCTGTGTATTCTGCACGTTCTGCTTTTTTTGGGATTCGTAACTAAAAACAAAAGACCCTTCTTCCACTCTCCACTTCCGTTCACTTTTAACTCGCAAACTCGTCGCGTTGCATAATAACGGCTATTAGGAGATGAATACAAGACCTGGATTGTGGTGTTTACTTGGTTGATGTGACGTTGGGATAACGTGCATGCGCTCTATGATGGGCATTCTAATAAGCCTGGGCAAACACCTTTTTTGTCGCCCTTCTCCTGTTTTCTCCCCGTCTCCGGGGCATTCATATTAAAAAGGCCTAAGCTTCAGAAACCCAGAGCTTGTGCGGTTGCTCAGTCCGCTCCCTGCCTTACCTGCGACTGTCGGCATCGCGGTGTAAATGAGAATCTCCACACACGCCCCTGTTTGACCCTCTGCGTTATATCTTCATGTTCTTGACTATTTTTAGAGTTCTTGTTTATTATACAGCGCTGTTTCAGTTGGCATGCATATTTCTTCCTGGTAGGTCTGGCTCTTTGTGTGTGTGTGTGTGTGTGTGTGGTGGGGATCCAGTAGGCTTGTGACATATACATATATATACACTCCTCTTCTTCTTCCGTCTGTCTTTTGGGTACAATTTCCAGCTCCCTCCTGTAGGACCGGTTTCCTGTGACAAAAAACGGAGGTGTTTATATACTCCGTTTTACATACAGAGCGCACGGCTCTGGCGCAGCGCCAGCGCTCTCCAGGCGCCTCAGCGCTCGGTCCCTGTGTGGCGCAGCCACTGAAGACTCGGTGACAAATGGCAATTATATTTGTGTGTTCTTCATGAATCCATCAAACACTGGCCTTTTAAAAATGCTCCCCAGATATTTGAGGCTGTCAGCTACTAGTAGCTGGGACCAAATTGGGATGCTGCTTAGACAGTCAAGAACCACTCACCCCCTAGTTTCCCCTGTGATGTGTGTGACAGTGTGTGTAGGGGAATACCATGTTTTATTCAACTACAAATGTACACCCTCAACAGTTGTTGATGTGCTAGAAATTGGGCGGTTACAAGTCCAATTTGATGTGTGTGTGCATGTGTGTGTCCACTTCCTCCTCCAGAACATGGTGTTTTAATGCAACCTGTCAGGTTGTGTGCTGTCGGTTATCTCAGGACACCTACCGATCTCGACGAGCTCGTGGCAAATGCACAACTGCGTATGATTTTTTTAAAAAGTTGCTGGGAGTTGATGCCGTTTGTGGTTCCTGTTGTGTTATGCAGTAGGGATAAAGCAGCAGTGTCTGCGTTGCTCCTTGGACATTTATCAACAGGCTCATATTGGTATTCGTCGGCTGAATCCTCGAATGCGGAATTAAACGTAATTTTCAAAAATGTCATTGCTGCATTAATTTTGCCCAAATTCTGGCTGTTCGATCTTCTTCCAAGTGGACTTGATGAATTTTCCTGAATCTCTATTGTCTGTAGGTTTACAGCACACAACAGCCAAGTGCTAATGAACACATTTCTCTCACTGCACTGCAGGTACAGTGAAAGTTTCTGATGCCGCCAACTCACCAGCGCAGCACAAATCCAACAGGATTTACTGTCCTTCTGCCTGCTCTCATTACGTCTTCATTTGTCTCACGGTGACTGTACAAGTCCGTCATTGCCATCTTTTTGACAGTATCGTCATTATCATGATCAACGATTATGAATATTACTCCATTGTGTCCATTCGTCTCAGTCACAGGCGCTCATCGGGATGAAAATAAAGACCTGCCAGTGTTAAGGCGATCCAGCAACGTGCCACTGAGGCACACTTCTCTGCAGACTTTGAACCACTTTTTGGGGCTTTGCAGTGTGTCAGTAACCTGAGTCGCCGCTTATGTGCTATGGTTTTTTACGTGGTGGTTTCTTAATAACTATTTATACCGTGGTAAGTTGGAAGCTTGACTTCCTCAAAAGGAAAGGTAATTATGCCTCCCAGTCTACTTTGGCCTTTTTGTGCATGAACGTGTGTTTATGTGGGTTTCAGTTTAGCCGAAATGGGAAAAACCACTGTGTTATTATGCGAGGTACTATGTGGGTGATTGATTTGTTAAGTCATCCTCTAGGCAGGAGGTTTGCTGTTGTGTTGACGTGATACTCAAGAAACTGGGGTGAATTATTATTGCTGCGTCTCTTTAGCTGTGATTTGTGCTGTTTGTGTCTGTGTGTGTGGTTAATCATTAGCTATAGAGAGGGATTTACACATTCAAACGTGTGGCTACATCTGACCGATGAAATTCCGCGAGAAAACAGCAGCAGTGTGATTTAGAAGAGTCGGCTTTCTGATTTTCATTTGAAAACGTGAAAAAACCTTTGTCAGTGGAATTAAGACAAATCTAGCTGAATTGATGGAAGTTGCGGCTAAGTTTGTTTCTCGAAATGGGGTCACAGTTTGCTGAATAGCTAACTTTTGTTTTGCGATTCTTGTTAATAGAGCGAGCTGACTCAGGAAAAAACAAAAGTGGTACAACTGGTTTGTGCACCCTGAAGTAGCAGAACCAGATGACTATAGTGTGATAACACCAGATCCATTAGAAAGTAAGCGTCTTTGGCCAACCCAAGTAAGGCCCACTGTGTTGATATGTAGAAAACCCTTCAATGTGTGTGTGTGTGTGTGTGTGTGTGTGTGTGTGCGTGCTCCTCGCTTCGCCAAGCATTAAAGCAAAAGACTGGTGGGAAAACAAATTGCACGTATTAACAAGAGGCGAAAAACGTGGCAAGCTGTCAGAGGTAGAACTGAAGAACAACAGATGTAGCGTACTCCGCGTCTCCTTGTTAGCGAGCTTCAGTCTCGCCCCACATTGTCATGGGCAGACTGCAACGCTTTTGTCTTTTGGAGAAGAAAAATCCATCAACCTGCTCTTAAACCACTGCATAATGAATTCTACCGTGCGCTACCCAGTTGTCTAATTCAAATTGCATGGAATCCTGATCCCTAAAGTCTATATTTGTTTATCGAGGCAGCATGGAGAAGCCTGAACGAGGAGAAGGCAAAAAAAAACCCAGTGTGTGTATTTAATTGCTTTGTTTTACATCCACATCTGCGTCCGGCCTCTCCCAGGGTGATGTGTTGTTAAAAAGGCGCGAGGCCCGATTCCCACACTCTCTCTCTCTCCCTCTCTTGTTAACCGTAATTGCACTTGTTGGTGAGCTGACAGAAAGAAAACAGAGATGGAAAGAAATTACCAGCATCGTATTAACTTCGCTGTCAGTTTGCCTCCCCTTTGGAAAATGTGGTTTATTCTTTTTTTTTTTTGTGGACAGCCGCAAAGCACTTCAACTAGATTCAGCTCGTGCTCCGCTGCTGTGGAGTATGGTGGTGAAGATGCCATACATTCAATGTATGTACAGAACGTATAGAATAGGAAAAGAAAAGCTGAATACGGTTCACATAGACAGACTTTAAAAAGAGATGAATAATTCACAAAATCTCAAGTTAACCGTGCACTGGCGGCGCGTGCCCGTGCACAGCGGCTCTGATGTGGAGGGAAGGTAATGTAGGAGTAACTCCCAGTAGAGCTGAATGTGCAGGTGTTCCTCTCAGTAAAATGCCACCTCCTTTGCTCACTCACATCCTTCGCCTTCTTTCTTATCAGACAGGTCGCTGTCTCCTGACTTTCTGTTGCTGTCACACATGCACTTAGAAAGGCCATCTCTGAGCTTTTCAGAGGAAAGGAGATCATTACTGTTGCAGACAGCAGCTTTTTTTTTTTTTTTTTTTTTTTTTTTTTTTTTTTTTTTTTGTATATGCACAGTATCACAGGCTCTCGTTCTCTCTTTTTTTTTACCGCATTAATCTCCCTTCCCCGCACACTGTCGTAACTCACCTGGGTACCGCTCCCACAAATGTCTTGTCTGCCTGCAGCGGTGGCTTTTCGTGAACCTGTCACATATGAGCTTCCTATATCTCTCCGCGCTCCTTTTCTGTCATTCCGGGTTGAAATGTTTGCCATGTGATCGATATGATCGTGTTAGGGAAACGTTGGCAAGATTTGCCGAGAATTATTTAGGTGTGTCTCCATTACGGCGTTCTGTTTGAAAGAGCTGAACATCACAGGTGCAGAGAGTGCAGACAAAGTTCTCTTCAGTTAGAATAAAGTAACCGGGTTATCACTCCCGTACGCGTAACAGGAATCCACAACTCTTTAGTTTTCCATAAAAATAGACATTACATTTCGTAATTTATTAAAGTAAACCGCTAGTTCCTTTTGATGCTTGCGTGTTTTAGTGTTTTGTCCTCCACATTTGCATCAAAAAGCATGAATAAACAAGCAGCCTTCTGCTTTGTTTCTATATTCAGTTATATTAGATTGTCTTGTGTTAAGACCCTGAGCTTGCAGCTGTTCAGTAGTCAGCTGGAACATGCAAGAAAGCGGAAATACTCCGACGAAATTGAATCATTTAACTGTCCTTGAATACTGCAACTAGACAACCGGCTCTTTGCTAAACATGATTTTCTTTTCTTCACGTCTCCAGCTCAACCCCAGTCTCAGACGGTGCCCTCGGAGCCGGCCGAGGGAGACGCTGGCAAGGACCAAAATGTCTTTCGCCACAACAGCACTGGCACGCCCGCGCTGAGCAACGGCAACGGCATCCACCCTGGCATCGGCGGGGCCAGGGCCACGCGTACGTGCTCCTGCGGTGGCAACATCGGTGCGGGCGCCGCCACGGGTGGGTCCGGCCCTGGCACGAGATCAGCGGCGGCCTCGACGACGATGACGACGGAGCAGGAGCCGTCCACGCTTGTGTCGCAGAGGGTGCAGAGGAAATTGAGGTCCAGCTTGTCGGTGAACAGTGACGGCAGCAGACGCAGTAAAGGCAGTTCCACGGGCTCGCAGAAACCTCCTTTACCAGAGGGTGAGTGTCCACGCCGAGGAAAAGAGAGCACGGACGCATTGATGCGATCTTTTTTCAAACACTTGTTTGCTTGCTAGCTTCAATTTCTGCATCACATCTTCTGTTGGTTAAACATCCATTTCATCGGCCGCAGAATCGAGCGCTCCAGTCATAAATACACCGACATTCATTTGTCAGAGTGGTGTTTAACAATGTAATGGGATGCGAAACAGATGTAATCCTGGTCAGTCATAAGCCACAGAACAGCGCCTCAACCATTGTTGATAAATACAACGCATTCCAACAATGTAATCTATCAGATCAGCTTCAGGATATTCTGTTGATTGAGTGAAAATAAATAGTTTGTTAATAACCGGCAATGCAAAAGTAGCAGACAGAAGTAAAGCATGTCGTAAACACAAACTTTCAGGAAGTGAAAAGGTTCTCAGCCAGATGTTTTTATGGTGAGTTTGATGCTCGGGTCCAGATTTATTTCTCAATTACTTTGATTCTGATGTTCAGTTGGATTTCAGCTTTTCCTGCTCGGAGCTATTGTTTTTATCTCTGCCTTTTTAAAATGTATTTATCGGTCGGCCTCCAATTAGTTTTGTGCAAATTGCGCACCTGATACATCTGCGTTTAAAAAATACACAATTGCGCTCCATTAAAACACCTAAAACTATTGATGATTTATCGTGAAATATTTGTATGTGCTTATTATTCTCTAATAAAAGAAACACACCAGTTAATAAAAAAATAACATAAATTGTTTGTTAAAAATGAAAAGACAAAAATACAGCAAGCTATTCATAGTCTTTTAAAATGAACAATGCTGTACTGTGCAGCTGTATATGTACAAAAATATAAACATCATGTCAGGCAAAAACCTTATGAAGGCATCGCTACCTGCTGTCGCACAGTGAGATGATATGCCATCAAACCAACACCATCACAGGGATTTCTCTGCTGAAATAAGCTATTGATAATACATCCTTACCTTCTCTCACCTTTTTAATGATGAGAGGTGCACGACCTCTCATATTTATCACTCCCGTCAAGCAAATTACATCTTATCCCGCTCCTGTTGCTTTTATTTTCTTTAACAACAAGTCAGAGGGTCCGTTTGCCGTGCAGGGAAGCCGTCACTTTGTCAGGTGCCAGGCCGAGGTGAGTCCAGTAATGAAGGCGGTTGGCTGGTCCTTTTCCATCGGGGAGATAGGTGTGACCGTCTAACGAGGCCTGAGAGCACAGGGTGCCTATTAAAAGTCGTGACCAGCCGTCCCCGGGCCCCTCACGGCCCCTCACACCTCTCTGGGCCCTTTCTGGCTTCTCCCTACATCCCGTCAGCACCGCCCTGGCCCTCATTAACGTCGCATCCCTCCTCCACCTATTGGACTCTGCTGCTGTGCGTGTGTTTGTGGACATGCATGTGTTCCCTCTGTGTTCTGAAGCATAGACAGAATGAGGGTTTAGCCATGTTTCTTTAAAGCAGAGGGGCAAGTCCTCTCTATTCATCCAACCCAAGAACCTTTGCTGTTTTTGCCTTTTTATGGGCTTCTACTCCGAGGTGAAGATGGAAAATAATGTGATGTTATGCGTTATTAAACGATCCACAATGGTCAGGTTGAGATACAAGTTTAATTGAAGGAGAAAAGTGGGCAGTCAGATCTTTATTTGATGATGCCTGACTTGAAATATGCAACAGATCAACTTGCGGGCGAACCAAACAAGGAGGCACGCATCCACAACACGACACAGCAGTAAAGGTGGGACGCATCCACCAGAGGGATTCCTGACGTTCCACTCATGTTTTCAACATCTTAATTGGTAAAGAACAGAAGCGAAAAGGGTTCAAAAAAATAAATCTAACAGCAGCAGCTCAACAAGTCTGTCTCATTATGGCTCTTGCGTTGCTTATTTGCAGATGAGAGCTCTCGGAATCAATATGTTCTCTCTCGACTATTTATTTCCCCCACGGAAAACAGCCAAGCTGTGGTGTTTGAATGTTTACACGGATTAACATAATCTGTTTGCCTGTGAAATTAGCCTCCTAAACAGCCCCCTGAACACAGGAAATAAAAAGGCGTAAGCTAGCAGGAGCTAGCTCTGGGGATTCCGCTGCTCTCTGTGTTTCTTGGCACACGCCGTCGGCACCGTAGCCAATCGTGTGATAACGCCACCGCTTCCGAGGAGTCATTTAACACGCTGCTTTTGTTCAGCAGGGTGGGTTGCCTCAACTCTTGTCATCCAGTTTGTGTTTTTGTTAATTGTGTGTAATCAGTTAAGGCCTCCAAGCTGCTCATTTAGAGATATAGGGCCAAGGCTGCGAGCGTAGTCCCCTTGATGTCTGTGTGTGTGTCTGTGTGTGTGTGTGTGTGTGTGTGTGTTGTGTAAGCACGAGTCCTCTAGCTTCGCCTTTTCCCCTCAGTCATGCATTATAAACAGGCTTGCTTTAAAGTCTGTGTTGTGGACCTTCTCTATCCAGCCCACATCCTCTGCCCTCTTTACCCATGTGGGCCCTATGTGCATTTCCATGGCCACCAAGGCTTTGTCTGATCAATCTCTCTCTCTCTGTCTCGCTCTCTCTCTCTCTTCATCTTTGGCCGTCTGTCCATCTCGCCCTCTCTCTCCCTCTTTGTAAGTTTGAATGTTTTGCACAGCTTGCCGCTCTGAGGCCCATCCAGCTTGTTTTGTGTCATGCCGCTCCCTTTTTCATTTTTTTTTTTTTTTGATGTGAGCTTTCCAGATGTCTCGAACTATTTCCTCAGAGGCGCCGGACGCTGTTTTTTGGCCCCTGCAAACTCTGGGCTTCATCGGCGCTCGCTGACATTAAACAGGAGCGGTGTCAGTGCGTGCTGTTCCGTCTGTCTGTTGGTTGGTTTCACCCAGTGTCTCTGTCTGCCTGGCCGTCTGTCTTTCTCTGTTTTCGGGGGAGATGTGCCTCGTGTCCAGCTCTCTTGTGTACAGTATACGACCCCTCCCTCCTCTTTCTCCTCCTCCTTACTCGCCTCTCTAAGATCCAGACTAATCGCTGGTGTTGAATTATACATCCAAGTGAATAGCTGAGATGGCCGGCCGCTGCTTAATGCCTATGTGCTGTGTTTATACCGTATTCACAGGCTGTTGCATTCTCAAGGCTGCCATGGCTATACCCTCTGGGTCCTTCAAAGTTTGTTAGGCTGAACTTTGGAGGTTTTCTTCATGGAGCTTTGGCCCGGGCAGCGTTTATTTGTTCTCAGTGGCATTCTGCAACACTCAGATGGCAGAACACTGCAGCGGATGCCAGTATAGAAGGTAGCATCAGTTTTGTTATTGCCACCATGAAACAAATCCACGATCTGCCCGGCAGCGATTTACTTGCATGTCCACACCAGATGTTCGGAAGTGATTTTATCCTCATGCGTCTTCCATCACTGCCAGTGTTATGGCCTCAGATAAGGATAATAAGATTCATTCAAACTTCAGGCACCCTCACACACACACACACACACACACACACACACACACACACACACACACACACACACACACACACACACACACACACACACACACACACGTACGTACGTACGTACGCACTTGCTCGTTTCATGTTCCCTTCGCTATCTTGTTTGTATCACAGGCAGCTAGTGCTCCTGGTCAGCTCCGCAGCCCTGAGCGCTGTAAAAAAAAAAGAAGAAGAAAAATTCCCCTCTACTTTGATTAATCAAACATGAGCATCCAGCGGTCCTCAGCTTGCCTTCCCCATGCCGTCCTCCACACTCTCCTCCTTTCGCTCTCCCTCTAACCCAATCAGAAACAGCCTCTTCTGACAGCTCTGGATGGGCTGATGAAAGTTATGCAAATGTGCCCTGTTTGTAATGCTATTTTTCTGCATCCATCCACATCATGTCTTTTTAACACTCCAAAGCAGTGGCGCTGCACTGGCCCCTGGTTCAAAAAAGGAAGACTGCTGCAAGGAGTATATGCCAGGCACACTTACCGAGTGATTTACTGACTCAGATCCAACTGCAGAGAAGTTCTGGTGTGCAGCATGAATTGTGATGTAATGTGTGGGCTGTGCAGACACAATCCTTGTTCTCTATTTAATCTCACCTTGTGCGTTATGTCTTACGTTTCACTGAAAGAGTTTTACTGCAATTAAAAAAAAAAAAAATAACTTCAGCTTTTATAAAGTGACTGACTGAATTCAGATTGAGTTCCTTTCCTTGGAAAATGAAAATAGGTGATTTGATTACATTACTATACATAACTATGAAGAGACTTAAAGAATTCTGGAAGTGAACTCTTTGGCTCTGCATCCTGCTCTGGCATTGCTAACACACTGTGTCAGTGGAAGCAAAACATTTCATTTGTTCTTTTTCATTACCTATTCAAGGCGGAAGCGTTTTAATGAAACTAATTCAGCCGTTCAGAAACAGATTTGCGACGGTTAATGGGCATATTGGTAATTTAAAGGGGAACCCTTTATTGCTGCTTCGACAACAAGCTGAAACTTGCCGCCGGCGATTTAAAGACGGTCTCTGCGAGGAGGTTAAATGTTAATCGGAGGGGTGTGAGCGTTGCCCGCATTAATCCACCTATTTACCAGGAGGGACTCTTGGACTTCGGTAATCATCTTTGTGTGATCAACCGAGCCGTTTGCATGATAATGCCACAATTATTTAACAGTCCGTTAATCAAAACTGCAGGAAAGGAATTAATTTCTTTGAATTTCTCTTATTTTTTTCAGCCCCCCCCCCCTGCCGCCTAGTTAGCCCTCACCCTTTTTACTGCTTATACCTACTCCGTTCCACCTGTCAGCCTGCCGAGCTTGCAACTCCTCATTCAGCCTCTCCGCTCAGCGCTGCGTACTGAGCGTTTGCATTTAGATTTACTTCTGATGCACGTTCTAATTCTATATCTGTGTGTGTGTGTTTCCTGTGTTCCTCTTTTGTTAATTCATTTTATTCATGTGTTTATTGTACTTTACAACTCGTCATTCTGGCTGATTTGCCGTTGACCCAGACTGCTGCGTCCACTGCATCTTGGCCTGCCTGTTCTGCGAGTTCCTGACGCTTTGCAACATGGTGGCCACGCAGGCCTCGTGCGGCGCATGCACGTCGGAGGCCTGCTGCTGCTGCTGCTGCGCCGACGACCTGGGCGACGACTGCAACAGCCCCTGTGACATGGACTGTGGCATCATGGACGCCTGCTGCGAGTCGTCAGATTGCCTGGAATTCTGTATGGAGTGCTGCGGCATCTGCTTCCCCACATAGAGAGGCCCGCGCTGGCGTCTCTGCGGGGGATAACTGGACCCTGACTGGCAAAATGGAGGGAAACTGCTGCTGCTGTCACTTTGAATTCAGCAACAGATGGAGGGAATTTGTGAATGTCCTTTTTTTTTTTTTTTCACTGTGTGATGACTGTTCAGTGTGTGTGCAGTAGAAGGTGTGGCTGAGTACAGCATGGTTTGAAAGATGTATTTTGACACTGGGCTTCTCCATCAAAAACAGCTCAGCAGGAGCTCAGTGACTCCAGATATATGAACATGACGGTTACATCGTCGGTGTGTAGTAAGTCGTCTCTTCTAACGGCACAACGAGTAGGATTTGTAGGTTGCACTTTGTCATCACAACAAAAAAAGTGTTGCCTCAGCGAGGGTTCCGGTGCTCCCCAAGTGGGTGAAAAACCAACGCCAGACAAACTTTTGTTTTTTTCAGGGATAAGTCCGCCATTTTCTTACCTTCTTGGCTGCGTGCGTGCGATCTGGCACCCGGTCACTACGTTTTTATGAGGGCTGACGCCCCCAAACGCAGCACAATAAGGCAGAGGGCAGGGCCTCTGCAGATACAGACACTACCACACATGTCTAGATGGTCATAAGTGATGATTGAGAGGGATTACTTTTGTATGAGTCTCTACATTTCTTTTAAGGAAATCCTGCTTATTGTGCTTTTTAAAGCTACTACAAGGAACTGGAACTGATTTTGACGGTAAAGTCAGAGCGTTTTCTAGCTCCATAGCACTTATTTTATTTTAGTGAGATCTGAGTCTGTCAGCGGCGGGTCGGTCGCTGGAGTCTGAGCTGAAGGACTTTCCGGTGAACCTGCATGATGTCATCCGATTTCATGCGGAAACCCGATAACTAAGCATTTAGAATAACTCTATAGAAATAGACAATCTTCTCACTGATGGTCTCCTTTACTTATGTAGGTCATATAGAGGTATCAGTATTCAATTGAGACAGTTTCATACAGTCACTTTAGGTGTTCTCTCCTTTGCGTAAGACGTATTATCTTATTGTCTTAAAGATCAGGAATGCTGTCTAATTGTATCTTATCTTTTTAGTCATTTTGATGAAAAACAATGATTTATTTACTCCGATTTTATTTTCCAATACATGGGTTTTTTTATGCTCAAAATCTGAGGTTACAGTCGTCGTACTGTACAACACTGTAAAAGGTTTATGTGACGCTTCATACATTCTTAGTTGCATACTGTGGATTTGCAACACAGACTCTCATATACGGTTATCTACTGTAGCGCTGTAGAACAGTTGAAACTGGTGAAATGCATCACAGATGCTACTTTGTAAAACCAAAAGGAACGACTGTGCCTTATTTAGGTTGTTTTTTTTACTTTTCTATTTCAAGCATTCCTTTGAATTGAAGTTGTTACAGGAAAAAGAAAATGCACACAATTGCTGAAATCATGGTGGGAAGGTCAATGGAAACATCTTTTATCGATGCATCTCACATCTCTCCTGATTTGGCCATGTTTGAAGCTTTGGGATTACTGGAAATACAGCGAAGACACTCAAAGAGAAATAACATCTCACTGCGGCGTAAAGATAAACAACGTGTTTCTGTCTCTCTCTACGAGTCCTACTCTAATTTTAGCCATCAACAATTCGGCTTTTGCCAGCTGCGTATGGTACTTCTTTTCTGTGATGCTATTTCACGTACATACTGTGTAAATGTGTTGAACTGCACTCCGTTCACGAGGGGGTTTGATATGGAATTAAAAAGCGGCGGCCATCATGCCGCATAAGCGGCTTTCGGGTATCAAGCCTAGTGACTCACAATACAAAAAACAGGAATCATGAACTGTCATGTTGAACTGGTAAACTAATGAAGGGTAAAAGCAGTTTTCTTCCCCCTCTGTTTCCTAATTCTGTGTATCTGGAGATGAGTTTGTGGTGAATCACCAGTCGAGTCATCTTCTTGTCTTGGAGATCCTCTTTGATGTTTAAGTGATGATACTTAACGCTGGGCCTTCATTAGTACCGGCTTGCTAACCGGTTACAAAAAGATGTCCCCTTTCTAACGCCAACAGAGATAATGTGCTGTCATGTACAGATCGTCTTAATGGCGCAGCGTTGCCGTGTCTAAGGAGGGCGGATAGGCACCTCTGCAGCACATTCTCAGCAGAAAGTAAAACCTCATTTTCCATGTTTATGATTAACTCACGCCAAGAGTGTCAAAAAACATTATAGATAATGTGAAGAATTCATCTAAAAAAAGAGAAAAATGTATACGTTGCTATGTGGCTACAGTAGTTGTCTGATACTATACGATGTATGTTTCTCTTCTTCTTCTTCTGTGACACTTGATCCTTCTCATTTTCATCTCGATTCGTGAACTTAGAGCTCGCAGCTCATTTTTCTCACTTTTGTACATTATCTTCAATCTCAAAGAGAAAAGTTTAGGAAAAATAAAACGTTTGTTTGTTTTGCACATGCTCTTCTAGTCAAGTCATTGTTTTGTGTCTGTCGTCGTCCTCATTCCGTTCCAGTTTGTCAGGATGGCAAACTCTTCTCAATCCACTCGAGCAGATAAAAGACACTGTTGTCTTTGTTTTCACCTGATGTTGGCATGCCGGCTCAGTCCACTCACTCACTAAACAGTGATTTCTACGGTTCAGCACTTGCATGCAGTCCGCAGTTGGGAGTTTACTGTAACATCTGGAAATATTCTAGTAATTACATCGAATAGGGATCCAGCAATTAGGCAACTATTTTGATTGTTAAATAATCCTTTTAGTAATTATCTAAGTGGAAATGCCAACAGTTTCTGGTTCCAGCTTCTCAAGTCTTGCTTTTCTTTGGTATATATATGTATGTGTGTAATGAATATCTTTGGGTTTTGAAACAAGACATTTAAATCTCCTTGGGCTGCGGGAAATTATAATGGGCATTTCTCACCATTTTCTGGCGGATTATAGACCGACCGGTTCGTCGATTAGTCGACCAACCGATGTAATTAGTCGATTATTTCCCGCCACTGTATTATTTGTTTCCTGAAAAACAGTTCTGCTGCTGTAACTGTATCTCCGTACCTCCTTGCCATTGCTAAACCTCTACTATTATTGCAGCAACTGGTTGCAGACACTGCACCCTTGAATTATATCACAATGCCAAACTTGCATCTCTCTTATGGGGAGACTTGCGCGCCCTGAATGCTGGGTTGTATTTTCTTATTTCTCTTGTAAGTGAGGCCGAAGTTCCACGATGGCCACATCTGTAACCTCTGCGCTCTCCTCCTCCTCCTCTGCTCCTTTATCCAGTAGAGAAGGCGCCGCTCACCTGGCAGCAGCGTTGGCGCTAACATGGAAACATGGCCAACGACACTCAATGAGTTCATCAGGGGAGCAGGCACCTCCTGCTGGCTATAACAGCAGTCTGACCTTCAGCCGACGCCCCCCCCCCTGTTAACCCCTCAATTAACCTCCACGTCAGCCCCCCTGCTGGGAGAGCAAGGAGGATGAGCCCCCCCCAACCCTCCACCCTTCCATTCTATCTTTATTTCCTTTTGTCATTTTCTGCCTGGATACACCCTGGCCCCGGGAAATTACCATCTTATTTCACTAATGCGTTGGGGACAATATCACTGTCCAGAAAAAGTCTGTAATCACACAGTTGTACTTTTTTCTTTTCTTTCACTTTCTTGCGTGTTCACAGAGGAGGCGGAGGGTCGGAAATATTCCGAACTCCAGGTAGAGTGTGCAATGACCTTTTCACAAAGTTGTCCACCTTTCCCCTCCCTCTAATCAATCCCCCTCTGATCGCTCACTGTGTGCTGGATTGTAATGTCACAATTAGGACGGCGCCATTGTTTCTGTTTGCCGTCTGGGGAGAAATTCGGCACTCCTCTGATCTCCAGGTCATTTCTTTTGCAATATTAAATAAATTAGAGCGTGGCGGTGGCCACCTCCTCTGACGAGCTGCGTATTAATCCATCCGTCCCCTCTTCCCTGCTCCAATTGGGTGGGATGCAACTCTTTCGCTCAGAAAATGAAGGTCTGCAGCCCTCGGCCATGAGAACAAATTACTGCTTTTGCTGTTGCTTTATAGAAAGACAAAAAGCAGATGGGTGAATAAATGGTGTTTCGTTTCCTTCATTTTTTTATATTGGAGGAAGATGATAACCATATTATAATAACGTATAATATGACTAATTAGACGGGACAAGAGTGGGTGGCGGTAACGTGTCACACTTCTCTTTATTCACCATCTGGTTTTTTTTCCAGCTGGAACATCAATGCTTGTTTTTGTCAAATGGCAGAAAATGTAAATCCCCCCCCCCCTCCCCCCCCAGTCTTCTATCAATCCATAAGATCCATAATATCCATCATTACCTGATGTGATTTGGATATATGAATAATATTGTGTTGCGAGTCATTAAAGATAATCATACTGCTGCGATCCCTTTCAGTGGCTGTTCTTTCAATACACATGAGGATATGACGTGCATTATGGCATATGTCATGAGGGATTGTAATCACCGTACTGTTTGTGATCGCTGCGTAGCAAAGCGGTGCATCTTGTAAATCATTGAGGCAGTAGATCTTTCTCAATCCATCCTTTTGCATTTATATCTGTAAAACCTGGAACCACTCCCAACACAGACATGTGCCGCTGCCCCAACGCACTCACCAAGTTTGCAAAGACTTCACCTCACTGTTTAGACTTGTGGCACCACATTAAAGCAAAACGAGACGATCTTTCAGAGGGCTGTGCAAAAAGAAGAAGAGAGTTCAAGTAATGCCACTTTCAATTCATCTCCTCAGGTATAGTGGCCCCATTAGGCCTCTCACACGAGGGCCTGGTTTACAATGCAAATAGGGTCTTTACCTGAGGACTCGAATTGACTTTGACAAGATGCCGAAGACGTCTGCCTTCTTACACCACGTGTTATTTGTTTACTTGTCATTCCTCCCACACAAATCATTGACGTGGTTGCCAACAGGAATAGTGCACGAAGATTGCATTAGCAGTGAGTGAGAATGATTTTTTTGGGGGGTTTATTTTCAGCCAATAGGAAGTGCTTTTTGTGTACTTTTTATACAGAAAAAACCCTCAAATTCAACATTCAGAAATTGCATCAGTCTCAGAACGGAGTCTCGGCAATGACATGTAAATGATTTCCAAGCGAAACATTTGTAGTCTTTGTTCCCCTCTCTTCTTAGAGTGACAATGTGTGATCGTACTCTGCACCTTAAATATTTAAAGACCCCCTTTTGCTCAAGCTTTGCTGTGGTACATGGGCCTCTGACTGCTTTCTAATCTCCTTGTTACCTGGAGGCGTCGCCGCGGCGGTGCAAAGATAACGCGGCAGTTATAGCGAGATCACGAGACTGGAGCTTGAAAAACAAGCCGTGGATGGGGCACGGCGAGGTTCAAAGTTTCTGCCACGCGTCGTGCCCCCGCGCAGACGGCGCTGACAACACCTGCCTGAGAGAACACAGGAATCAGACGGATATGAAAGGAGAGAAGGAGACGCTGAGATGTCTTCAAATCGTTTCCTTTCTTCCTTTGTCGGGGCTGAAAAACAGCCCCTCCTTCCTCACATCCCTCCTGTTCAGATGTTGTGGCATCCTAAACTGTACAATGTGCAAGTGGAATGTTTTTTTGTTTGTGCTCAGGGAGGGTTTTTTCGCTTCACGGGTGCCTGCACAGGTTTTCCAGAGAAAATAACAGAAGCCGGGGCTTCTTGGACCTGTAAATAAGACATCAACTTAAAGTTGCACACTTTCAACTTTTCCATTTTCCTTCCTGCCCCTGCGTCTGGAAGGCAATAGAGCGTGGGAGAGGCAAATTGAGAGGGACGTGCGGACCGGGGATGCCTGTTTATTTGCTTGTACACGCTCCTTGAGCTATAAATTAGATGTCAACCATTGTTACATGTCATTTGCTGATGTGGACGTGTTGCGGTCTCCCGAGCAGCACTTTTGATTGTTTGTTCTTAACATCACTTAAATGAACCCCGGTCTCCGCTAGCCTGCAGTCATCTGGATCTCGTGGATGATTGGCAGGTTGTTTGGGAGGCCTGCTTGTTCATTTATAGTTTATCTGAGCGTTTACAGGAGGACATGGAGCAAATGCGTGATTTTTCTTTACAAAAAAAACAAAAACACCCAGATGTGTTTCTTTTGCAATTTGGCTTTCAATCAGTACTTTTCTTTTGCAGTGGTCTTTGATTTTCCATTACAACTGAAACAGGTTGGTGTCACTCTCTCTCTTTCATATATTAAAAGGTTTATGTTCTTTTGAGTGACCTTTTTGTGTTTGAGACCATATTTATTTTTCACAGCTTCCACCAAAAATTGAGCATAAACATGAGCACAAAACCGAAAAAACTTAATTCACAGGGGTTTGAGAAAGGGATGTTTACAGAGCCGAGATGCGTGTTTGTGTGTTTGTCTCCTCCTAACCCGACTCAACCAAGCCACCCCGACACACACACACACACACACACACACACACTTATCGAGGGAGGGAGAGAGCATCTAGTAGCTTACCTCCCTCCATGCAGAAAGAAAACACGGATCAAGGTCTTAATAACACCAGCCATTGTGGCAAATATATAGGACTCAACTTTCCGCTTGAAGCAGCCTCTTCACATTGAGTTAACATGACTGACAGGCAAAGCCTCTCACACACACACACACACACACACACACACATGCTGGCTCTGATATGCTCTGTAACAACAGGCAAAAACACAAGATGAAAGAAACATGTTCACACCAGTGTTTTTTCCATATTCTGCTCGGGCAAAGTCAAAGCTGATGTGTCTCCTGTTTTCCTTTGACAGGTAAATAAACACCGTCTTAATTGTCTGTTAGATCTGCTAAAGTGTTTTCCTGCTGTCTCCGCTAAACAGTGACTCTCCTCAGCAGACAACAATAGAGCAGAGAGAACCCCCCCCCCCCCCCCCCCCCCATACTACCAGATGCTTTGCCTCAAGGTGTTTATTTGCCTGTCAGGCGTCCTTAATTGTTTCATCTGCTACAAATAAACGCATCTCCTGTTGCGTCTTTGTTTACACGCCGCCCAGCAACAAATTGCCGCGGTGACAGTTTGTTTGTGACGATGTGTGTGCAGCACAGATATAATAAAAAAAAAAAAGAAAAGGTAGGCATTTCCAGGGTGTTTTGTACACACGCCGCAGGGAATTTGATATGCGAGCAAAGTTTACAGGTGTGCATCGGCAACACCTGCTCGCGTTCCTCATCTGGAAGAGCACTTCATAAAGTGCAAATTAACATGTGATACTGTTTCATGCATGCCATTGTCACGTATACATGTTAGGCTTATTTTGTGTTTTCTGATAAAGTTCAAAAAGGGTTGGTTCATTGAAATTACTTTTTAACAAATATATAAATATTTTTTCACTTCCCTCGAGTGCTTTCTTCCCCAAGCATATATGCAGATGTGGTTTTATTTGCCCAGGTTTTTGAGAAATCTGTCTTTTATCTGTATAATAACACCGTAAAGGTGACTGGCATTTAGTTTGCGGTGCTCACATAACTGACAAGTTTTTAATTAAAAAAATAGATTAAAAAAATCAGCAAGCGCATCTTTTTCTACAGCCAGTGTCCTCATTTCTTCCTGAAAACTGTTTTCATCGGGATTACTTCTTAAGTACTTTACACTCAAGAAGTAATCCAGATAATCTTTAGTAAGCAGCACATTGATTATGAACAAGTTGCTGTTTAATAGTTTTTTTAAGGAAAAAATAACAAAATCTCCATTGAAAATGTGATGCAGTTATAAACATAAACACAATTAATTGGAGTATAATAGGCTTTACTGATTTTAGAATTCTACAATTATATACTTCCAATACACAGACGGCATCTGTTATTGTGAAAGTGAATGGGAGTGGGTTAGCGGGGAGGTAAATGTCATTTTCTTGCAATGTTTAGTCGTGCATCTGGTGCGAGCGAGGCTGATTGTTAAGGCGGAAGGTGTCAGTGTGATTTCTGCTGCGTTGTCTGCCAGATGATAATTGACATTGTTAGCATGCTTTAATTAGAACATGTTGTGCAGTCGTATAACTTCGAAAACACAAACATTTAAACCAGCTTTGGTTTACAGATGGCGGTGTATCTGGGATGTATGCACTGTTACATATTTCATCCAGTGTATTGAAGACAGATATGAATAGTTCATTGGCACTTATTAATACTGTATGTTTGCTCTTCTTAAACAGAAAAGTCCTGGGGAGCCTTCTAAACAAGCCAGCTCGCTGTATGTCTGAAGCCATCTGAAAGCAGTCATAGGTGCCTCTTTGAGAGAGAGAGAGAGAGAGAGAGAGAGAGAGAGAGAGAGAGAGAGAGAGAGAGAGAGAGAGAGAGAGAGAGAGAGAGAGAGAGAGAGAGAGAGAGAGAGAGAGAGAGAGAGAGAGAGAGAGAGAGAGAGCGCGAACAAGTGAGGAGGAGGATGCGTCAGATTGAAGATGTCACATCTCATATGTTGCAAGGTGATGAAATGCAGATATCTGCCCTTAAAGAAGATGTGCCCTGCGGACATGTGTGAGATTTATGTGACTTTCTTCCCTTTTCTTCCGCCCCAATCTTCAAAATTCAATGGCGGGTGCAACAAAAGGCGGGTTTGAAATATTCTCATCCCCCCCCCACCCCTCCTCGAAAGAATATTCAGGACGATTGAGCTCGCAGGTTAAAAATGTATATGCAAATGCGGGCTACATTAGAGCATGCACAGGTTGTTAATAAATTAACACGTGGCAGAAATAATTCAGTTTAGCGTGATAATTCTTGGCTGCGAGCTGTCAGCTGTCGCATTGTTCCGGATAGAAAGTGACGCTGAGATGGCAACACGAGCAGTGAACTGTGATGTTTTAGTGTACCTTGCTCTTCAGTCTTCGCACTCTTGACACAATAACTGCCTTTTGCTCGCCTGGCTTGCTTCTTTTTTTTTTTTTTTTGTCATTTTGGGAGAACAAAAGGTTTAATTAAGGATGCCTTCCAAAGAGAGGTTGACACACACACACACACATTCACAATCACGTGCGTGCATATCGTCTCAGAAGGGGTTTGTGTTGATGAGAATGACATTTTCTTTGGAGCCAAACCCACTAACACACTTTCTGTGTTACAAGATGCATCTTAACCCCGACTTCAATGTCTTTTTTTTGTCTTCTATACCTTTCAAAAGCATTTATAACCACTATTATAAAGTGGTGCAGTTGGGAAGAAAAGTTTGAGATGGTAAAAGCTATACGTTTCCGCTCTGGTTGCTAAGCCGCTGATTGTAGGAGGGCATCCTTGACGTTCCAGGCGGGGATGCTGTATGACGAGTGCACTTCCTCCCTTTGCCTCATCCCAAAGATTTGCATAGCAGGAACCCAGGGAGCTGACACTCTGTTTATGTAGCTCAAGGTGCAGGGGATATGTGAGGTGTCAAGTGACTCACAGTCAAGTTTTTAATAAGTGCCATTTGTTCAATCTGCTGTTTAAACACTCCCGTCGACTCTCAATATCCTTAAAGAGTGTATGCCCTGCTATCTTTTAATTAAGTCTCGGGCTAATGTGCCACTTAATTGACTAATCTGAGAGATTTTGTTTTCTCTAATTTACTTGGAAAAACCATTGGCAGCTAAGCTTTTTAATATTGGCGTGATGAGCGTGGATACTTAGTGGATGCCTCAGAAGTGGGTGCAGGGGAAGAGACAGTACTTGAAGGGGAGAGAAACAAAGTAGCGCTAACTCCTTCTGACTCCTGTTAGGTTTGACAGCCGGCTGATAGCTAACTGGGCCATCGTGTCATTCTTGTTTGCGTTTGTTTTTTGCACAGGTACTCTTGCAGATCGCCTCAGTAGAACTTGAATTTGCATAAAGTTTCTGATCGCACGTAGTTGTATGAAGTTTGCCGGTTGAACTTAGTTTATATTAGTTCCGTGTATCATTATACCACTAGGGGGGGGGAAATGTCTTCCGCGGCTGGTTGTGAGGAGGGAAACAGGGGCCTATTCTCTGCTGCAGCCTGCTGAAACAAAAGGCTAATTCAACGGTACATTTTTCCGGCAGCTTCGCCAAAACGCTCGCAAAGGAACATTCAGCAGCAGCAGCAGCATCAGATTCCATTCACTTTACCAATTAGGTGTGTGTGTGTGTGTGTTTGTACTTGAGTCGTTTGACAGCTGATATTCAGGTCAAAGTGTCACAGTTTTCCCTTTTTACTTCCCCAAATGCAACTTTTTCCTCTAATTTCATTCGTAAAGATGTGATTTCTGTTGTGCTTCTTGATTATGCTCCCTGAGGTTAGCTTAGTGGCTAGTGGGGATGTGGATTGACACAGGTCACATTCCTGGCAACTGAAACAGCAAAGTGTGTCGAAGCAAAACACACTGAATCCCCGACATGTGCGCTTGCAGTCGCTCGGCCTTATGCTAAAAGCAAACCGTCAAAATCAGTGATTAAAGGCTGCAGCCGGTCGCAGTCAGATTGTCAATGCGGACAGAAGCAGTCGGCCCCAGGAGACGGCTCGAGGAGGTAAACGCAAGGCCAGGCCTGGTGTCATGTCACCACATTCAGGGCCTGTGATGAAATGGAAAAGCAGCGTCAGGGCATGATAGGACAGCTCGGTGAAAGGCCAGTAAACAATGAGTCACCCTGCTAGCTAGCGAGGGAGGGAGGGGGAGGGTAAGGAAGGAAGGGGAGGCAGGGCCTTGAGAGTCTACAGTCGCAGACAATCAGGCCTCTGTCAGAAAGTCCCGGCAGACATGGGGTTTAACTGTGTTGCTGATACACTCACACACACATACAAACATTTACAATTACACCTACCAATGGAAACACAATTGTATGTACAACACAATATCCACAAACAGTCCTTTACCATATTCATGCACGCATCATATGCCAACAATACAACACGAGCACACACACACACGCACACACCAAAATCCAGTAAATAATTAAATCTCCAGTGGCTGCCCTCACAACTACAGTGATACATTAATTGGGCAAAATTAGCATGAATTAAAGCCAATAAGTGTATCGTGTAATTTATTACTTATCAAGCGTAGTTTAGCAGAGGAAGGCTCCGATTTCCCACAAGATTGCTTTAACAGCTATAATGCATTTCTTAATTTACTCTGTGGAAAATCAATTTTTTTCAGAGTTCATTAGGCACCAATATGTTACAATGCTGCTCCCCTGAGCACCCAGCTACAAAAAAAAAACATTATGCAAATAGTTGCCAGTGCATCTGTATGTAAATAGCAGCCAAGGCCGCAGTCAATTCTCCATGGGAAGCTTTGTTAGTGGGCCCTTTGTTTCTAAGCCTCAACCTTGTTCATGATAGTGGAATCTGGAAATTAGGAAATTGCTCCATGTGACAGGTGAAAGCACACATCCACTCTCTTCCCCGTCTTCCACTGTACCTGAGATTGCTTCTTGTATAATTTCATCAAACTTTGTCCCACAAAATCGTGCCAGTCTCCCTTTTGGAGTGTATATGTTTCTGAGTATAACACGAGACCTCACTCGTTAGAATTGTATAATCAAAGCGTGTTGCGATGGCGTGAGAACGGAGATCAGAGTCCGCCGTGCTTCCACCGTGGGACCGTATCCGTGCCTCGAACTGCAGACGCTCCTCTATCACTCACTCCAAGGAAGCCGCAACATAATCCCGCCAAGCTCTCAGTTGATCATCGGTTTACACTCAACTATGCAGTTTTCCATCCCCACGGTATTGTGCGTGTGTCCCCATATGGTACTCAGGCTCACAGTCCAGCTGAATGTCTCAGTAGAGGCCATTAGCAACACAATATTGTTGCAAATACATCCAGTCGAATTCATCCACAAAATGACCGGATGGTTTTGGACATTGTGGGCGAGTTACATGTGTAAACAGACATCATTTCAAGATGTGCAATCACAGGGATTTGTTCGACCCGAGACCATACAGTACTTTTTTTGTAGTTCCTGAGAGCTGAGTAAGATTCAAATATCCTTCTTTTATGCCTCATAAACTGTCGCATAATTATACATCAGAGTACAGAAAGACTGTCACTACTTTATCAGTTAACTGCTGAGGTGACAAGAAAAAACAAGTGTGAAAGTTGGTCTGTGTATTTTGCCACGAGGCTTTCATCAGAGAGGGTCAAATAAAGCCCATACTATACACTACACACCATATAGATGCATTTAGTTGTTATTCGATATTTACTTCTTTCTGGTGACATTCTGTTGTGAACTTTTATTTTGAAATGTCTGCATGGAATCATCAGATAGCTTTCACGGCAGGCATTGTGATGTCATAGTAGGAAACGCGCAGGTGCTGTTGATAACATTAACGAAGTTGCGTGCAGGTGTTGTGCATGCAGCAGATTGGCTTGATGTCCGGATCCACCTGCGCTTTTTATTGTCAACAATATCTGCCATAAAGATATATGCGTAAAAGAAGAGGAAGGAAAAAAAGGCCTATTAGAGAATTGATTTAGAGTAAGTTAGTTTGAACTAATATTATATCATGTAGCTTTTGCCCTCTCTGTGATATTCCATGGATGTACAACATGCTGACCAACAAGTAAGTCACAACAAGTTTGTCGACATGCAGCTGTCAATTAAATGACATGCTGATGTCTCCAGAGCTGTCTGCGAGTCACCTGAGCAACAGCGCAGTCTCTCAGGTGTCCCGTTGTATTTACTTGATTGGTAAAAGCATGCTAACAGGCCAGCGTTAACTGCGTTATTATGTGAAAAAATACATAAATCCTTCCCCACTGTCATCTTTCCTGTTGTGGAGGGAAAATGAGCCAGCCTGGGAATGATTTGCCATTGTTTTTTTGTAACTTTAGCTGTGCGTCACCAGGATCCTGTAAGTTGGTCTGCTCCATCACGTCATGTGTTTCACTTGGCCACAAGCCAGACTTCATTGTGTTGCTCTGTTTTAGGTGTTTTTATGCAATCTGCTTCCTCTCTCTGTCTATCTGGGTTTGACCTTATTTGTCAATCATATTCTCATGTAGTGTGTTCTTAAGAATCCCACCCCACACACACACACCTTCTCCAACTCATGTACTCATTGCTGTCTATACAACCTGCTGCACCCAAAGCACTGCTTCACCTGCTTTGGCTTGGACTCTCTCCATGAAGTAATCCCAGAGAAGCCCAAAGGCCGTATCGACCATATGGCGCTACACAGTCTGATTGGTTGTACTACACAGCGTACATTGATGATGGCTGGCTTGAACAGGAACTAATTAGTACAGTCTCTGGAAACTCCATTTCATTAAAATGTCAGTTAATTGAGTTAGCAGTGTTGGAATATGTGATAGCAAGAGTAGGATATTCCAATTTTGTGTGATCCTGCTGCCGTGATTACACCCATTTAATGCGCTACATGGTGGTATTTAAAAAAAAAAAAAAGGATTAAATGTTGCAGTGTAATAAATGCTCGAATTGACAGGAACTGTTATTATTGTACAATTTTGGTTGTCTGTGGTGTGCTTCTACTGCTGTTAAAGTTTATAATTCACCACGCCTTAATACACGTTTAGTTCTGTAATAAGGTTTCACTGCCGTTCACTGTATGGAAGTGGTATCTAAGCCACCTCTGGCGTACAGACACGGGCTGCAGTACATGTCCTGGCTCATGTTATTCCCCATTGGCTGTTCTCCCGGGTCACACTGTAATGGCATGCAGGAAAATGTGACAGGAAAACACACACATACACACTTGAGCATTTTTCTGTCTGAACTTCAAAAAGCGACTGCCACCGGACACGGAGCAAAACTCTGAGAGTCAGCAAATATTAGAATGACAGTGTGACTCACTTCCTTTTTACAACCACATCATTTACCCTTCCCTTGTTCCAGTGTGCGTACAGAAAAGTGATGATCGGGAAGACATCGGGTTGTTTTATGCAAGCCTAAAACACGACCGAGAAAGATACCGTGCACTGAGACAAAACACCAGAGTAAAAAATCTTTTTTTTTTACGCCCAACTCCTCATTATCACTGCTGTTCTTCCCACGCCGCTGAAACCAGACATGAGTCGCTGTCCCACTTTGCATCCCAAAAGGCCCGCGTCGCATCATACACAACTCACCGTGCCATGTGTGCCATGTTTGTTTCCGCGAGTGTTTGTATATCATAAAACTCCTTGCTTGAATTAAGAGGCATCCACCGCCGTTCCCTCTGGGGAAACATCAAGCATTAAAAGCCATTCCCCGGCATGCTTGTTTGAGTAATTTACGCTCAAACGGATGTCATTCCTCGTCTCCAGGTGATCCTTTCTGCCACGCCGACACCGCTTTTGAAAGCTCCACCTAAGAGATTTGCCCAAATGTGTCTGCTTTCTCCCCAAAGTGGTTCCCAGAGTTTCCGCTCTGGGCTTGTTTACCAGTAAATGTTTTGTTTTTTTGTGATTCCCCTAAGCAACATGAGACTTGGTGTTTTCTGTTTCCTTTTTTATAATTTATTTTTGTTACAACGAACGCAGCATTTGTTATTGTGTGTCCCCCCCCCCCCCCCCCCCCCCCCCTTTGCTCTCCAAAATGGCTGGAAAGGCTGTCGGTAAACAAAGTCTAGTTCTCATTAACCTCTGATTCCCTCTGAGAAATCCACAAACAAGTTGAGTGTCGAACAACCTCAAACAAACTGTACATACACGCACACACACACACACGCACGCACTCGTGTCCTGAAGAACAATATGGAAATATTCGTCCTTCCTCCCTTCCCATGCTTAGCCCTGGTGCTCTAGCCGTCTGTTTTGCCTAATTGCTTTAACACTAGCCTGGCATGCTAATTGCGCTGGGCCCCCTGTCACCACATCATTTACATGGCCTGCTTGATTTGAAATTTAATCTGCTTGAAGGGTTTGTGTTTCATGCTCACTTTAAATCCTAATGCTCTGTGGGATAGAAAGCAGTTTGCATTATTGAGACTGTAAAATAAATGTTTGGCACCAAACATTTTTTTTCTGTAGATATATATTTTGTATTCTTTTTGAACATTGAACTGATTTTCAGATAGTTGCGGAACTTCCTCTGTTGCAAAACACAACTTGTAATGCCACTTCAGTTTCGCCCGGTGATTAAATCAAAGAGGAAAATTGATGAGACGGTGGGCAGTGCCGTGTCTGGATGCTGGGCAGAGGAAACTGGTGGATGAGATGGGAGCGCGTGGTGTGTTGGCTGGCCTTTTGACTGCAGATGGCCTTTTTGATGTGGAGCTGAAAGAGAGTTAGACAGCCAGACCGACACATAGAGGGCCTATACAGTATAGTGAGCTCACATATAGCGCAACTCAATCAAAGGCCAAAAGCTATTTCAATGTCTTAGAGGTTTGGGGGCCCATCCCCGTTCTACACCCGCACGGTGTTTCCTCCACCCGACTACAGCTGTTCTTCTGGAACTGGACTGTGTGACGACACCTTGGTAGTCTTGATATTCGGTTGCTTCGTGGTCGTCTTCAGTGAGACTTGACTTCGGGGAATTAGTAGAAACAAGCAGAAGCTCTGAATGTGTCCCCCCCCCCCCCCCCTCATCAGAACCACTGTATGCTGAGATGCTCGCTCGTGGTGCTTTTCTTTTTTTATTGGTGTAATTTTTGGAGATCCGGCCCCATGTTTCCAACTGTCTCCTTTTTTTTTTTTTTTATAAGGCGAGCACGACTTTACAGTGACCGTGCTGAACTCTCAAGGAGACCTGACAACATACAGCAAATTCAAAGTAACGCTCATTATCCTCAGTGAGGAAAACAGGCTACTGAACACACACACACACACACACACACGCGCGCTGTGGGGCGCACAGGGAGGGTAATTTATGTGAAGACGGAGCTACAGATGAACTGGATTGTGCTATAGCGCTTTTTTTGAGAAATTAAAGGCTTTTTTTTTCTTCCCGTGGCTTATTTTATTTCTTCCCCCCCCCCTCCATACAAGTTCAACCAAACAGAGAGAATACAGTCAATATTAAGTCAATTATAAATATTTATAATCTACACATTTTAAAAATCCTGTCAATCACACACAGATGTGGGGGATAAGCTCACAGCAGCTGGTTTGGTCCGGATGTGATTTGCATGCCACATAAAGCCTCAGCTTGCCAGCCCCGTTTTGTTTTTGACTTTGCATGCCTGCTTGTTCTCAGCGCAGATTAAATATAGAAGTTTTGTTCTCGTTGAGATAGATGGATAGATGTTTTTAACCCCCCCCCCTCCACTCACACACACACACGCTGGCACACACACAACACACAGAGGCAGTATATTGATGCCTGATGCTGATGGCGATTCATTATTGAGAAGGAAATCGTCTCGATATGACTGGAGTTTGTTATGGGGAGCTTTGTTCCCGTCATCTATATTGCAGGGCATCTTTGTCAGTCAGCACTGTGAGATCCGTTTCTTCTCTCCGTGTTTGTGCGTGGAGTCGAGAAAAGAGTCTCTGTAGTGTTTGTCAGTGCTACTGTCCTAATAACGAAGCGCCTTGTTTTCAGTTGATGGGGAAACTGAGACACAATACTTTCTTCAGTTTCGCCCCGCAGTTGGTCCCTGATAACACATGCTCAGTGTGTCTCTGCTCTGAAAGAAAGCAACGCCGTCACAAGAACTCTCTCAAAGGAGAAAATGTTTCTGCTCTCCTGTCATTATCCTATTTTCCTTGTCCTGTTTCAGACAGATAATTAGCGTGTCTGGCTGTGGTCACACCTGTGACCAAATGCGTCCAGTCACGAAAGCTTGCGTTTGCTCTCATGGTTAGGGAATCAAAGACCTTTCAGTGAAAGGACTCTGTCCTTCTATCATACCCTTGCTGTTGACATGCATGCATCTACAAAAACTATGGAAGGAAACATCAGTCTTATAGAGACTCTTGATTATAGATCTGGAACCGAAGTTCACATGAAGGTAACGTTTGGACATATTGGTGATGTCGGGTTGAATGCGGTGGGTTGAGTCACAAACGTAGCCTTGAAAAGGCAAACCCTGGGTAGAGCTTCTCTCTACTCAATAGCATGACTTCATACTTTGTATTCTAGATACACATGTTGACTGGAGAGCAGCCAGTGTTTATCATTTGACTGTATGGAAATGCACTAGTGGCATTTTAAAGCATATGATAAAAAAAAAATCCTTGAATCATTTAGGCCTAATCTGACATGGAACGTTTCTGTAGTGTGGTTGATTTCTCGTCTCCTTGTGAGATGTGATTTTTTTTTTTTCTTACTGTCTCTGTTGCATTTGGATACAGCAACCCACTAAAAGGATCACAGTGCTTTGCATCGTCTCCGTGTCAAAGAAAAACAAAGAAAATAACAACCGGCTGTTATTAATTTCCTGAAATTTGTAAAACCATCTCCCAAAGTCACATTCGTTCTCTCATCAACAAGCCTCTGATTGTCGCTTTAGCTTAGCATCCACTTGATTTCATGATTTATTCAAGTTGGGACACGTCTCTGCACGCATGTGTCTGTGTTTGCGTGTGAGTGTGTGCATGCGTTGCCTGTATGGGTTTGCGAAACCGGCAAAGTGTTCCTTTTTAAGAGTGCTTGTTGTGTGGCATTCTCTCTTGATTTCATGCTTTGCTGATGGAAAATTAGGCCCTGGCGTATATCTCCGTGAAGAGGTGGTGGAGGAGGAGGAGGCGTGCTGATGGTAGCTGTTATTGCCTCAGGACACTCTGCCCGACAACAAGAAAACTAGAGCGATGAGGAGGGAGGGGAGGCTGTGTCACTGGCTGCTAATGCACTCTAAACAAGATGATGAGACGCATGGAATCCCCAACGCGACGTCAAGGAGCCTCAGAAAAGAACATATCTCTCCAACTCTCTCTCGCTCTCTCTCCCCCCATTTTTTTTTCTCTCGGCATTGTTGTGAAGTGCAGTTATGAGTCTGGAATTCTAAAACATTTTAAATGTACTCTGCTTTTGAATGGCATATAGAAGTGTCGAGGAGCTCATTTGCATTTTTTGTCTTGTTTTATTTATCTTTTTTATTTTTTTTTTTTGCCTGTCTGTTGCCCAATGAAGCTCTGAGGATAAAGTGCTTAAAGAACTGCAGGCACTTCACTTGAGTTGTTTGGTTGTTCAAAGATACGCCACAGTACACCGCTAGTTGAAATGCAGCTCAGCCCACTGTCAGACGTGTGAGGAGCATTTTGAGGCGAAGGGGGGAAAAAAAAAAAGAAGTTCTAATCCCTCTGTGTTATGCAAGTAGAATCACAGCCTTGTGTATTGTCGGGTGCCTGCGTTCACCATGTCACAAACGATTGCAAAAAACTTTATTTGACGTGCTATAACTTCAAAGAAATTATTTTTTTCAGAGGTATCCTCTGACCTGATGCTGAGGCCCAGTTCCAAAACGTAGAGTTCCTTTAGAGAACGATCTTTTTTTAGAGTATTTGAGCTGGACCTCAGCGTCATGTGGGAGTGTTTGTCCTCCCTGTGGGAACAGTAACTTCCCAGTCGCAGTGCTGACTGTGGTCATGGAAGAATCTACTATACACAAGGACTGAATTCCCATCTACGTGTAAGTGTGTGTGTGTGTGTGTGTGTGTCTGCATTGATGTGCATGTGTCCTGGAAAGTAGAAAAAAAATCGGACATACCCTATAGTGGAGCTTCACCGTCAGTGGAGCGTCAGTGGCCCCTGTGCTTGGCCTCGAGCGTTATGTAACAATGTGGGTTTTTCCAAACACGTGATTTGTCCTGGAGAAACTATATGAATCCTCTACTGTGGTATTTCATTAGTCCTGTAGGTCTTCTGTGCTTCCATTTTTTTTTTTTGTCCCACTATGTCACATACTGAGATTTGGATACACAAAAGTTTCCCACATGTCATCTTTGTTGACTCCTGAACAGCTGTTCATTGGCACATTGATTTCTGGCTATTGTCTCTTCAGCATTTGGAAGAATTAAATCACAATTGGATGAAAACTGCATCAGCAGGAACACCCAGCTTTGTGCATCCTGTTCCCAGAAATGCTGAATTCGAGCTCGCATAATGAGCATTTTCAGTAGCACAACAAGCACTTCTTGGTGATAAAGTGCAGAGCCACGCTGCAGTAATACTGGCATACAGTGTAAGTCAGCAGTTCACTCAGTTGAGTAAAAACTTCTGCGGTTCCGCACTGAGATTGGCGGTGGACAAGGTCTTTAAGGGGAAAACAGTTTGCCCATCCAAACAACAAGAAGGGAAAGGAGAGGAGGGGGGGGGAGCAGAGAGTGTGCAGAAGGGAGAACGGCGGGGTCTAGATGTAAAAATGTCCACAACACCTGGGCCCACTCAGCGCTATGACGCACACAACAGAGAGCGCTGGATGTGGGGACTGGCAAACAGCAGCCACATCTGGACCAGTTTGCCATCAAGGAGATGCTTGATTGATTTCCCGCTCTCGCTTTTAATGCATTGGACTTGATGTAGTTCATGACGAGAGTGGTCAAGGCTATGTTTACAGCATCTATTCTTTACTTCTCAGAGTAAAAAGGATTCAAAAGGCAGCAAAGAAATGGAGATCAGGAGAGAGATGGCATAGATGTACTGCAAATGCATCAATAGGTCAATCTCCTTTTCTTTTCTTTCTCACTCCAGAATCCTGTAATTGAAGTGAGAGCAAGTCTAGGATCTGAGATTAGCAATCTTAAGTGTCCGTCCGAGCCCTGCGCTTTCCATCTGCAGCAATCACTGAAACTCTAATATTCTATTTCCACAAAGTAATCACAGAGGAAGTTAAGGGAATCTAACTCATTCCAGCCCATCTGAGTCCACAGATAAATCAATATTCACAGACCGAGCCTAACATTTGGTATGGGATAAGACTTTTTTTCTTTTTTTTTTTTGCATGATCTCATAAGCAAATGGTGCTGGAAAGGACTTTTGAGGATGGAAGGGGAAAGACATTTGAACCTCAAAGGCACAGTCAAACCACTGTGAGCCAAGTCTTAATTACAATGACCTTACAAGAGGGCAGTAGCCTAAAGCCACGCATCCAGGCTAACCCAGCACCCCCACCAGTGCACAATACACCCCCCGCCGCCATCAGACCCGAGAAATGAGTTATTTTCCTTGATTGCTGCATCAGGGCCGAGAGCGGGAAACGGGCGGAGAGGGAGCGAGAGGAAGGAAAGAGTGAAGGAAGGAAAACTGGGGAGAAAGTGAACAGGAAGCGCAGAACAGTGCCGCTCTGATAAACTGCAGGAGTGATGGAGATTGGTCCCAAAACTATGTGTCCAAAGGGCCCTGATTGTAGTCTGAATTTAGTATCTGCCTTGTCTTTGAAATTTGACTTTGTGCGTTGTTTTTCTCCTGTTTTTTATGTTGGTTCATGGGATGCTAATTTCTTTTTTGTCAGATCGATCATTAACCGTGTGCACATGATGAATAAATGCTACGACTTCTCAAGACCCAAGCTTCTGTGTGATGTTGCCACCTGCTGATTAAAATGAAGGAAGTTAGCAACACCTTCGGCTCAGGCTGACTTAAGGTGTGCCGACCCTTTTTTACGGTGGACCAGCTGTTCTCCTTTTAAGTGACAAGCAGCCTCTTGCTTTTATTTTTTTTTCAATTTTTATTTTAACTGATGGTATTAATCTGTCAAAACTCTGAATGACGGTTAATTATGAACATCCCTACATGTAATGTACATTTGTACGTTGTATAATGACCCTAAAACCGAAGTAATTATCTAAGGTTTGCATTTTTAAGGTCAAGGATGTCTGTGAGGCCAAGTAGCAGCTTCGTTGTCCAAATGCTGGAGGTTAGTTTAATAGCAAGGGAATAAAGCAAAGTGAAATATCGCCTCAAGCTGAAAGAGGTCACATCTCAAATCCCATTGGTCAGCCTGAAAATGACATGATCATCACGCTCCAAAAGTATGTATCACGAACTGAAAAGTTGTGAGCGAGACGCAGTTTTGACTTGACGTGAATAATCTGTAGATTCAGCCTTCGTTACTGTCATGAGCTGGCTCACGGCCCCGATGGAAGGCTTGTAAGCGGATCCTCAAAGTGGCCAGCCGATGCGCACTCAAAGCTCTGTGAATTTCATTCACACACACTGTAACTTATTGGCGTTTTTAACCAGGGGCTGATTCACTCGCTTTGCGAGTCAAGCGCACGGTGTACACACGCATGCACACACGCACGTTGACAGACTCCCAACATTTGCAATTTGCATTCCACACTCTTTCCATCTCTCTCTATTTCTAAGAGTCACCGGCTGCCACGAGTTGAACTTGGTTTTTGATTAAGTGTTTGTAGGTAGCGCCTCGGGCCCCGTCTCTCATAGATAAGAAGCAGTAATCCTGGTGTGTGTGTGTGTGTGTGTGTGTGTGTGTGTGTGTGTGTGTGTGTGTGTGTGTGTGTGTGTGTGTGTGTGTGTGTGTGTGTGTTATTGTATGTTTTCTGGAGGATTCTGTGGCTCTCTGCCATGGAACCAAGAAACTGTTTAAAATTCAAGAATTTAATTTTGCTGTATTCTCCCAGCTGAAAAGGAAGTGTCATTAACTTCCTGTCCCCGCTTTTATTTTTTTGTATGAGCTTTTAAATTAGCCCCTTCTCTCTTTAAGTCGATTACGTGTCAGATTTCTAATGACAAAACAAATCAGAATTTAGCGCGAGCGCTTAATCTCATTCATCATCTCCATTCAAGATCAAAACATCTGAGTGGAACGTTTTTATCCTTTTCCCTGAAGAGATTCCTTCTCCCAAAAAAACTCCTTTTGGGAAGTGTTCCCAATGTTTGACAGCATGCCAGTCTTAACAAATGGGAAATGCTGAGTTCCCTTTAATAGATCTATATTCATTTTCAAATGAGTTGATTAGCCAGCACAATGTCATTGGATTCAGGGGCCCATTACACATTTATGATGGTAAATTACTGAACATTTACAATCCAAATGAAATTTCATGAGGAGGGGATATTGAAAAAATGGAGAGAGAGGGAGACGCTTTGCGTTCATCCCTGTGGCCTTGCCTCATTGCATCTCTCTTCCTCTCCCTCCCTCTCTCTCTTTCTCTGTCTCCCACACTCTCCCTCACCCACGTCTCTCACACTCGCCCGTCACTCTTGTCGGTTTCTTTCTCGCATATCACATCAGTGCCCCCTGTGGTCCAACTGGGCATCACATGAGGGGTCCGGAGCTGTGTTCACTCAACACGGCTCATTCGCTGACATTTAAGGAAGTTTGTTGCTTTAATGCTGCCAATTCAAATACTTTTTGCTTATCTACAGGTACATTTGCAGGTAAAAATTCAGCGATTGTGGTTTTCTCCCTAAATATGTGGAGATGCAGACGGAGTGCAGCGAAAGGATGGCTGTCTGGTGCTGAGGAGAGGGCTTTTTCCCCCCTCTGTCTACGGTGTAGTGTTACATGTAGGTTCAAACGTCCTATAGATCCCTGAGCAAACACCTCTCCTCTCCAATCAGCGCTCGGCGCTGTGCAGCCCTGTCACTGCGTCCACATCAATATTTTATTTTGGCAAATTTGCGGTGACACGCATTAGTACAATTAGGGGCAAGTTTTTACTTGGATTCCCATCTCCTACAAGGAGGGAAAGCGATAAAGGGAAGCTGAACTCGCACTCTCTTACTCATGTCCTTACTCTCTCGATCCCTCTCTCCCTCTCTCTCTCCAGCATGGCTGGTTCGTTCCTCAGCCCTCCACCTCTAAATAATTCATCATCCAATCAATCATTTTCTCTTTGTTTTGGGCCCCAGTGCCTGAGATGAAACGGCCTGCTGCCAAAGCTGCTTTGCCTCATCTGAGGCCTGGAAAACATGATCTGCTGCTGAGATTACAACACACACACACACACACACACACACACACACTAAAACGCATCTAGCACTGTGTAGTGCTGGTACCACATATTCGCTGTTGAGAGTCATGCATTCGTACACATAAGATAGGTGCACACGCATGCAGTGAAGAGTTGAAACCTTTGTACATTTTACTCAAAATGACCGGAAATTAGGTCTTTGTGACCAGAAACCTCATCATTTCAGCACATTCAAACCTCATAATATGATGACACCAAAATGATTGGCTTGCTGTCATTCACATTCCTTTGTTTTGCCAGTAGATTGACTTATGGCTTATTAGAAATAAACTGCAAGAACTGCAATCATAACGTATACAATTAAATAATAAAAGTCTTGTCTGTACCTCTTCTTATCATTGTGTCAAACGGATGAACTATTTCTATATTTTGCGGTTTCCTTCAACAGGAAATAGGTGATTCTACTCATTTAACAGTGTTAAACGTTGAACCTTTTTTTTTTTTTTAATGGCATGCCACTGTAAGGGAGTTCTGTAACAGAACACAGACTGTGTGTCTGATCTCCCAGCTGTAACACTCGGGTTTGGTTAGCTTATCTAAAGGGCCTGTCTCCGCCTTAAAGCCTGTGTGGAGGCAGCCTTAATAGGGGGAAATGTCTTGGACAAGTGATTTGAAGATATTTTTTTGCTTCATCCCTTTGGAGCGCTCTGCAGGTGATGCCGCGAATGTCTCCTTCGTTTGATGCCGAACAACACAGATCCGCTATTGAGTGATGGCTTCAAATGCAGAAAGAGTGAGACCCTGCGTGCTGCTCTCCCTACTTGAGCTACATCAGAGGAGACTGACATCTATTATGGTAAAGAAAAGACAAGTGTTTGAAAAATTCAAGTACGCACATTGCAGAAGTGTCAGGATTTTTACAGAGTGCAATTTCTTTTTTTTGTTCGCTCTCTTTTTTTTTTGTTAACAAGGTGGTTTTAAGCCAAGCATGTCTATATGAACTCTGCTGGATAGAGCATGAAAGGATGCTGCTAGCCCATCATGGTAATACTTCATCCCCCTCAAGAAGTCACCGCAAGTCCCTTGTGTCCTTCTAACAAGAGCAGATTAAACCTTTAGACTATGAGCTCAAATTCAAGCACTTTTTATCCGCTCACTCTCATCTAACTTTTTGTCAAAAAAAAGGGACTCGTGTTCGATGTCACAAGAAGGAGTCTTTATTCTTAGTTTCTACCGTGACTACTTCATCCGAATTGCTTTTGTGAATGAAACCTAAACTTTGCTGTTTGGGCCGCGGGATTCCACAGCAACTACATGTTTCAGTCTGCAGGACTTTTGTGCAACTGATACATTTTAATTTGTCACTTGTCTTCTTTACTTTTTCATTCTATCATTATTTATACTTGTCTTGAAGCGAGAGAAGAGGCATTGGTTTTGCATCTTTTTGGAAATTAGCACCAGCCACGAGCCACATGTTGGTAATATTTGCAAGTGGCTGCTATAGATTTGCTTCACTCACCAGCCAAAAAAACATTAATTTCCAGCCCTGCTTCCCACCAAATGTTTGCAACAGTATCTCACCGCAATCAAACATCTGTATTTTGTTTGTATCGGTGAATCCCTAGATATCTCCTCTGGAGAAGGCCACATGCTGTTTGGTTTAACCCAGTGTTGTTACCTGATCACTCCTTGTGATGACAGTTACTGAACTGATGGCAGAACTTGTGGTTAAGAAGAAGAATATGATGATAAAAGTGTCAGTTTGGGGAAAGCAAATCATGTTGTAGTTTCTACAATGCAGACAAACCCCCAGAGGAATCTGTCAAAACTTACACTGTCAACAATCAACATGGATAGCCAAGAAAGCTGTTTATTCCTACTGAAAGCTTCTACCGAATACCTAAGATGTGAATATAAAAATGCTACTGTTAAGAAAGGTTTACCCTTAAAGTCCGCAGTGTAGATATCACTTATTTCTCAGCACAGGAAATCTAATGGCCTTGTTGAAATGTGCCGCCGGGGACTCGCACACACGGTAAACGCGTGTCTGAAGTCTGATAAATAGCAGAGGTGGCTGAAGAGACGTTAACTGCAAGTGTCCCGGGCACTGTAAAAAGACAAACAGCTTTATTTATCAGACTGGCAGAAACGCATTATCAAGACAGACGCGAGTCTATACGGGAGTAAATAAACCAGCGCCGGAACATAAAGAAGAAACTTAAGAGAGAGGGAGATAAGAGTTGAACAAAGAAGATACAGAGAGATGGATGAGGAGAGAGGAATGAAGCTGGTGGGGATGCAAGGGGAAGGGGACAGGCAGCAAGTGTCAGGCGGAGAGCTGAAGGATCACCCAGGGCCTAGTAATCATGCCCCGTAGGGCTCAACGTCAAGCAGCTCTAGTGTGAATGAGCGATCACACCTACCTGCCCCCTGTTTGTCCCTCCCTCGCTCTTTCTTTCTCTTCCTCACACACACACACACTCAATAACACCATGTGCAGCAAGTGCAATATCTGCCCCACTTCATGAAATAAATTGGCCACCTACCAAAGACAGCAAGAGTCAGATTACCTCCGGTGAGAAGTCAGCTCTGGCAATTATTGTTACAGAATGTGTCGAGAATCTGTTCAAATATGTCATTCCGAAACATGGCCTCAGCCTGCGTGCCCCTTGAATTGTAAAATATTTATTAACAATTATGAATTAATTGAAGAAAATATTTGGTTCGTATATGTCAGTGTAATTTAGTCGGGGGGGGGGGGGAAATGTGATGAGTTCTTGGTTTTTTATTAGAATATCATTAACCCTCTTGTAATTAACCTCGTTCAAAAATTAACCACGTTATTATCAAACCAAGCAAATAATTGAAGCAGCAGCTTAATTTATAATTTGACAATTTGCTACCTCTTTTTTTTTTCTCCCTCTTTCATGTGTTTCTTTAATACAAAAAAAGAGGAAATGGAGAGAAACATTTAACGGCAGTGACTTTAATGAACATGTAGCGTGGTGAAAAGGAGAGGCAGAATTATCTCGCATTAATGGCATGTGTGATCCGTCCTCTTAAACTGGACAGTGTTGCCCCAGAAGGAACTCCCCCCCCCCCCCCCCCCCCCCCCTCCCTCCCTCCCTCCCTCCCTCCCAGTGAGGGGAGAACTCCTGCTTTCTCCGAGACACAGACAGAGGCCACAAGGGAACGGTATGGAGATTCAGCCCTGGTGGATAACACAACCAAGCTTACGTACAGGTTACAGAGACCAGCTCAGCAAGATCTGGACGTCAAGGCGCCGCTAAAGAAAAGAGATGGAAGGGGGGTGTGGAGAGAGGTTAGATGTCAGATGAAAAATGAAAAATGTTTCATGGAATGTCTTTTTTTGGACTGTCCAATGGGACATGATTGTTGCCCATTGGGATATGTTTATTGTCAAAGGCTGTCATTCCATCATTAGTCTTGTGTGTGTTTATATCAAGTTTAGGTCGAACTAAAGTAAAGTAAGTCAGTAAAACGAGCAATGCCACAGTGTTGAAATACTAGTAGTTAAAGTCCTGCTTTCAACATTAAGTACCAAAAGTAATAATCATAAGTATTATATTATTGTATTAAAATGACTAATGTGTACATCACTTTAATATTGCGGCTGGTAGAAGGTGGGGCTGATTTTTTTATTTGACTATATACTGCTGGGTAGATAGTACATTTCTCAACCTCTAATAATACATTATTTATTTGTTGAGTTATATTTTCAATGATAAAAAATGAATCTGCAAAGCACCTAGTAACTAAAGTTGTCAAATAAATACAGTGCCTGGTGGAGTGGAAGTATGGCAGGAAATGGAAATGCTCTTGTAATTAAATATAAAAAATTGTACTTGCAGTACTTGAGTAAAGGTACTTCATTTCCGGAGGTACTTTCCAGCACAGATGTCGACTTCGCTGCCTTGACCCCGACTTGCTCCCTCCTTAGATGCTCGACATTAAGGAACTCCATCCCTCAGAGAGTAGGAGTGGCTGTCCGCCAAATCTGCCTCATCATTGACCTCAATGGACCGCCACCACGAGTCTCCAGGACAGACGTTTAACTGCCATACAAAAGTCCATGGCTCACTGCCTATTCAATCACTCATGTGACAGTTAACGGCCCACACTGGCTAATGATTTTCTGTCATGTTCGGGCCACGCCGCGGAACCGGAGGATTAAATATCGGCCGACGATGGACACATCAACTACTACAATGGCCCCCTGTTCATCAGGCCAGGCCTCACCCTCCCCTGTTACACCCCGAGAGGAAAGTGAAGTATGGGGCCACCTTGTGCCGCTCATGGAAGGCCAGTTCGTTATCGCCCCCCCCCCCCCCCCTTGTCTGTCTGTCTGCGGGGTAAGCTGTTAATACTGTATGCCTCATGGCCTTTGGGACATTTTTGCCAAGTTCTCAAGAATCTTAATGTTGACTGGGGAAAATGGCAAGACGTTTTCTGTCCGGGCCTCTTTCGGTTTGGAGAGATATGTAAAAACACTGCTATACACTCTCCATGGACACATATGTGAACTACCTTCAGAATGTGGAGGTTTGGTCACTCTTCCTGCATCGTTTCTCTCATTAGGAGTATCCACTTCCTTCAATTTTCCATTTTCAAAAATATTCTCAACTTTTTTGCTTATGTTGCACCTTCTGCAGGGATGTCAGTTGTCTGTGTGTACACATGGATATTGAAGTTCCAGGCCACTCGCTCTCTTACTCTGCAGGTCCAACTCGCTTCCTAGAAGCCCCCCCCCCCCTGTGCTGCGTCTGAACATGTATCTTGTATTCATCCAGGCTCCCTTCCATGGCTCTCCTTCCTCCACACATCAACATTGTTTGCGGACGGGCATCTCTGGCCGGAGTTGTGTGGAAACTTGGGAGTATTTATTATTCAAAGGCCTTGTTCCCTATGCTGTTTTAGTAAGGGGGGGGGGGGGGGGGAGCAAAGGTGTGTGTTTGGTAGAGGGAGATGCAGGGCTGACACAGTGTCACTGACAGGGAGAGCTTCAAAATCCCACAGTCGACTTCCCCCCCATTATTTGTTCCAGTCCAGGAAGGCACAGGCAAGATCACAGTGGAATAGAGCTCCGAGTGTGTATGTGTGTGTGTGTGTCATTGCTTGGCATTTGTACCGTGGTGCCTCTGTGTGGGATCGTGATGCACATATGTGTATGTATATGTGCGCTCTTTGCATGAGCTGGCACACATTTGTTGAGTGTTATTTATAGTGTGTGTGTGTGTGTGTGTGTGTGTGTGTGTTTGTGTGTATCTTTTAGGGGAGTGAAGAGCCAAATGATTGCAGGTTGATTTTGTGGTGTATATTGTGTGTGCTGAGGCTTTCACTCACCTGTCATATGGTGGTTTGTTATTACTGGCCTTGGCAGGGTCAGTCTTGAGAAAGCAGCTTTTTATTGAGCCAGACTGAAAGTTTATTCACAAAAAAAAAAAAATCAATTTGATTGATTTGTTCAACTCATTTGTGGTTTACAGCGATCTGTATTTACCCAAAACATTGCATTAAATCAATGAAATTAATCACTCTCTCGTTGTCTCCGGCCTCGCGCCCGCCTGCCAAACCACACACACACTCTGTTCCCATTGCAAACAGTCATAATGAACAGCACCAAATGTCTACAGCCTTCAGTCCTCCCCTCTCTCCCACCAGGCAAACCCAACTTTGCACACTTTACATACAATATTCATGCCATGTCTGAGAATGAGGGGTTTCACAGTCTGGTCATCTGAAAACACTCTGGCAATCACTGATTGTCTCTTGTCCTTTATGAAAGAGAATAATTCTTTAACATGCGCCAAGACTGTTCAGAAACGGCCCTTTTTTGATGAGTGACACTTCCTGTCCTCCGGATGCTTTTTATGTGTCGAAGTCATTAATAAAGCAGCACCCGGGAGAGCGAGACGGGGGACGCATGAAGTGTGTGTGTGTGTGTGTGTGTGTGTGTGTGTGTGTGTGTGTGTGTGTGTGTGTATAAGTTTTGGTGTTTGAATTGTCAGGTGTGATTTTTGAGACTCTGATCTTCAAACAACAAGGTTCAATCACACTAGTTGTAGTGGTATTTATCGTTTTTTTCGTCTGACAATCTACCGGTTTCATTCTGAGCAAAGTGGTGGGCTTTTTAGATTTTTTTTTTTTGTCAAACACTGAATATTAAAAAGAGTAAGAAGTGGAATTCCCTGCAGTGAGGTGTGTTACCCGCAAGACAGAATGAGGGGGAGTGAGAATTCAAAATGACTGTAGAAGTCCTCTATTAGAACATAATCCTGTTCTAATTTTAATTGTTTTTCCTTTCCCTGGAATGTCATCTGCAGCTCACTGTATCCGTTAGCATCTTTTGTTCTGGATTTTTTTTTTTTTTCTGTCACAAAGTCAAACTGCAGCTTGCACTGTGTCTCATTCTATCACAAATACAAAAGAACATCGTTGCGAATTTGCTTATCAATGTGTTCTTTCAAACATCTGTCTTGTTGCTTTTGTTATAATTTTCAAGAATCACATGCGTGTGGTGATACTAAAGCGTTTTAAATGTGAATCTTCGACCGCCTTTTGTGTCGGCGTTGCTGATTGTGTGCGTGCTTGCGCGGTGGCTGTTCACTTTCTCCGGCGTCTGTATTAAAGCTTAATGCACTTCCGTTCAAATAAGACATGGGCCTTTTGATGAATGCAATGAGTGCATATTTTTGAACTTGTACAATATGCACAGCAGCATCTTATCTATGTAATGCAAGTGTGTTTATGAAGCCTTGAGGTGCGAGGATGTTTTCTAAGTGTGCCTCTCTCGGCAGAATGCATTTTAAGTGCCTAATTCATACACACAAACACATGCACACACACACACACACACAGTCATTTAGAACTGTAGGCTTTTAATCAGCATATTAAATGTGTCAACTCATGAAGTAAAATGCTGTAAATGCTTTTCAATATTCATGTTTTCGTATTTGTCAACCCACATTTCATAACAAATTCATGAAAGAAGCCTTTCACACTGCATGCTGGGACTGGGGCTTTGTGCAGTGCATACATTTTTGAAAAGGCATCATCCATTTAGAGCTCATCATCAGAGATTTGCATCCCAAAAGCCTTTGAAAAAAAATAAAGATAAATATGTTGTATCATGCATTTTTTAAACGCCACACCGATAAAACATAATTCCTAAGATTGGTTCTTGTGCTGGGAGTCATTTCTTGTTTTGCGGAAGAGCAACACTAATGGACTTTTATGTCACTTTGTTTCGTGAATAATTAACACTTATACAATATGTACAATCACAGAATTGTATAATTGATCATTACAGTTGTTTTTCCAAGTCTTCCTCGGCGGCAGCTTGCTTGTGAATACATAACCGGCTGCCTCAGCAGGAGACTGCCTGCAGTATATAGGCTGTTTAGCGACTGTTTTAGAAGCTGTAGACGTGCACAAGAAGCAACTTACTGACCTTACTTGAGCTGAGACATGAGTTGATTGTGTAGCTTTTTGTTGTATCCCAATGCTGAAAAGCAAACGCTTATTATTCCCTAGTTATACTAAGTAACGTTAAACGCGTATCTAAAACACGGCCCTGGCCCTGGAGGTGCTGCTTTTGTCATCGTAGAGCATCTTCCTCTTCTTATTTCTAGGAAATGTGTTCCAATGGTTGTGCTTTTTGTGATTTTAATCCAACACTTGGAACATTTTTGACATAGAGTCAACAGGTTGTTTGAAGAGATTGTCTTTAACCCGTGGCCTCCTTTTTTTTTTTTTTTTTTTTTTCTTTTTTTTTTTGCAGATGCCTTCAAGACATTTGGATGTCTGCTTTTGATTTTGATCATTTTTTACGCCGTTTAAAAAAAAATTCGAAGTAGTTCACTTAAAATGAATGCAATCTTTGCTCTGATGAATTATCTTTTTAATGGAGTGCAAACAGTGGCAGCCAACCTCATAAATGCGTTCACTGGGTGTAAATGATCAATTAATGTGTAATTAACGCATTTAATAGAGTGGTGATAAACAGATCAGGGAATCAAAACGTCATTTCCTCGGCGTTATGTAGACGTACAGTATTGTGACAGTCGCAGCACTTTGATAAGAAAAAAAAGAAGCGAATGACTTTATTGTTTTAGATTAGAGGATGAACGCGTGTGATAAGCTAGCAGACGGTGTTGGCATATGGTCAGCCACTCTAGCTGAAGCTGACCTCTCTTACTCCCTCTGTCTCTCTCTTTGCGTCTATCGCTGCACCCACCTGCGTCTCGTTGCCAACATTCTTCGTTTTTTTTATCCTGGGAAAAGGGTTCACGGCGAGCACATAACCCAACAGCTGGAAGTATACCAGCCCTCTATCGCAATAAAAACACATTCACAAGCATGCCTAATGGGCACATGGCCTGCGATGTTGAAAACAGTCCTTTGTATGATCTAAAATAAGCTCACAGCCACATTTATTTGGAGGTTCATGGGGTCCAGGAAAGAGGAGCAAAGCAGGTGTTTTTATTTTCTTCGGGGTCTAACAGGGTTTCTGTATAAACCACCACATGCAGAAGTCTCCAGCATGGCTCCATCAGAGATCTTCTGAACCCAAAGGGTATTTACATTATCAATTAATAGAATATTTAAGTGTCTGCATAGAAATGGGTCCACATGGAATAGCCATGAACACCTCACAGCACGGAGCCACAATTAATTGCATTTTGAGAGGAAGCAGGAGAGGCCTCTGCTTCAGAAACAAACCATGCCCTTCACATCCTATTATCGCAAACAGAGTCGGATGACATCTGCGTCAAATGACATTTGAAATCAGACTGAAAAACATTCTGTTCAGGTGAGATCGGTTGAGACGCCTAATAAGCTGTAATTTGAGGTTTTTGCTTTTCTACTTTCCCAGAATCCTAGAAGAGCATTAAAAAACGAAGAACACACAGCACCTACTGCAAAACACATCACATCCTCTCTGCACACTTGATCTCGATCGCTGAACAATACTTCAAATGACTTCTATATGTGCGTTCCTCTCTTCTTTCAGACTCTTAGCTGTCTCTGTGAGTGCTGCAGTCAGCCAGCAGTGCTGTGTGGGCCACATAATGCTGCTGCTCTCTCCATTTCACCGCGCATTCATCTGTGAAGTGGATAGATCTGCCATTAGGTCGAGACAATGCGGTTGCAGAAATGCATATCGCCCGATAAGGCGGAGACAAATAGGAGGAATTGTGTTTGTTGGGAGCCATCCCCTCCTGGCACGGGGGGCGGGGGACTCTGAGGTTCTATTTCTTCTGCGCAGTTAACCTTTTTCATTAAACCACATTGCATAATTATGGCGAGAGTCAGCGGCATCCTCCATTGTTGTTTAATTAGCCAGCTAATGTTGTTACTCGGTGCTGCAAACCCTTCATTTGTCTTCCTTAAGGAGCCGCTCTCTTCCCATTACCAGAGGGAAATTGAGTTTGTTATTTATTGTAAGAGGAGGATACGCAGCAGTTATTGTGCGTAGGCTATTAAATCTTAATAAGCTCCAATTTCTGCTGTTATTATGTGTTGATGGCTTGCATCGACGTTGTCTTCATTGCAGTGAGTGTTGAGTGTTAGCCGTATACAGTAAAGGGAAGCAAAAAAAACGTGTTTGTTTTAAATAGGTCTGTCAAACCGAAGCTGCTAAGCTCCTGTGGCATTTCATGTGACTTCAGCTCCAGAGTTGTGAAGGCTCAACAGCAGCAGGGGGTTCCAGTGGTAGTGGACCATACGTGAAGTTGCAGACAATTATTGATCCTGGCGATATTCTCCAGCACTTAACCTTTACACTAGCCGAACGGGATATGAAGTCCTTTATCGAATGTGTACTTTTATGTTCTTCTCTGGTGACAAGCCTAATCAATAGTCCCCCTCCTCGCTCTCATTAGGGGCGAGAGCTTCCAAGACTATCTTTAGCCTGTGAGCGTGTCCGTCTTATGTGCCTGGACGGCTAAACAAGTGCAATGTTCGTGTTTTGTCCTCCTCGACTTAAAATCCGGGAGTGCATTTAAGGATGCGTTTCGTCATTGCCCAAATAGTCTTTGAAGCCATTTTTTTTTGTAATGCTCGTGTTGTAAAGAAGCTACTAAAAGAGCTTTTTTTTTTTTTTTTTTTCTCATGTCTGCAAGATGTTTCCAGATAAGCACTATTAATCATTCCCCCGCATCTGTTCATTCTTCTCCACTTTCACCTGAAAAGTCGTTGCACTCGGAAAATAACGCTTCTCCTTCGCAATTGCCCGACACATTATCTCATTAAAATGTACAAAGAAAACTCCTTCTCTTTATCTCTGATAATCTAATTAGCATCAGCCAGATGGTTTAATAAGGGATATCGGCGCCGTTTAGCCTCCCAAACGGCCCGCTGGAGGAGAACAGTGGAGGAGGCTCCTCTCCACTCTCCTCTTCACTCTGAATAGCTCTCCAGGGTTCACATTATTGCTTCCTCTGCCTGAGGCGAACCACTCCAACTCAGGAGTTTAGGGAGGATGAATGCATCCAGGAGAGAGACGTGCTCAAAGTGAATCAAATAGGCAGAGATGTTGGATACTGCTGGGAATGTTTTAAACCAAATAATGGCAGATAACTGACTTCACCTTTAGTTCCCCAAAGGAGGGGAAAACACATCTCAGATTAGGCTTTACACTTTTCTGAGATGTATCAGTCGTTCGGTGTGTGTGTTTAATTGTTGCCTAGGCAACATTGTACCAGTTCTAAGATGGTGTGTGCTTAGATTATGCAGATTTTATATCATAAAAGCACAAAAGACTTGCATAGCAAAGCGGTTTTGGGCTCTATTCTTTCTTCCATCCTGCAACGCCGGGAGCTCCGTAGTCCTGTAACTTCAAGCTGTTAGGCCTGACAAGGCACCAGTTCAAATCCAGTCGGGCTATCATATCATTAAGGAGGAAAAAGTTCTATGTCCAGATTACATTAGAGGAGTCTTAGCCGTCTGGTTTCTCCGGTTCTGACACTTCTCTCTCCGTAATGAGCGGATGCTGCCGCAGCCGAGACATGAATGCTCAAGTGAAGTCCGGTCGACAAGACATCCTCAGCCGAGGCCCCGCGTTTGGCAATCGAGGCAAATACATCGAGCAGAAAGAGGCTTGCCAGCAAGCCGAGCAGCCAGACAGTGGAGCCCAGTCCACTGCAGCCCTCAGAGCCGGCAGTGAGAGAGAGAGAGAGAGAGAGACATGCTCAATTAACTCTCCAACTTCAGCAGGGCTTTTCCTGCTGGCCAGTGGAGAGGAACAATAATGACTGGATTTAGAATAAAAAGATGTGCACATCTACAAAGAGAGGGGGGTGTGAGTGGGAGAGAGGATGAGATAAGGGGCTCCTATTTAGATTGACGGTTGGAAATTGTGGAAGGTCAGTGCGGTCTGTGAAGCGTCACCCAGGCAACTGCTGTGGCAAGAAGAAAAAAAAAAAAAAAAAAAAAACCACAGTCCAGCCAAGCCTGATCAGGGTGTGAGGCTTCGCTGCTTAGCTTCTCTCCTCTTGTTTTACTTTTTCTGTATTTTTTTTTCTTTCTTGAGGCCTGACAAATGGGGCCTCTAACATATGTCACAGGACAGTGGTAGGAACCTCTTGGTGAGGAGAAAATAATGGGAGTCAGTGAAAAGCATATTTGGATAAGACTATTGTTTTTGTTTGAGATAACGCTTACAAAAGTTGTATTTGTAACTTCATGGTTTATGAGCTATCTCCTCCCAACACCTTGTCACTTTACTTTTTCATGTCACAAAGTGCAGCAGGTAATCGGGGCCTGCTAATGACGTGAGGTTATTATTAAGTCAACCAGGTTTCCAAACTCCAAAAGGCGCACCGCTCAACAAAAAAGGAAAATGGATTATTTCCCCATCAACAACATTGAGAGGATCATTAGGAAGGAGTTCTGCACAAGTGGCCTCAGGTAAGAGATTTTAACAAGCGCCCCGCATCTCTTCCCTCATCTGCGCCGTCGCCGGCATATGCAGGCCGCCAAATGCTAATTGTGCTCAGCTGCAATTGAAACAATAGCTAATTGTCGTCCTGATTAATTAGGCCTCACGTGCGGTTGTGCATTCCTAAACAAGGACCCGCATAAATAACACCAAGTGGAGTCCAACAGATGGGGAAGAGTCGAGCCTCCTGCGCTAATTCATCGCGCATGGCTATAAACATAAACCCACATTGTCTCTCTTTCCTTTTGACTTCAAATGCTGTCTTTTCAACGTCTCTATATATAATTCATTTAGTTTATTGTGAGTGAGATCCTGCAGTTACATACCTCCTGTAGGGTAGCGTCTGATATCCTGTTCGCGCCACCACAGACATGATTGTCTCACGCAGTCGCACTTTCACTCCATTTCACTCTCTTTGCTCTTGGTATTTTCAGCAGCAGTGCCGCAGTGTTTACATACAGTGTTTCGACAGTTTAAAGACATTTGTCGAGTCGAATCCCTCCTCACATCATAACAGTAATTACATCCCTTAGCACTCGACACAACCTTTCAGTCTTTTTGCACTTCAGGCACTTTTTAAACTGTTTTACAATCAATTAGACCCCACAGCCCGCTCTGTACCGCTCCTCTGTGCTGATCAGTAGCTTCAAAGACATTCATAATGTTCTGCATATTTCACTGTGTGTGTGTGTGTGTGTGTGTACGTGCACATGTGCGCCACTGTTTGCATGCCAACGCTTCCGCCTGCTTGTGCGCGCGTGTCCGCATTTGCTTGTGCGTTGAACTTTGCCAGGTGCTGAGCACGGATCACACACACAGAGAGAGAAGTCTTATTAAACTTTGTGCAGACCTCACTCAAAACTTTGACACACAGAGTTTGCATTCAGAATATTAATGCCCTTATTCATTTTGTGTTGACCTTTTGCCTTCCACGGGCTGCGTACTGGTAGTCCAAACAGACAGGAGCTGGGAGAGAAACGCACACACTCGCACGCAGTAATGGAAAAAGTCGCGAGCTCGAAAGCAGCCTGATTGCGCAACATATGCTGAAAACACAAGTCGGAGGTTCTTAATAGAGTCTCAGTTTGACTTTTGTTCACTGACATTGATCATTAAGACATAAATCACTTCATCTAGCATGTGACATAAGTGCACATACCGCCGTGTTTGTATTCATATTCAAATGTTGATGACAAAAGGTGTAATGTACAGTGTTGCAGCCATTAAGCCCTAATTGTTCCTACCCCAGCATGTAGGCACATTGTGCTGGCTTCAGATATGACAAAGCAGCTACTGTTATGAGAGTTAATAAGAAAACGAGTCGGATATGTTAAAGCACACTTTACAAAGCAGGTGTTCGGAGCTTTACGACTTTGAACAAAGCAAATTACTTTGGTTGGAAAAACCAGCGACAGACGCATCCCAGTGCGAAGGCCTCTCGACAGCGCTCCCCTCAGAACCCCGACTGAAACGCTCCCGGACACGATTTCACAATTGTTTACGGCTAATTTGCTGCTGTTGCAGACGCAAACGCACCAGACGAGAAGGCAAGAAGCCTTTTTCACCTCCTTTTTTATTTATTTATTTTCTCCTTTCGTGTGAGGAAGCAGTGACTTACTTTACCTCCAGGAAGAAGAAGGTTTGGGGCCATAACAAGCGAAGGGAAATGTGACGGGGACAAAGGAAATGCGTTAGTCAGCCATGTTGTGTGTTTCTAAGAATCCACTCTGTGTGGAGTTCACTCGGGAGAAATTACTTTCTGCTTTGATTTAATTAAAGCTAAATATTGGGCAATCGTCAGGCACTTGGCAGGGTATGCTTGACACTGTAATTATCTCCCGAGGTGCTTTTGTCTTAAAGGCTGCGTTCATCCGTGAAACCAATTCCGACGTTGACTCATCAAGGGCTGCACTTTTTTTTTTTGTTTCTTTAAAAAAAAAAAAAACGAAAAGAAAGAAGGCACTGTTTGCTTACTGTTCCACTGAGCCGTCTATAACCTGTCACACCGGCTGAGGCAGACCTCTGGTGGCTTTCAGAGTCGTGAAACGACGAGCTGTTAAAAACAAACCCATCAGCTGCCCGTTAGTCTGTTGCAGGGGAAGGGAAATGTGTCTCTGCCTTTCGGTGAATGTCTCTGCGCTTTTTTTGAAGAAGGCGCATTTGTAATACAAAGGTTGTCCTAATGCAGGGGGGGGGGGGGGGATAACTACAGTCATGGATTAATGGGTCTTTACCTTCTGTAGCACCCCTCTGAATAAAACATTCTCATGATGGTATACAGTTCTGTGACAAGGTGTATGATTTATAAAGAAATTCAGTGTGTACATTCAGACTGATGCCTTCCCTCCACTCTTTTTTTTATTTACTGTATATATCAACCATCTCTCTCAATTCCTTCTGTTCCCTACGCTTTCTCTTTCACTCTCAGTTTTCTCTTGAATTATTCACTAGTGTCATCATGTTGACCTGTTCCTTGTCAGTGCTGTAGCTGTGTGTGTGTGCGCGTGTGTGTGTGCACGTCAGCGCTGCAGCTGTGTGGGTGCATCTGTGTGTGTGTCTGTGTCAAGGCCAAGCAACGCTCTCCTCATCCAGTCCTCGGCTGTAATTTGTGTCACTGACTTGAGTTTGATGGGTGAGCAGCTCCGCACAACACTGTGTCACAGGGGCGGAGTGGCGGCGGGTGTAAATGTGTACGCACTAGTTTGTGTGTGTGTGTGTGTGTGTGTGTGTGTGCGTTTCTTTGCGCGTGTATTTTCGTGGCACCTTTGCATGTCTTTGTCTGTCTCCATCCTGAGATGTGGCCATGTGAACCTGCTACGTGTGTGTGTGTGTGTGTGTGTGTGTGTGTGTGTGTGTGTGTGTGTGTGTGTGTGTGTGTGTGTGTGTGTGTGTGTGTGTGTGTGTGTGTGCGCGTGCCTGCATGAACAGCGGTGCAGCGCTTCCCCTCCGTTGCCTGCATCGGCACAGTGTCACAGTGAGGAGCCCGGAGGAGACAGCCGCGGCCACGGCGGTGAGGCGCTCACAGCTGCCACTTGTCACATTAGTCAGCTCAAATTTGGAGGAAATCAAATCGGAACCTTAATTCGCCCGACGACTCCCACGCCCGGTGCAGCCGAAGAGCCCCGGCCACACCAGCAGGCTCTTCCGCCTCCCCTTAAACCCCCCCCCCACCCCAAAGATGGGGAATCGACTCCCAGGGGACACAAGTCATCAATCTTAAATCACCTCCTCCAAACTAATGGCGGTCCCTACCCGGCCAGTCCTGCTAAATTGAATTATTACTGGATTGACAAAAAACTGCTGAGAATATTTTTGAAGGGAGGAAGGGAAGGCTGAGTGTGTCTTAATGACAGGAAGTGGAGGGGAAGTGGTCGGAGTGAGTCATGAAGGGGGGGTAGGAGTTGTACTCGTGCACACGCATGCACACGCAGACACAGCTTGCCCGCGCCAACGTTCACACCCGTGTTCGAAATTGCACTTAAACACACTCGCTTTTTACCTTACTCTCCCTCTCTCACACACACACACACGCACACGCACACGTGCGCCACTTGCACACACTTTTCCAAGTGCTATATGCTAATGCTCATCATCAGTCAGGGCAGATTAAAATGCCCCAGCTCTCAGCAAGGCAGGCCTGGCAGATACAGGTACTGCAGAGACCACCTACCCATTCACACTCAATGCATGGAGACAGGATTCTGGATACAGGGCTGCAGAGCTTCTCCAGCGCCTTCTCAAAATAGTTTGAGGTTTCATCCGTGAACAGCAGGGCAGGGGGACAGACTTGTGTAATAACACCAATGACAAAAAAAAAATCCCAGCCCTTCTAAATGACCATGCTTAAGATTTTGTCACATGGTTTACTTCATTAGTCCAGACGGGGTCGGTTAAAAAAAGAAACCTTTTATTTTAGTCTTGGTGGTGCTTAATAACAACGCCGATAAAAGCGGTAAAAGACAGTGAGGGCTAAAAGTTGTAGATAGTTTTTAGACGGCAGGGATTACATCTAAAAGTTGGAAAGAGGAAGACATGAGAGGAAAGCATCACTTGATGGATAAATGAGAAACAGATGTTGTCCACACGCTGTCTGGCAACACTTTTTTTGAATGCCAACAAATTGATTGTTTAACTTCTAAAGCCGTGCCATATGTGTGTTCTAATAGCAGGTTCTGTGGTCATGCACATTTATAAGCAAATGACAAAAAAATGTTACTTATTGCTGGTAATGCTTGTGTTACCAAAGTTGTTTTCTTTCACCATTAACGCCCTGAAACATCTGTAAATATCAGCAGTAAGTCTGCTCCATCGTGCGTACTGTTGCCAGCTTCACCTACAGCGACAGAAATACAGTGCACGGCTGTCTTTTCAGATGTATGTGAAAGACTTGAGACGCAGGTTGATGTAAATCCTGAACCTACAGGGTTACCTCCCTTACTGTACCTCGACAAAGAAGCAGAGCGAGAGCTTGATCGTGACATGTACGTATTTGCCATTCGCCGCCGCCGCCGTCTGTCGAGAGTATACAGCTTGTAAACACGTTGACTGTGTCAGCGGCGCTGCTTGTTGAGGCATATTTACCGTTCGGCGCTGTCACCAATTCCACACTCGGAGTTACGGCTGCCTTGTGAGGAGGCACATGAAAGTGATGGATGAAAGTTTCCCAATCCCAGGGCGCAGGGCTGAATTAAATTGAAAGCTACTGTTTATTCCCCCTGTGTCTTGACGCAGAATCAGGTTTGTTTGCAATTGATTTAAGCCGGGGGGGTCTTTTGCGGAGGAAAGGCGAAGGTTTTCCTCTTGATGGGAAAAGATGATTGAATTTGTTTTGTCTCGCGTGCCTCTCTCCGCTTGCTCTCTTTCTATCCTTTTGCCTCGTGTCAGTAAATCAGATCATCTCTCTCCCCTGTCAACACGCGCTCCTTGTTGAGCAGTCAAAGTTAATTTGCAAACATGCTCTTTGATTTTTTATTTTTCTCTCCTTTCCCTCTTCGTCTGTGTCTTCCTCTGCCCACCCACCCCCCCCTTTTTAGAAGTCCTCACAGACAAGCGAGTCTTTTTTTTTTTTTGCTGAGAGTTCTTGTTCCTCCTCCTCATCTTCTTCCAGCTACAGTTGGCGTAAGCATATCGGTGCCCAGCTCACACGCTGCACCAGCTTTGATGAGATGATGAATCCTGTCTCAAGCAGGTGACGTCTCTCTCGGAGCAATCCCCAGCCACACCTATCCGTGATGGGGTTCGGTCCTTGGTTAAGGGGAGCTTGTCAACCGGATTTCCTTTGTAGAAGAGCCGACTGCAGTCTGAGGGCTTCCTGTGGGGAAAATGGCTACAGAGTCATTATTCATCATCCAAGGCTTTGCCCGGGCCCGTCAAGGCACTCTCTCCCTCGGCAGCAGTCCATCTCTACAGCCATTCATCATAGGCCTGAATGCAGCTGAGAGGGGGGAAAGGAGCGAGACACTTAGGCCCTCCGCTATACCGAGGCTCTAATGAAGGCCCTCGCTCTGCTCTCGTACAAACACCTCAGCGATATTAAGCTGGGTCAATTATCATGTCGCTCTCAGCCAGCCATCAAGGTGCGGGCCCTACATTTGAGTGGGAAGTGTTTTAAGTCCAACTCACTGAGGAATAGGATATGCATTAGACGGAACTTAAACACCACTACCGGTACTTTAAATACGTTTCTCCGGTGATTTTAAAAGTCAGCACTGAACTTTTTTTTTCTGTTGCCTTTAGCTGTCCATTAAAATCAGGTTCTGTCTAAAGATTCGGTAGATTGATTTCAAATTGTGCTGTATTTTCTTCTAACCTTAATCACTAGACTACATACCAGCGTAATAACTTTGCTCTTACAGTAAAGTGTAGGTTTTTGTTAAATTTAGGTGCACAGCAGCAAGTATATACCTTTTTTTTTTTTTTTTTTTTTTTCATTAAACGCAAAGAGCCATGTTGGCCAGCAGTTTTATTCTAAGAGTACACCATGGAATTTACTGCTGTGAAGAAAGTGGAAGACTAGGAGAATTAGTTTTGTATTTTAGGTGTGGGAAGTGCATATTTGTTCAACATTATCTGAAGTTGTTACAAAATCACACAGGACTTCTTTGCAGTAATTGCGCAGCAATCGTAGCATGTTATTTGCACTGAAATGAAGAGTCTTAAGCGTTCCCCGGCCTCAGCTCAGCCGTGGTACAACAGAGTACACTTACAGCTACAAGCGCAGCCGCAGGTGGGTGTAGAGTAACGTGTGATTATGCGTCTCCTCCAGGCTAATCTGATGAAATTATCCCGTTTTTTTGGGGGGGGGAGGCTTCTGTCCCGTTCTGTTCGGTCTGGGGAATCTCAGTAGCGAGTGCTTCGTGAGAGGCGCCCTTTACATTTGTGTGTAAATCTCAACATTTTGGCGGTCCACGGGAGACTTGTCAATACTCGGAGAGCCGTATAGGCCGTGGCATCCTCACTACAGGGAAAACGTTTGCCTTGAAGTACTGCCTTTCCTCATCTTCAATGTCAGCCCTGGGGCTCCAAGACAACATATGTTCCCTGCATGTCCCCAAGACATGGCAGCCAGCGTGCACTCTACGCTAGCTAGTCGCACAAAACCCATCATCACACGGCTACTGTCTTCCTCACAGCTTCACTTACCTCTCTTCTCCCCCTCTCTCTCTCTCTCTCTCCCCCCTCTCTCAACTCCAGAACTGAAACAGATGGCCGCAAATTACAACGGCAGTCGTGCCTTAAAAGTACACCGACAAACTCACAGCAGCACCCCCCCCCCCCCCTGCCCCCCCCGTCACCGAAATGACAAAATCATTAATTGGCATTGCGTAAGGGCTGGCTGCTTTAGCAGTGTGTCGCACAGCATGAGCGCCTGTCTAAAACTCACAGATGTAAAAGATTAATCTTTTTGCCTTCAGGTAGGTGAGCTGAAAATCAGTGGGTTAAAAAAAAAGAAAAGGAAAGCACTCCTAGCTGTTTGGTTCGCGGGGAGAACAGGGAAGAGGGCACATCCGCGCCACCGTAGGACGTATTCAATATTATGTCCTTGAACAGACCCCACGTGACAGTCGCACTGTTTTTGTATCGCGGAACGAGGAAGCGAGCGGAATATTAAACATTATCGATAATTTACATCTTCGGTGAAGAAGATTTTAGTCTGTAAATGGTTATTTTAGATAAATATTGTATGCTTAAATATTGCACAGTATGCGTGCGGGCGCAGGGCAAGGCCTCACAGAGGTATGATGTATATTACAATTAAGATTAAAGGTATATTAACAACTGCTCATTGCTCTTTTACTGGTGTATTAAGAGGAGCGTGTTTTGACATGAGTACAATTACTGCATAATGGTTACTCTGAGTGAATAGATTTGTGCCAACATGACATAAGCAAAATGTGAGTAATTAACTAATAATTAATAAAGACTAGGCTTCATAGAAGACACAGACGTAGTTGTATTCCACGGGGAATCTCCTTCCACACTACGGAGACAATACCGATGTCCGTGTTCTTTATCTCAACTCTCTGATCTGCCATCACCCGCCCAGCCGCACCACTCCACCACCCCAAATTAATAAAGCTGTGTGTTGGATATTAGCAAGGCAATAAAAGGATGAATATTTCATTCAGACACTGTTATTACTAGGCCATTACATCAGCACTGTGAGCTCAGACCAAAGATAGGTGCCACTTCCTCATGTCAGCAAAAAGAAAAAACGGGCTCTGACAATATTGGATTTTGGTCCAAAGTTGAATCACAGACAGATTTCTGCTTTGTGCGTAAAGAAGCAAAGAACGCCGGATCACATGCATTGGGAGCAGATAATGGGGACGTTTTGTTCGCCGTTTTCTTGACAGTGACTGCAGCGTTTTCTTTTATCCATCTGTCCGTCCGTCACACTCCGAATTCCTTATCGCTGCTTTCCCTCAATATCTTTCATTTTTTCTTCTGCTCAGTTTCTTTTTTTTTTTGTGTGTTTTTATTTCCATTAATCTTCTTCGAGGGCCTTCCATAATCCATCTCCCCAGCCGAGAGGTATTCCCCGAGGGTAAATTACTCTGGAGGCCTGCCTGGCCCCGCACTGCATCAGATTGACCCTCAGCTTGTTTGCCATTTTGTATACTGCACTGTTTATTTAACAAGGAGCAGAGTGAGTGTGATTTCCAGGGACGGGTCCCTGTGATAGTAGCTTTGACACCCTGCCTGAGTAATGACCCTCATTATGGAGCCTCTGACAGCTCCCTGAAAGGCCTGATTTATGAATATGCTGGGACTGCAGCCCCACAAGCCTCCACGCACCAGCCTCCGAGCATGGTCTCCCCTCTCTCTGTCAGCACCCAAAGACTATACATACATGTGCGTGGGCGTTCGCACACATACAGCGTCTACACATGCACCCAGATGGTAAATGGCATACGTACATGAAATCCATTTTTGGGGTTCAGAATCGTCATAACTGGAAACTTTTTTTGCCTAACTTTCTATTTTCCTGTATGAAAAAAAAACAACCTCTGCAGGTGGTTTGTGGAAAGTTAGATTTCAATTTTATAACAAAATCAAATTCCTCAAAAGGTGATTTCATTCCCTGATTTGGCTTTTGGTATGCGAAAGTATAGCAACATCCCACAGCGAGAGGCCTGAACCTTTTTTATTTATTTCATTTTATGTCCTCTTATTGGTCAGTACTTCATGAAAATTTCACATTTCACTCCTCAAGGATTAACCCTATACATATTAACCCTTCTTAAATATCACACATATCAAAGGGCGGCATAAATAAGTTACGAGGTGTATATTTTTTGCCCCAGCAGAATCAATTAAGCGGGAAAGACGGTCTTTGGGGTCTAGGCCAACCCTTGAGAAGACCAGGCCAAGTGGAGGGGAATCGGAGGGAGGGAGGAGGAGAGAGAAGGTTGCGCAGGTAGACAACAAGAAAGGAGTAAAGCGGAGGGAAGACGGAGAGGTAAAGGGAGGAGGGGCTATCCAAAGAGTGGCGAGAAGGGAAGAGGTGGGGTGTCCAATGGATATGCATAAACAGGAGAGGCAGGCTGGCACGAGAGCGAACAGCAGCAGCAGATAAAGCTATACAGGCTTGTCAGAATCCAGCAGCTCGGCCAGTGATTTATGAGGATCCCCAGTCAAGACTTCCCTCCAAATCCTTCATCCAGCAGCCTTTTGTTCACAGCAGAGAACCCCCCCCCCCCCCCTCCTCCTCCTCCTCCTCCTCCTCCTACGCACGCACACACCTGGGTTTGACCAGACCACTCAGACATTCACAAGTACCTGCTCATGCATTTACACACACAAAGCACCAGAGCTGGACAGATAGAAGTTTCTGATTTGAGACTGATATTGATGTTTGAGAATTTAGAAAATGTGGAAACAATAAACTTACCAAATCCTCTTAAATTTGGTTACAAAAAAGCTAATTAAATCAGATGATTATAATGGCGATGGCCGTATCAGTCAGGCTTTAGAAAGAGCACGGATAAGTGAGCATTTTGACGTGCAACGTTTTCTGATATTTGATTACAAACTCACTGATTTATTGGTTATGATTATGATCATACTCAAATTGCTCGTTTGCTCACCAAACGTCCAACATTTAAAGACATTCAGTTGTCAGTGATATGAGACGGAGGAAAGCAGAGAATGCTCAAGTTTGACCAGCTGGAACAAGACAGTTTAATTGTTGCCGGTTCGTTTTCTGTTGATTGACTAATCGGGTTATTGATTACTGTGTCAGATCATCCCCACTTTGAAACTTTTGGGCTGAAACTAGACTAGAATCAGTGCGTCAGCAGTATAAGTCAGTATTTGAAACATGTAGTCCATATTTCTGCTGTTTTGCAGATCTTTAATTATTTGCTCCCGTGTTGCATGTTAGTACCTGACGATGAAGTATGAGCGTGTCTTGTACTCCACTTTTTATTACTGCTCGACATGCGTATACATGATCTTGATAACTGTCATTTTCTTATATTTAGTTTTTAGGGTGACTCTGTCCTTGGCCTGCAGATGAAAAATGGCTTCTGGGATAACTCAGGCGTCCTTATATCAATGTTTGTTGATGTGCTTTGTTCTTGTGAAGTGATAAATACATTTGGCACTGTAGTTCAGCCCTGAACCAGGCCTTCAATACAACGAAATAGTGAGGAAAAACAAACATAAATGTACAGTTGTGAATACATATTGCACATGCACCTTCTCATCGTTCGCTTATTTTACCTTTTCATAGCTGTCGTTAAATACAACATCCAGATGTTGATCCTACCGCTGCCCCATTCATGGTTTTTCACTGGGTATTCTTTTCTTTCTTGACACTCTGTCAAAGAGTCGTGAAATCATTGAGGAATCTGTGGTGGTGCTGATCATGGATTTGATTTGTCTTTCTGAGAATGGGCTTATTGAGGAGAGTAGATAACTGATTGGACACACACACACACACACACATTTCTTTTTCGCATTATGCCCTGCATTAATAAAGCCCTGGATAAAAGGTAAGGAATATGCTTTATTAACTTTAAATATGCATGAAGTTTCAGAGGCAAAGTGCAGCACAGCATCAGGAATGTCCAAAAGCTTGACTACTTATTTCTCTCTTTTTTCCCTCAAACTGTAAATAATTAAAAACAGAGAGAAGGGGGGGGGGAAGAGAGAGAGAGAGAGGAAGGATAGATAAAGTCAAATATACTCGCACTCTCTTAGTGACCTAAGATACCCGGAGACATCAAGTAACAACGCACAACTCTCTCCAGAACGTTGTGTGTGTGTGTGTGTCTCTTTTCACACACACACACACACACACACACACACACACACACACACACACACACACACACACACACACACACACACACACACACACACAAAGAGCCACAGCTGCATATGGAAAAAAGCTCCTGTGTTTTTTCCAGCCCTGGCCTTAGCACCAGAAGTTCTAGGGACTCATCCCTTTGAGAGCCCAGTTGAAAGAGCTCGACCGTCTTATTGTGTGTCTCTCTCTGAATATGTGCAGAAACCGATCTCGCATCGAAACACTCTCTCATTCACCTTTAACCTCGTTAATCGTGATTGGTTGGGTGCTGATTGGCGTCAGTGGATGGCGAGTTGCAGTCTGATCCACGTCACACTTTCTGTGGACTTTTCAAGCACAGTAACCCCGCCGTAGCACCCTGTCTTCATCCAATAAAAAGAGAATATTGATACTGTGACGCCCTCTCTTATTAGTCAATAGATTTCCTTTTGACTCCAGATATTCAACCAAGAGTGGTAGAGCTTAGCTCTGCTGCCCCCCGGCTCATACGAAGAGGCTTAGCCTTATTAACAAATGGGGATTCTGCAAACATGACAACCACGCATTCCCCACAACTCCCTTGGTAATGTAAATAGATAAATACATAAATACATAAACAGGCTGTGAACGGCTGATCGCGTTAGTCCCGTCTGATTTAGAGGAATCGGCGGCTGAAAGTGAAATCGGTTCTGCTTTTGTTGTCGAGTACAGCGACAACAGTCTGTGTCGAATGATATTTTCCCCACTGCAAATGAGCTCCGCAAAATAGTTTTTCTTTATATCGTTGCATGTTATTTGGCCCCTTCATCTTCTGCCATGGCAGCGGTGGTTCTTCATGATTATTTCAGCCAGCTGAACGATATTTAAATGAATAAATAGCGCGTATTTACCCAGCATCATTGCCTTGTCATGTTGGCTGCATCGCGCCTAATGGCCTTCCAGACTCCAGCTCTATTTATGGGAGTCATTTCATCCTCTGTTATTTATCCCCCGCCCCAACATCCTCCACTCTTTTTCTTCTGAACTCCATCATGCAACTGCTTCCGTTCACTTTTTCCCCGATGCATCGTCTCCCTGTGAATTTTAATTTCGGCAACGTGCTATTAGAAGGGGGTGTAATCCCGTCACTGCCTGTCCTTCATGCCTCTCACACAGTGATGTATTAACGGCAGGGCACACTAATGAATGGAAAGCACCAAGTTGTTAAGTCTGTTTTAAGGTGCCATTTCTATTAATTTGCTCTTTGCTAGGCTCTGTTGATTTTTCTCTTTTCCTCCCGGCCTTTGTCTTCTCTTCACAAGACGCATCACGTCCACAATTTATTTCCACGATCTCGTTTAGCTTTTAGCACCTCCTGTATGTGTTGCGATTTGTGTCAAATTACTGCTATGAATAGACAAGAGTCTCACTGTGGCGTATACAGTACATACTGAACTCCCAGGCGATATCTCAAGTCAACAAAAAAGAAATCTCACCCGCATGCACTACTTGATACACCGGCTGGTGAACATGTTAGATTTCATGTCGCGTGTTTGTGTCTGCTGTGAAAGAGTTTGAAATCAACCGATTGATTACAAAATAGAAATATAAAGCTTTTATGTGAGATGGAGGAGGGGTTTATGATAATGTGTTGTGTATAGCAGTGCTCTGTGGTGTTGAAAGTTCACAATCCAATCAATACCCTCCACTTCTTTACGGATATGGCTTAATCTGATGTCTGTGTTGCGTCATAGCGAAGCGAGCTAATCTGCAGATCACATCACACTCTACACAGACTGGCAGCCTATATCCCCATTTATATATCCATATCCCACCAGCCATGCAAACCCCCACAATGATGAAGCAAAGGGGGGGGGGGGGGGGGGGGGAAATACTACAAAACCCACAAACCCCAGGATGGGCTAAATTACCGGAGTGCAACAGGGGGAGAAGCTTCATCGTTTGTGCTTCATGCCGCGGCTGCAAGAGAGCGTGCTGCCATTCCTTCCCGCTTGACTGGGCAGATTATGCTCAGGTATCAGCCACAGCCAAGAAAGCGGATTACTTGTGTCCAAATAGAGTTGTCAGTTTGGAAACTCAAGATGCAATCATTTCCATGGGAAGGGTAATTATAGGGGATCAAGCCCACGTTACTGTCAGATGCTGGCGCAGGATGAGACAATCACTCACTAATGAAGGATTTTACATATTTGAGGTGAACAAGGTACTGCCTCTCAACTCTGGTGAGCTCTCTGTCGGATTCTCACCGCGTCCTTCTCCAATACACTAAGTAGCTTTCTAATAGTCTACGTGCAGACTGCTTTGACGACCTGTAAGAGATGTGGAAAGAGGTCAAGAAGAGCATCCACAGAGCTGACTTATTCCGGTTTAAAATGGCCCGCAAAACAAATGAAGCACCAGGTCAAACGGCGTTCACCTTTCTGCTGTGAGTCACATGACTCACGAACAGTGGCAACACAGAACGCTGGAGCAAGTGGCATACTCTTCGTTTGTTGAATAAATGTCTTACACTTAGCTGAGATAATGTAGAACGGTCCCACTCAAAAAAACTGCACTAACGGCGTCTAATCTAACTTTTTCAAATGTACAAATGTGACTTTGTTAACGATACTTGGGTCTCACAGGACAGCTACGCGATATCTTATAGAATATAATGTATTGCTTTAGCAATAAATATATAAAGCTGTAAACGCCTGCAGCAGTAAAATGCAACGTAAACATTCATGCAGCATTGATATTAATCCAGAAACTGACGGGAAACATTTTACTGCACAATGACAATTTTTTTTTTTTTAGTACTTTAAGTCAAGGATGGGGGGGGGGGGATACTTCCTCCAACACTGGTTTTGAACACCCCTTGGTTATCTACTAGAAATCAGTGTGTAATTTAATGCTTTTCTTAAATTTCTGTGAAGTTTAAACCATTGACAGCTGATAATTAGACCTCCACTTGTCCGTAGTGCTGAAATATGCCTTATTATACTTGAGCTAGTTGCCAGTTTACTTCAGTACAAACCGTATACATGTATTGCTACTAACCAGGATGTTTCTCGTGGTAAATAACATAGTACTACGATAAAGAGAAATATTCTCGCAGACGTGCAGTGGATTTTTTTTTTTTTCCCTTCCTGCTTTTCTTACCATGTTCCAACAGAAACACGATGATCACCTGTAATTCCAAATTATGGGATAGCTGCCAGCCATGTTCCCAGCCTTTGTCTCCGTGTCTCACCTTTATACCCTTTGGCCTCAACCTTGACCACGAATGAGCCGCCGCCTTCATAGCAATGCTGCATGAAAACCACGATCAAACCACCTGAACACGGACTCCTCCTTCGCAAACACCTTCGAATAGACACACACACACACACACACACACACGGAAGTGTCTGAGTCTGGTTTATTATGACGAGCTTGTGCATTGTACATCTCACCAATACCCAATCACTCATTTTCCCACTAAATACCTCTCTCTCCCAATGGCTTCACCCGGTGCTCGGTCGAAAAGGTCACACAATTAAATGGCTAAGGCCTTCTGTTCATGTCATAGAATGGTGATGTATCACTCCAGGCTGGCTGTACGTGTACCTGACACACTGTGAGCATGAATATGATTTCAGAGATCATTAAAAATTTAACAGCGTGACCTAATTACCCGAGCTCCCTATTCAGATTCCAAGCAAGTAAGTGAGATGGGGAGAGAGAAAGGAGGAGGAGGGTCTGTGTATGGCAGGCTAAGTCTCATCTGGAATCAATTATAATTACTTTATGTTGCTACTTTGTCAATCAATATGGAACGAGCCGTAATGGATCGCTCAGGTGTCGCATACTGTACTTGGAGCGATGAAGCGCTGTTTGTGTGTTTGCATACGAGATGGAGGTCTCTTGCTGTAATTAGAGGGCTAGTTTTGTGAGGTGGATAAGTGGATAAGGTTTGTGATCATTTGTCTTGGAGTGGGTTGATGTTAGAGTGGCTCTACTGTGCCCCATGAAGGCATTGAGAAAGCATAATGATCGCTGATCTATCTAACACAGACTAAGAAAAAGAAAAAAAAAAAACACTCTATTGTTTTCATTCAAATCAACTTCCTCTCAGGGTGCGTGACTTTTTCCCTCTTTTTTTTTTACCATATTGATTGCTCAGTACTGAGTCACAAACAAGGCAGATTACCATTATCCGCTGTTACAAAGCGTTTCGGGAATCTTTTGACTGAAGTCGTAAAAACCTGGGGCTTTTCATGTCTCTCCGCATCGATTTAACGCTTGTGAGAATGAATTGCAGATCAATTGGCTTACCTCCGGGCAGACTTAATGAGCAAGCGCAACACCGGGGCCTGTTGTTGTCTGCCTCTCGCTTCACAGAGCGAGGAAGAGGAAGGACACTGCGCAATGATTTCCAGTTTCCTGCCTTCCCGACACTTTTTGAGTGATGCTCAGCCGGAGATTGTCCTGTAACCAAAGATGCTTTAAGGGCATTTAGTTTTCACTCTTTTCCTTGCACTTGTATGACGACAACAGAGCGTTACTGTGATATTTTGTCCAACAATCCGTGTGACTAATGACCTTCTGAGTAATCCTGTACTCCAATGAGCATACCTCATTACTCACTTTGTAAAGCCGTCTTAAAAACCTTTTTTGGCATTTGAACGGGACAACTCTTGCATGGCACCTTATCTATGAAATATCATTGCGGTAATTACACTACAGGGATATAATGTCACGATGGAGCCTCGCGATGCCTACCAACACTCCATTACCCTTTGTTTACCCTATTACATCATTCCCATTGCTTTGCCAAGTTGTTGTCACAGCCACACTGACTTGAATTTCAACTCTAATCTCTCTCTCTGCCCCAGGCCTGAGCCTGAGCTCCACTGTTTGACTGGTTGTGTTTGAACCACTTTTCTCTGTGCTTTTCACCCGAGCGACACACTCTAAACATTTACCCTCTGCCCACCTGGGATCAATAAAGGCTGCTGCCACGTGGTAATCAGATGGCACAGCGAATCTTCTAATCACCGTCTAATACCCAGCGAGGAGGTCGGGAGTGTGCAGCTGACGGCTTCCTGCCAGCTCCTGACTCCCTTACTCTCGCTTGCTGCCCGTCGCCAGAGCCTCCTTATATACGTCCAACAGCACCCGAATGCAGGACGCGGCCTCCGCCTGGCCTCCCCGCTGCCTCGCCGGCCTCGGGTGATTTCCGTCGGTTCACCCAGGAGTCGCAGAGGGATGAGGACGGGGGCTTTGAATCTCTATCAGGTTACTGTTTAAGTTTGGAGGGAATGGGAGGGTAGCGCCTCAGTGTGGCGGGTGAGTACAGAAAGGGATGCTTTGGAAGGAGGGTGAGGAAAAGATAAGAGTAGACAAACAAAGGAAAGAGGAGAGGAGGTTACCAAAAAGTGGCGTTAAAGGCACAGCACAACATATTTTGCAGTTAGTCCTTTAATTAATTATTTAGCGAGCTAGATTGTCTGATATGGATTGCGACCCATTCCCTCGATGTGGAAAAAGGGGAAGAGGCTATTAAGTGCGTGTAGTACTCGTAATTCGGAAATAATCTCAGAAAAAGGAGACGTTCAAGTGTCACGCAAACTTGAAGTAAATAGTCGTTACTCTTTCTACTTTTGTAATTTTTTCCTTTTCTTATTCTCTTTCATCTCCATCCCTTTTTAACCCCCCCCCCTGCCCTCTGCCCCCCCCCCCCCCCCCCCCCCATCCCCTCTCGCCTTGACCGAGCCTCAAGCCGCCACACTGTGTCTTTAGATGAAGCTCGCAGGAGTTCAAGACGCTGTTTACTGGCTGTCGTCTTCCGGTGGCCTGGACCTGAGTTGACTTCAGTGAGATGAGAGGCATTATGTAGAAAGGGCCTCACCGCGGGGGGCCGCACAGTCGAGGGACCTGTGAGCAGCGTCACGTCGAGCAGGAATATTCACAGCTCCTGTAATTGCCCCACAACGTTTTTAGACTGTGTGATGAACATGTTTCCCTATTGTTCATCTAGATTTTATTATACCACAGGGTACAAAAAAAAAAGTCCAGGTTATTGTACGAATCTGCGACCATTAGAAGGCGCACGCCTCTGAATATGCAAGCCCGTCAACAACTCTCCCACAACCTACCATTAGCCTCGGCTTGTCCTGCTCTTATCCTGTTTTTCCCCTTTTAGAGGGAAACGGAAGGGGCCACTGGATTGATTGCAATTCATATACACTGTTAAGTGGCAGCATATGGAAACAAACCTTTGATTAAATTAATTTGAATCACAAAGAAACAGCAAGACTCCTCGAGCTTTCAGTTCTAAGGATTGCTTTTGACTCGGTACCTGGGCACATTGACTTCTGACACCCGTGGTTTCCAAGAGGGGTATTTCTAAGGACTGTCATATGGCGGCAACTCCAGATTAAATCAAGCCGGCTATAATAAAGTATAATGTTATATTCATTTTGTCATCATTACTGATTCCAGTGTACTAAAAGGCTTGTGGATTATAATGAATTCTAAATAAGTTCAGTGTGCTAATGGGAAAAGATGGAGAGTAGTGTGGATTACTAATATTAGTTGGGGCTCTACGTTTCATTAGACTGTATTAGGAAAGAGTATATTCAAATTTTTTTTTGTCTATGTCAAGTTGTTCCACGATTGTCAGACAGTCCTCCCCTAATTATTCATCGTCAATGAGATCTCGTAACAGTGTTTAATGATAAACTTCGCAGATTCTTTTTCGTTATCTGTTTATTTACATTATCCTGCTGCACGGAAAAACAGCTCGCAAGGACCCGGGAATATGAATATACATTGCTTGGAAAGCAAAAAAAAGAGATACGTGATTTTGAAATAAAGACAAAATAAGATAAACAACAATGGGGAAGGCTGCTTTAAGAAATCCAGTCATTCTATACATAGAATCCGAGAGCTGTATTTATCCGAGAGAAGCGTGCAAATCTATGTAAGTATCTCCACTGTTTGCATAATAGATTAGAAATTAGCATTTTTGTTCATTTTCCATGTATGCACAGTGCCTGGAAGAATAACACTCCATGCATATCAGATCAGCCTGCCTACAATTTTGCGCAGTATATTATTTGACAATCTAAAATGTGTAATTTGCATGAAATTGCTTAATTAAAACACAGTCACTGGGGGTATTAATTTCTTTGTCTGACAGTGGAGTGTAGTGAGGGGAGAGCAGGGGAGATGTAAAACGCTGTCAGATAGCGCTGTCACAGAGGCAGAAAGGAAATTCTGCCACATCCCCCCCATCTCTCTCCTAACGGCACAGAGCGATGAAGAGGATAACGCCTGCCCAGCTAATTTGGGTTATGGTGGTAAACGGAGGCCACTGCACTAGAAAGATACCAGAGGGAGGGAGGGAGATGAGGAGGGGGGTGAATCGCTGGAAGAGAGAGGGAGAGAGACTAGCATAGCTGCCTTTGTGCCACGGTATCATTGTTGTCCTCGGGGTGGAACTATGCCAGGCAACTGACAATGATACAATGATGTCAGATACTATGGTGTATCAGTATTACGGTACAGTATGTCAAAACCATCCTGCTGGTTTGCTGTCGGTCTTCAGAAAATAAAGACTTGACACCTTTTTTTTTTTTTTTCCAACAAACATAAATCTTTAAATTGAAATGTAATTATAACACGCGAAGGTCATCAATCCTGAAATATCTCTCAAGCTGTGGGTCCCCCCCGTTTAATCTACCAGTGTTTAAAATCTTCCCTCACAAGTCCTCTTCCGTCACAGAAATAGAACACCTCCTGTTATGGTTTTGTTTCGGAGACGCAATCAATTGTAGCGACCACAATGTGAGCAGCGGATCGAAAAACAGCCACTCATTAATTGTCGCCCACCCCCTCGCTGCTGCACTGCGCTGTGCCATTATCAATGCGGGAATTGCGAGCGGGAAAGGGCAGAGAGGTAGGCGAAGGATGAACCAAAGAGATTCAGAAAAATACACAGGGAGGAGGAACTCTTTCGAGCGTGACAAAGAGTGAGATTAAAGCTCCTTTCCCATTTCCAGTTGGCCCTGTGTCTGTGTGCGCGCAGCCTGCACATCTGTACCCTTTTGTCTTAAATATCAAAGGCAGCAAAGGCACGTTAACATTTCAGTAATTCCAAAGATACATGAGGAGGACATGGGCGGGTGAATGGTGCCACGGAGAAGTTATCAAACTAAGAGAGAGAGTGTTTCTTCTTCTTCTCACATCAGTTCTGAGAACGCTAGTGCTAGTTATTGTACCAGTGAGGGTGGCGCTGTACAGCGGCTGAATTAAAAGCTTTTAACAGAGAGGGATGGGTACAGAGAGAGAGATGGAGGGAAAACTTTGAGGAGTGCAGATGGTGAAAAGAAAGCAAGATGGCGTGAGGAGTGCGGCAAGCAAGAAGGGGGGGGGGGGGGAAGAAACAAAACTACAGAGAGTGTGAAATGCATATATGGGTAACCAGAATCGAGGCAGACAGGCAGGCAGGCAGGCAGGTTCAGTAAGGGGTCCTTGTCACTAGTGTCAGCAGTGTTAAGGTTGAGACAGAGACAGCAGCACTGAGGGCAGGCTAACGCTGACAGGACCTCCACTGCAGCCTTGACGGCCAGCTTCACTGGGACCTTAATTGGTCCTTTGATGTCGCTGGAAAAGGTGGTGAAGGCGATAGAAATGGAATCTGTCCCTCTTTGCTGGCATGCCATTATATCACTATGCACTCTGTGTTTATTTATGAATCACAACCTTTCTCTCTCCCTCTCTCTCTCTCTCTGTGCTTGTGGAGCGTGCCCTATTTCACTGTTGCTTTGGAACTCTTTTTCTCTCCATCCCTCTCTCTCTCTCTCTCTCTTGCTGCCCTTTTTATTCAGCATGTCATCCCGCTGTTAGTATCTTAGCTTCAAAGTTCCCTTTTTCTCCTTCTCCAAAGTCGTTACCGATTTCCCGACTAAAATGCTGTCGCCGTGAATGTCTGTACTGTGTGACGGCGTGCATTTACGTTCTCATTCCATCTTCCATCCAGGTACCGGTAATTTATGTGCATCCTTATGTATGTTCGCATCAAGGTCTGCGTAAAAGGGTGTGTGTAGTGTTAACAAGGAAGGGTTTGTGTGGGTGTGTGTGCGTCCAAAAAACCCCTGCTGCCTCTGCTGATCAAATGGTGCAACGAGGGTGAGTCCTGCTAATGTGGGGAGCTGTTTGGAGCCGGGGCCTCCTTTTGAAATGATGACGATAATGGATTCAGTCCTCTCATTAAAGGAGTCCGAGAGCTCATTAGGCACCAACAAACAAGCTGGTCTTGTTGGCGCAGGAAATGCCAAGTACCCCCATCTGCCTCTGTCTGCCATTTCATCCAAGGATGTGAGCGTGTTACTGTCATTTACCTCGAACCCTCCCATTCCTCTCCACAGGCACAAACACACACCGGGGGGCACACACACACACATATACATACACGCACACACACAGGCGGCAGTATTTTCCAGTCCTCAGCCAATCCACAGTGCCAGCCTCCCCTGACCCAACTTCAAAGTCGCCCAACCTCGGCACACTCAGCTGGGACTCCCTGAGAGACTCTCTCTAGGCTCTGGGGTCGCGGGATCAAGAGGACTGAAATTGATCTTGTCTCTCTGGTCCCGCTCAGCCCTGTTTAGCCTCTTGTCATCACGCTCCCCCTCCCTATAGAAGCCCGGTATCGCGGCACCTACAGAGGAATTGAGAAAAAAAAAAGTGTCATTTCTGTCTCCCCAGATGAAAATTTCTCCCTTTTGGTTCATGGCACACTGACGGACACAAAAATAAGCACAGTGGTGTGATTACTGAGTCGACTGTCCTCTCCTCAATACTCCACCGTGGTCACTTGTCATTGCGTAGCATCGGCTTTTTTTGGGGGCAAATGGAGAGGAAAAAAAAAAAGACAAGTCTTTATTGAGGAGAACAGTGTAAATTAGGTCCTGACACATTTGTTCGTATTTCGTCATTTTGGCTCTTGCATTTGTGCGACAGGTCTGATGGTCCCGTGTCCTTAATTTCAGCCTCACCAGCTCTCCTTATCTCACTCAAGTGCCACAGCTTTGGCACTTGAGTGAGATTGAATGGCACAGATGGAAAGCTGGTCTTTTTGTCTCGAGGAACTCTTTAGCTCAACAGGTTGACAAATAACTTAAAATCTTTATGTTGCTTGATTTTGCTTACAATATACTAACTCATTCCACTGTCCACAAAATGAATGAGATCCGGTAGAATGGAATATATATACACTATATATTAAACCGTTCTACAATCTCATTCAAAAAGACAGTCCTTCTCCATGAATTGTTTAATGACTTCTCAATGGGTTTAAAATGAATTGATCTCAATGTAAATACTGGCATTCATCGCATATGTGCGTCGCCGGCGCCCGTCATCAGATCGAGGAATCATTCCTATCTGTAGAAACCACAGATACGGATTGACAGTAGTGACTTTTTAATGTCTCCTTCAATTAACCATCTCTCGGAGTCCAACCGAGTCATCTGCAGCGTGTCAGAAAAGACATACTGCAGATGACAAAGTCTTATCTGCGCACCGTTCCCTCTCCGTCAGGGAAGGAAGTGATAGCTCCTTGTCAGCGAGAGGGAGAGATCAGAGAGTACGAGCTCCCAGAGAGAGAAACTCACAAGGGTCCATTCCAGCCTCAAGGACTCCGTTATCGAACATAACGACACACACCGAAATTATCAATCAATACTTGTCATTCTTGAGTTATAAATGTGTCATAAACTATATTTCTCTTCCATTTGTGTCATATTTTTAATCAAGTATTCATCCATTAAAAAAAAGGCACAGTATCATTCCTGTGATGGACTGTGTTTCCTTCTTTCTTTTACATCATAATTATGGGCTTGAGGGATATCAATTAAATGTGGCCAATTACAGAATGCTTCAAACCTAGAATATAAAGTTGCGCCTCCTTTTTTGATCTATTTACTCGCAGCGGAGGCAACAGAGGGAGAGTGGGAGAAAGAAGTTTCAAAAACAGCCTCTGTTCCACATGAAAGGGGCATTTGATCATATTTTTTTATTTTTGTCGTAAAGAGAAAAGCTTGCCAATGAGGAGTCATTCCCCATTAAAGTCAAGCAAAATTATCAGGCCTGCATTAAGGAGCTTTAAAAAAAAAAAAACGAGATATGTATCATGCATGTGGATATGCATAAACATGATGGAGGAGCTTAAGTAGAAAATGAGATCTGATGCGGTCGCGAAGAAGAGAAAACCGGCGTGCTCAGAATGCATTTAAATTTAAATATTCATGTCATTATAATTCTGAGGAATGTGGAGCGACCGTATGATATTTTATTGAGGAGGTTTTAAAAAATGAATGCTGTCCCTACTCCTTAATAAAAATCCTCGGCTTTCACTCGGAGTCGTCACTCGCAAAGACGGCTGTGGTCTTTTGGTTGTGTGGCAGCAGGGAGCGGGTGAGGTGAGTAGACGGGGCAGAGACCGGTGGAGAGACGAACCGGTGGACAGAAGAGTGGACGGACAGCAGCGGTGAAAGCTGTATCTCACAGAGCTAGTTACTGGATATCTATGAAATGTCCCCACACTGCTGGGTTAGGACGTCCCTTATAGAAGAGTAAGGGTGAATGCATGCAAATCACCTTTTTATCCCCACACACACACACACACACACACACACACACATGCGTATATTGACATCAAAGTCAAGGTACACAATGTGACATGTGTTACTTGTGTGAGGAAAAAACCTGTCTACAACCTTATTAATCTCTATTCAGACAGAATAGGTGTAGGCGGAGAGAAGGGAGGAGATGGAGAAATAGAAGGAAAATGAGTAAAGAGTTGTCTTAGTTTTAATTCTGCTGTTCGACAAAAGGGGATCTCCACCGTCTGTGCAAAGAACCTGGATCTAACGAACCTCGAGAACAGGTTGTGGAGGGACGGTGTAAAACTGCGGGAAGTGGAGGGTGGTGGTGGTGGTGGTGGTGGTGGTGATGCTCAGGGTGGGGGTGAGTGTTCGGCAATCCTCCTCGTGTTAATTATCTTTTGTTTGCTCTTGATAATCCAGAGGCCCGGTGTGGTGCCCGTAATGAAAACCCTGAATCACAAGGTCTACATTTAAGGAAAAGGGGAATGAATGGGGGGGGGGACAATGGCGTTGTCATTACCACATCATCAATGTGTGATCAATAATGAATGAAACGCACATTAAGCAGGGAGAGGAAGGAGTTTATGAAAATGACTTGTGTGAATAGATTAAATTACAACTATTATTACTTCGCTTTTGATGTAGTGCGTCAAAGTAATTACAATTTTCTTTTTTTTTTTTATAAGAGAGCGAAGAGATGAGGGGAAAGCAGTTATAAAAACGAATTTATGTTACTGGGAAAATCGTGTCTCAAGTTTGACAGTGCCTAATGTATTACTCCAAATAACATTTTCCTTAAAAATCCTCCCCTTCCACGTTTCTGAAGAAAGACCAGTGCAGTTTGAATAAAGCATGCACATGTGATAAAACAGGGGGTATAAACCCCTTTGTGTGCGCTTGCTTGTGTCTTTGTGTTCGGCATTGAGTCGAACTCTGCGCGCGATAACCATTAGTAGTCCGACTCATATTTCCACTCCTCTTTGTCCCTGACTTGGCTTTACGATCGCCATAAATCTCGCAGCCAAAGTTATCAAGTCGCAGTGTTCAAACCCGCCGGTCCATTAGTTTACAACTCCACCCCGGCTTTTTCTCCCAGAAAATACACAAGGAAATGGCATTGGTTGTGGATTACACCCTCATAAATCATCACCTCCTTCATCTTCCTCTGATAGAAGCATGTCATGGTGAATAAGCCAAACAAGATGGCCTCCTAAGAGCTGCGTCGGCGTCAACATGGTGTTTGTGATAGCGGTAGTCAAAGGCTTTGTCAGGGGATTAGGGTGGTTGAAGGGAGGGCCGCGGTTGGAGCAGCTAATTATCTATATGTTAATGGCACGTCACCGCATTCTTTATTCTGCCCGCCGTCTCAACCCAGTGTGTTTCCTTACGTGTGTGTGTGTGTGTGTGTGTGTGTGTGTGTGTGTGTGTGTGTGTGTGTGTGTGTGTGTGTGTGTGTGTGTGTGTGTGTGTGTGTGTGTGTGTGATCGAGGATGAGTGCAGGGGGGGGGGGGGGGGAGGAAGGAGTTTTTGAAATTACATGTACCGCAGTGATTCTCATTTGTTCAGGGGAAGTTTTCAAACTGTGGAAACGATGTTATTACACTTTGCCACAATCGCGCCTGTGTAATGTGCTATTTGCCATGCCAGGCCCGGATTTCGCAGATGGAAATTAGGGGAGAAAATTGCCACTAACTACTCAATTACAGCGCTTGATGGTTAGGCTGACCCCGGTTGGCAGCAATGGCAACACAGAGCCAATCACCTTCCCCAGATGGCATTAAATTAGAATAGGGAAAGAGGACAATTGCACATATTCATCGGAGAAAGACATTTGAATTACCTCAGATGCTTTGGCTTCATATTGAACAATTAAGTGCAGCGATGGGATTTTATGGGATGGTTTGGAGGCAAGGCGCTATGTTAGCACGATGGAGGCGTTGTGAAAGGGCTCTGTCCTTGGATTTTCAATCTGACAATTAGGGGCGACGCTAGTAATTTGAAAATTGTGAGAGCGACTATATTGTCCATTAATCCTGTGACAATTAAGGAAACATTTAGTTGTCGACATGGCACAAAATGTTTGGTGTGTGATATTTATTAAGCCGTATTCAAGTGTGATGAATTAGGCTGCGAGCATGCCTCAGTCTTTGCTTCTTGTTTTTTTTTCCAGAGAAGGTAATTAGATTTGATTCAGCTGTTACTCCGAATCAAAAAGTTATATTTTGTGTTTTTCTTCCAGCGCTGGCTTCGGTCTCGCTATCCAAAGAGCGCCACGGCAAAAATATTTTTGATTTCTTGCTCTGCTCTTTCCTCGATGTTTATGCTGTACTTGCAAGGAATACATTGGGGTATCGCACTTTGATCGGTGTAATATTTCACATTTAAGTTGATGTTTGTCCTGCGTGTGATGCGTTTACCCAGCTGGGAAAGATGATCTCTTTCTACGGCGCTGGAAAGCGTAATTCAATTACCCGATTCCTTTTCCAGAGATCAATCCCAGCGTTACAAAGAGGGCAGACATTTAAAACCAGTCCATCATTTGATTTAATGTTTTTCTTTCCCGTGCGAAACTGAGACAAGGAAGTTTTGTCATTTTCCACCAAAGCAGACAACATAAAAATAGCATACTTGAGAACCACCTTTGTTTGGAGTTTAATTTCAAAAAGCGTTAAACTGAGCATAAGCTGTGGCAATACTTTATAAACAACAGATCCTAGCTCTATGTTTGAGCTCTCTTTACACCAGAGCCAATATAACCAGAGCCAGCAGCAGCAGGCCGCTGTGGTTTCACCTGACAACTGGAAGTCGGAGGATTCCTCCTCCATGTAATGTTTTTCTCTGACAGAATCTGCAGCATCTGCAAGCCTGTAATCAGTGTAAACCACAGTTTAGCTAAGATGTGTTTTCTCCTGCCAAGGGGTTCACATGTGTTTACATTGCTGTGGCGGACAAAAGCTTTGACTAACTGCACTCAGGAACAGCATTTTGGCAGCCACTGAAACCACTGGCAGGCTCCGCGCTCATTTATCTCATCTTTATCGCAAAATCAATGGCGGCACTCATAAGGGAAGGACGAGATTAATTGTTGGAGAGATAATTCGCCTCCCTTCTCCAATGCGTTTTGACGTTGACGTGTACTGTAGCGGCCGGCCATTTGCTTTTGTCTTTAACCTGTGGAACAATATTGTATCGGAGCATTGGAATCTGTTCAGACATTGTGTGAGTGTGCGCGCTTACTCTGCGAGGGAGGTGACAGAAATGCTGATGGAATTCTAATACAGTGGCATATTCTCACAACTCCAGGCAAAATGGCTGCAGTAGCAGCACATTTAGCCAAGGAGGGCACTTGCATGAAAGTTAACACCCCCTCCCAAACACACGCACACACACACACACACACGATTCTTCCCAACCGAATCAGTACTTTTTATCTTGGCCAGGCTGTTTGCCTCTGCGTCGTCACTGGAGGGGCAAAACACACACACTCGTCCTTTTTCCATATTCAGTAGGTGTAAGACATCAAAACATTTTCATCATTAAAATGCTTACCATTTTGTGGCCTTTGTAGCGCAAGAATATACAGTAGATTTAAATCTCCCCATCCTCCCGGAGAGCAAAACAAAGAGTGCTATTAGTTCTTTATAGTAACGGAACGGCATCCCAAGGTTCTGCGCGGGGACCTACCTTTTGGGATCAATTATGTGGCCACAGGCTCTTTTTTAAAAGAGCCGCACCTGATTAAAACTCTGCCGGTTTCCCAAGGTCCCTTTGTGTGGAGTGCCGAGGCCCTCGCCACGGCTATTTATTAGCATATTGTCTTTTAAAGGTCATTGTCTGTTTTGCACGGCCCCACTCTATCTAGAGTAGGTCGCCGTCAGATTCACTCGCTATTGTTCTGCACCACTTGCTCGGGGGCGGGGGGGGGGAGGAAGATCCAGAAAAGTTGTGTGCTTTACACCCCCTGGGGACTGCAACAGGAGTTGACTGTGTTTTATACAGAGGCTGTGGAAAAAGCGCGTAAACGCACCAGTGGCTCCATTGTGGAGGATCATGGAATGCTGTCACAGCCGATGGGGGTTTTCTCCCCTCTCTCTTTATCTTCCATTTTTCCACCTAGGAATGTAGCCCCTACCAGCCTGGCAAGAGCTGTTATCTCTGTCTGAATCAGGTGTCCCGGAAGTGCCTTGACAAAAGAATGGAGCTTGTTGAACATTGGCACACATCAAAGAGAGGCAGCAGAACACTAAGGCCGGCTAGCGTGGCTCACCGGGGCGGACGATGCAACGTTGAGGGCTTTTCTGCGGATGAAGCCGTTGGAGATGGCGGTAATGGAAGGGGGGAGCATATAGAGGGAAGGAGAGACGGGCCCTCGGTGGGACGGAAAGCAGAAGAGACCTGCCTGTTCGCCTCAGATGTGGTAAATGCTGGCTCCCTGTAGACTCCATTAGAGCTTCATCTGGCTCCCACGTCAAGGGAGGGAGGGGAGGGGGGTGAGGCATGGAGAGGAGAGTAAAAAAAAAATGGAGTAGGAAGAGAAAGGCAAAAGGAGGAAATGAAGAGTGCTGGACTGCCTGTCACTTTTAACCTGCTGTACATCCATCCATTGAATGTCACCTTGCATATAAATTGGATCCCCCAACCGTAGTTTTCTTTCCACTGAATTGCAAATCGCAGCTGTAATCTGTGTCCCTTACATCCATAATCAACAGCTTGCCCTACTCATGTCATGTAAACAGCTTATCTCCTTCTCCAACCAGAGAAGCCAAGTGTGTGTGTGTGTGTGTATATTGTGCATGTCCTGATAAAGTGGCTGCCATTCAAAATAAGCCTTACTTACAGCGTGGAAGTATTGTTGAACTTTGAGTGGTTATTGCCCTGGAAGCAACATTACCGACAGGTGCAACATTACATTAAAGGTGCAATGTGTGAGATTTGGCATCAAGTCGTCGGTTATATAAAAGAGAAGCCAACTAATAATTAACGGTAAGAATAACGCACAATTTGACCAAACTGATAAAACCACAAACCGCCGAACTGCATTTGGTGGTCAATGGTCACTGTGATCCCAATCTCAAGAATTCAAATGCTAACTATGAAAATGTCTCACAAATGTCTAGCAAGATGATATCATGCTATTTAGGACAGACGGGCAGTAATTCCTGTGTCTTGGAGCCGGAGCCCGCCCTCCTCCCGAAAATACATGCCGTTTTCTCGTTGTTGCAATTTTGGATTTGATCCAATAAACAACTATCAAAACCGACACCGACCCTGTACCTCAGGGTAGCTCAACTTTTTCGCTCTCTAATGTTGTATTGAAGGCAGACTGGACCTCACAGTGACTTGCTCTCGCCTCTCAAAGTCACATTTGTATAACAAGACAGGAAGGGCCCGGGCGAGCTGCTTTGCTTCCATCATTTCTCTTCAACACGATACATTGACGTCTTTGACATAACGTCAACACTGAGTTTGTGTTGATCATTTGATTATGTTTTAATCTAAAAACTCTACCTTTAGTTTGTATGTTTTTCATGGATTAAACCTACAATGGATAGTTCGATCAAACACATGTGTCTCTCTTCGATTGGAAAGCATACATTTGTGTTATTTGTAATACAAGATACATTGAAAGCCATTATTGTGTAACAGCCACTTGCCCTCCACCTCAGTGGACAGATGCGTTACAGTTTTCCAGTACACCCATCGAACATCACATGCTGCATTGTAACGTCTCGTTTATTGCATGAGACACATGGCAGTCCATGCCACCAGCCATGTTGGCACTGACAAGAACCACAGTGCCTTTTATATTTGGGAGAAAAGTGGATCAGTTCAGAAAAATACATCATAAAACACACTGTATTTAGTGTAATTTAATTACAAAATGTGTCTCATCCCTCAAAAGGAACTTTTTTTTGTTTGATTTTACAAGTGTTTTTGTAATGTGTGAAGAGTCGCAGTCTTTCTGCAGTACTAGTGTAAATGAGAGTCAAATGGGGCAAAAGAAAGAAAAGTGTGGAGGTGAGCGCCGTGTTCGAAGTGACACCAAGAGACAATGAGGTGCCTCTGAATCTGCTGTTTCTTAAACTGTCTTTTTTTTTTCAGCAAAAGTGCTACTTTGACAAATTCAAGGAGAGGCGAGGGAGACGATCTGTGCGTTTTTTTGAGGTGACAGGGGAGGGGGGTTCTCACTGTTTCACATCCTGTTGAAAAGATTCCACTCCAGTCTCGCCTGCTGGGACCTGATGTCTCCCGCGATATAAAGATGAGCAGAATCCTTCAAAGTGAGGACGTTGTGCTGATCCTCACTGCTTTTTACGCTGCTACTTGAAGGTTAATGCGTGAGTTTATGGTCAATATAAGAAGTGCAGGCACTGAAGGGCCCCAAAAGCACAGTAATGCAATATTTGTGTCATGCAGTAGAGGTACAGTGTGCAGGAGAGTAATGCATGTGTCTATGGGTTGTCGTGTGTGTGCATGCTTGAAAAACACTTCAGTTCTGACTTAGAGACGGGTAAAGAAATAGCATGAGATAGGAAGAAAGAGAGAACAGAGTCTGTGCTGTGTGTTTGTGTGTGTGTGTGTGTGTGTTGTGGGGGGTAGGGAGGGAAAGGACAGGGATCATGAGTGACTCGAGGCATCCAGCCACATCTGACTTTGATTAATTGGCCTGGCGTTCTTCTGTCTCTCCACTGGGCAACCTGACAGAAAGGTAGAGCACAGGACAGCGCAACCCCACCAGGGATGATCCGTCTTTTCGCTTTCTTTCTTTCTTTCTTTCTTTCTTTCTTTCCTTCTCTGTGCTAGCTGTCAGCAGGTACAGAAGACACACTCCACAGAGCTTTGCCACGTTAGCTCAAATCACTCAGGCACACCCCAAAATGACTGTCCACAGTGGGAGGGGGGGATGTGACGCAGTTCATTGTTTTTTGAAAAAAGATTCAGGATGTATACAGTGTACTTTTTTTTTTTTGCACTTCGTCATCCGTCACAATTGAACTTTGTCCTTTTTTTAAAATGTGTTACTAATGATTTACAGATACTGATGCAGTTGGATCTGAAGTGTTAGCTTTTAAATGGACTTACAGGGGAAAAAAAAGTCTTCGGTAGATTGATGGTGAGCAGGATAATTTCTTCCTGTGTTAACACTTTAAATCAGAGGCAGGAGTACACACCTGTTGAAAGAAGAATAGCATGGATTCATCCCACATCTTAGTGTTTGCATTGTATGCATTAATCATCCTCGCACCACTTGATTAGCATGCCATATATTGTCAGGACATTCTGAAAAGGAGAGAGAGAGTAAAAACTCATTTCTATCCAGGGCACATAAAGCCACTCAGGTGCTGTCTCTGGTGACTGTGTGGGAGAATGTCGGGCAAAATGTGCGTCGACTCCAGTCACGCTAATGGGAGAATCTTGCAGAGATTCTAATTCTAATAAAAAGAGAGAAATCTGGACGGTGGAGCCACTACACGTAATGTCGTGTCGTGTAGTGCTTTTATTGCAATTTCCTGATGTTTTTACAGTATGATCAGGTGCAAACTCCAAATCACAGAAGCTGTAATTTCCAAAATTGAAACCAACAGGTTTGCTGATTAGCTACAAACCTTCACCGGTCGTTTCCTGCCTTTCAGCGCCTGACAGCGGCGACATGGTGTTAACATGCAGAAACAAGTGGCATGTATGGCTGCCAAGTCTCCCCCCTCCCCACCTCTCCACCCCCTCACCACCTCTTCCCCCCCCCCCCCCCCGTTTCCTCCCATCCTTTCTACCATCAGTGTTTAACCCCGCTCAATTTACCCGTCTGGATGAAACAATACTTGTGATCAGCGCATGTAATGGCACCTTATTAACCCCAATTACCACAATTAAAACCCTGCTGCCACTGGGCCCCTTTCAAGTCTTAATTAATCAGATGGAAGCGAAGAGGCCGTTTGGTGTCCCCCCCCCCCTCTCCTCATACACACAACACACACACACACACACACTCGCACGTTGGCACTCACACACACCTTCTCCCCAGCCTTGACCGACCATGTGGCCTCGCTAAAAAGCACATCTGGCGGAACAAAACGTCTCCATGCTGGCAGACAAATGCCTCCACTTTACAAATGAAAGGCAAGCCTCCCTTATTCACTCTCTGCCTGTCTCTCTCTCTCTCTCCATCTCTGTGATGTGGGTATAATGAACGTTACAAGCCCCCTTGGCACAGTGCCTTATTGGGAGGGTTTGGAAAGCTGCCCAGTTTGTTCCTCGCTAATTGCTTAATTGATGCATTGTTTTTACTGATGATACGGATTTGCCCCCCCCTCCCCTCCCCCCTCTTCTCTTCCCCTCCCTACCGCTGCACATGGATACAGATACAAAAGGAATTACACCCTATTAGCAAGTCATGGTCCCTTTCAGCACACTGTATTAGAGACTTAAAACCATTGTGACGGCTTCCCTAATTGAGCACAACCACTTGATGTCACATAATGCCATGTAAATAAAACCACTTACCCCTCCTGCTCACGTTTCATAAGCAGCCGCAAGAGACGCATGAATATCTAGCTGCTATAGTGCTAACAAGAGACTCTTTTATGGCCGTTGCAGGAAAAAAAAGAAATCACTTAAAGATTACTTGGGAAAGGGGGCCTTTATTTGTTGGTGAGGCATTAACTCTAATTGCCTTCATGTGATTTCCTCCACCAAGGTAATAACATGCACACTGCGTATATGCATGCGTGTCCAGCCCGGATAAATAAATGCCACTTAGTTAGCGTGCTGCAGTTGTTGGGGAGTTCAATTAGCAGGCTAAGGGTTAATGAAGGCCTATCCTGGGAGGCGGGTTGGAGCCTCGTGGTAGTGTCGCTCAGGAGAATACACGCACGGTTTAATGCATTCCTCTTTTTCTCCAGATGTCTCTCTATCCTCTCAATCTCCCAGAGTGTTTCACTTCGACTATAACGCGGGAAAACAGGCACACACTCGTACGCTGGCGTGAGCACGTGCACACACACACATATATCCCCCCTGCATATTCCTACTGATGCCTGGGATAAAGAGGATGTTTTCCCCTCCATACGTGTGTTTGTCCCCGGCATTCCCTCTCTGACGGCTTCCTGCCAAGAGGGGCCAGGAATCAAGCGGGATGAAGGGGAAAGCCTGGTCCACTGAGAGATGCCGAAGACACAAACACACACACACACACACACAAGTGCGTTGTGACACGTGCGGTCACAAACATAGATGCTTGTACACACACGCAGCGTGCACACAGGTATAGGCACATACGTACATGCACACAGAGACACACACAAACTTCAAGGCCTCGGAGAGAGCTAGAGAGAGTTGGATGTTATTTATTCATCAGTCTTTCTTGTAGTCAGGAGGCAACAAGCCCCCGGAGCTGTAAACACACAGAGACACGGGCCTCGGTGAGCTCCAACCCTGGGAATAACAAGTGGTCCCCACATACAAGCATGCACATACACACACACACACACACACACGTGTTGGATGCCTGCACAAACACGTACACACACGGGGGGTGTCAGAGCCCTGGCAGCAAAGACAAGACAACATCCTCCCTGGGACTGGAGGAAGACAAAAGGAGACTACAATGCGAGGCAGGGCCTCAGCGATGTAACCGGCGTATGTAAACCGCCGTCACACCGTCACAAAAGAACAGCAGACCTGATTCTGAAGCGTGATGAATTGATTTTTGTACTTTCGTACTTACTTTGGCTGAATATTAATTGAATCGGGCGGGCAGGATGGGATAGGAGGGGAGGACAGCCAAGGAAATAATCGAAAAAAAAAAAAAAAATGTGCTGAAGGAATGGGATCTGGCATCCCTGCGTAAAAATAGCATCCCCTGCAAACACATCTGCTATTATCTCGTTGGTGCAGCTCAGAGTGGCGCAGGCTGCACTCCGGCCCCCCTATGGAGCCAGACGGCAGCATTTACATGAAGGCTGAGCAGGAGAGGGGAAATTACAACTATTGCGACCTGCCTTTCTACAGGGTTTATTGCATTATCATAATGTGGTGCGAGAGCACGATGGCTGTGGCGTCAACTGACATCCGTGGTGGGAAGGAGAGTCTACGGTGTCGCTTCTCCCCGTACTTTCTGTCTTTCTCCCCTGCTTTTCTTTCTTTACTTGGTACTTTTCCGCAAGTCTTTCTACACTTCTTTCTTGCTTTTTTTCCCCTCGCTGCCGGCTTGTGCTTCTGTACGTGGGTGTTGCTGTGTGTGAGAATCAGCAGAAGTAGGCCCACCCAAGCAGGCCGCACTGCGGGCCAGAGAGGAGTCGGTCTCCGTTAGTCACATCTTCAGGGACCTGCTCCAAGCAGATGTTCACAACCCCCACCCCCCCGAGTGTGTTTGTAAGCACTTGCATACAGTATTTCTGTAACACATATTTGTGTGTGTGTGTGTGTGTGTGTGTGTGTGTTTGCGTTCCCCGATTTGCGTGCCTGTACATGGAATGGCGTTCCGATCCACTTTGTGATTTCTGCCACTTCAAGCACCCTCTCCTTCAGTGCTCTGTGACCGAACACCTGCTGTACAGCAATCTTTTAATGAGCGATCCACCTGAGAGAGGAGGAAAGGAGGAGCAGGAGGAGGAGGAGGATTTCACGGGTCTTTATGTTTTCTTTAGCGGTACCACCTGTGCCGTGTTTAAGAGATGTAAAGCGTTATCCCTCTGCGGAAGCGCAAGTTTCGGCTTTGATTAGCATTGCAATCACACCGCAGACACGGAAAATAAGTGATGCATTAGCAAGAGGAGGCACACATCCCAACATGCTCCTGCACACACAGGAGACTGTCCTCACAGCACACACAACTCTCTATTTACCATTTTCCATACCGCGTTAAAAAAAAAGAAACAAATGGGTGTCCTCCATGCTACCTGGGAGAGAGTACCCACTCTTTCCATTATTCTCTCTCATCTCCCCTGCTCTCCTCTCGTTATTTTCACTTCTCACTCCTTAATATTACTGCGAGCGTGTGAGTCTGACTACAAGTATGCATGTACTTGAGCTTGTGTGTGTGTGTGTGTGTGGAGTGAGGGTGTTTGGGCAGTGCTCAGTCTGAGTAGCGAGGAGGTGATTTGTAGCAGGGGCCTCTAATACAATACTCTCTTCAAAAGCTCCTTCAGGATGCTGCACACTCTCGCCCGCACTCTGGGCCCAAATCAGCGGGTGAGTTCCTGCTTTGCGCGGCATTAACCTAACATTTCCCCTCATCCCTCTCATACATTATGTCCTTTGAATTTGTGTACCTAATTAGACCCTTGTGTTTGCTCAAGCTGCTGGTCTTAATTTATTTGGCAAGCATTCACCAAAGGTACATACACTTTTTTTTTTTTTGTCCTCTGTGTCAAATAAACGCTGGGCTGTTACTTTTATAAATGAGGTGGGTTTCATGCGTTCCACATCTGCGTCTTCTGGGCTGAGGGACGAGATAATTCGACAACATGAAGACAGTTTTGTTTTTCCCTATATATATATATATATATATATATATATATATATATATATATATATATATATATATATATATATATATATATATATATATATATATATATATATTACACCTGTGCCTGCGCTTCCTTTTGAAATGTCTGTTTCAACTCTCGCGCAGCACAAAACGAAAACAAGTTTTCTCCTGAAGCGCCAGACAAGCTACAGTTTCTACAATATATCACGTCTTCTCTGAGTTTAACGAGTAATTCCTTTGACGTTGAAAAGACTTCAGTTTGGCACGTTCATTGAATGTACCCCCAATACACTGAAGGCTGATCAAATAGGCTGATTTTATTTGTACATACAGCACTAAAGGCCTCAGTGGAGATGTTTTCTCTCTTAAAGAAGGAGGAGGGGGCGGCATCGGATCCCGCTCGTGCAATTTTTACAAACAGTCAAAATCAATTAGCTAACCGGGTCGTTCTAAAGCACCGTTTATTTCCAGATGAGGATTTAAACCGTACATGAGAGGGGAAATGTTACGAGTTGTGAAATATTGATGCTGTTTTGCGTGAATGCCTTCTGCTTGTGTCTCTTTTAGACGGTTTATAAATTCTAACGCGGGGGCCTTTGGACTCCTGCAGCTTGAGTTTGTTAGCATTTAATGCAGAAGGGCGGGGGAAGTGATGGGCAAATAAGCAAAGGCCTGCAGAGATTGCTAAATCGGGCTCTGAAGTGCAAATGAGCTTCTTCTTGCTCTTGGTTGATTATGTTTTATTTTATATCACGCAGTGACATTGAAACATGGGACATACTGTAGGAAACATGTTTATTTCAGCTAATATTAGCATCCCTGTCAGAGCCACAGTATGCACCAAAAACAAAGATGCGTCCCTATAAAGCTGAGGTGCTTTGATTAAATTAGATCTTAGCTCTGGTAATTCCTCGTTGTGTCATTAGCACTGTATGCTATTACAGGACACCATAGCTCACTAATGACTTCCATCTGGACTTTGTTGTTTGAGTTTTCAAAAGTCAGACAACTGTGTGTCATGAGACATTTTATAAAAGGATATGCGTTACTCCCACCTGACTAACACACTGTGCTCCCCCCTTTGAATTAACTGCCTGTCAGTGTTTACATTTGGGCAAAACTTTGCTGGAACCTTTCACCTTCTAAAAGCCACTGGCACAGCTTGACCGTCTTTTTTTTCTCTCTCTCTCTCTCTCTGCTGGAACAGCTTGAGTCGAGGCCTGATTAAAAAGCACAGGCGTCTGCTGTGTCTTCCTGGGAGGTAAGAGCTAGCTAGGAGCCTGGCCGGGGCCTCGGGGAAATAAAGATTTGGATCGGGGGCTGATTTGAGTAGATAGTGCAGTAATTACAGGCATCCCAGATCTCTGCAGTAGATATAGCAAGCCAGGCCCAGAGCTTATGGGAGTGTGATAAAGATAGAGTCCTGTGTATTGGCAGGCAAGCATGGTGGATGATGAAGGGAGTGGGGAGTCACTCTGCCACTGATCCACAAAATCACATGAAATAGGACCCGGGGTAAGACGCCAACTGCGTGACATCCCCCCCCCCCCCCCCGATGATGGAACAAAATAAACGTCTGCCATTTGAAACATAAGAAAGTGGTTGTTCTGTATGCATTACTAATGTAATTATGATTTCAGTATCGGCTATTTTGCTGCTTTTTAAAAAAATTAGATTAGACGTGCCCGTGAAACAAAGAATACTTATTATTCAGTTTTAACGGCGTAGTCTCTGCTTTTCTTTTCTCCGTCTCTATTTGCATCTGTCTACACATCACTCCACCCCCTGTCTCTGTGCTCCTCAAAGTTTCATTTATATAGAAAATCTGATGAAAATCATAAGGGAGAGGGTGATTATTGAAGGAGAGTAATTTCTCCCACTCTGGTGATGGACACTAATAGGGCTCCATTGTTGTTAGCATTTAGCCTGTCCTGATTGCCTTGTTTTTCCATGGCTGCATCTTGAGGTGGGTCTCCATCTCGCCGAACCTCCATCCCTCCTCCTGGGTGACATTTCAGACGGGGCCCTGAGGGCATTCGGAGGGGAGGCATCGAACAAGGTAATTGCGGCGAGGTTTCCCCTCACTAAATTAACCTCTGCTCGGAAATTTATTGGCCAGCCGCTCTCCAGAATTATTTAAACTTGCCGTTATTTCTGTGTTGAGCAGAGAGACACTGTGGCTTTGTGGGGTTTATTTATATATATATATATATTTATTTTTTTATTATTTCTTGTCTTTTTTTCGTTTTACTCTGAGGTTTGATTATGTAGATATGGAGGATGTTTTGGGGAAATGACAGCATCTAGTAATTCATTACAGACAGTGCCTAGCTGTTTGGGACATTTTTAACTGCTCACCTGTGGAAATATACATGAGGTTGCGTAGTTTTGACGGCTGGGTGAAGTCAGTGCACTCCCCAGGGTCAAAACCAGGGCAGAAAACAGTACTTACACTGTTGCTAATGCATGCTGCTTGGGAAGAAAGCCAAAGGAATTTGTCCTTTTTTTTTTTTTGCCATTTCCTTTGGCTGCCTTGTCCCTCCCATTTTGTCCATTTGAACCTGACTTATGACTTCAGTTTAATAGTTGTAATAATACTGCTTATTATGGTCATGACATTATGCATTCCACCATTTCCCTCCATTGCTCTCAGAATAGCTTCTTTTTTTTTTTCTGAGGGTGGCAAGCTCTCGGAACAAAGTATGCAGTTCCATCTGGACAGAGGTTTCGGCAGTATTGACTTTCTGGCAGAAACTCAACCGGCACATTTGTTAGATTTTCATAACCGTCATTACTGCGCACCTCAAGAGTCGGACCCCACGCATGCAGCCTATAAGGTCTGAATGGATGCCCTTTATGGCACATTATAGCAACTGTGTGGAAATCAAACGTGCACAGTATTAATATTTAAGAGGAATATTAAGGCGTGTCAAACCATTAGGAACCATGAACTTGACCCTCTCTAAACTTCCCTGGCCATTGTTTTAGATAGGATAAAGATAAATGGCTATGCTGGAAACGTTTTCGGTCTCCCCGTGTCCCCTATATGGCATATTAAATTATCCTGGGTTCAGTTACAGGGCCTTGACTAATGTTAAAGTGTCTCTTTCGCTGGTTGTGCAACTGAAATATGTCCAGCGGTTCTGAATAAACATCAATCTCTGCGCCTGTGCCTCTTGATGAGATGATTGGCCAAATCGTAAAGCGGAGACAGCTGGTGGGGTAATGTCAGCTCGGCCGGGACGGACAGTCGGCGCATCGTGATTTACATTGCATCTGGCATTTTGGCCAACCGACGGAGGAGAGTATCAGTCAGATTTATTTGACTTTTCTTTCCTCTCTTCCTCCACTCCTCAGCTCCTTTTTCCAATGCGCTGACAGGCCCTCAAGTCATTCTAGTGTGTCTACACATGTAAAAGGCTCCTTTAAGGAGGGAGTTAGGGAGGGTGCACTCTCCCTTTTTCCACCGTCTCTCATTCTTTCTGTCTCTCATTGGAGCGCTGCCAATTTACCGGCACAGTTCATCACGAGGAGTGCGGCTAGGAGACAGGAGACAGGCAGTGTCAGAGACGGACGCCCACACCACTCTGACCACGGCTAGTTTTGTTGTCTGTACACGCAAGCGTAACCATTTGCACATTTCCTCCTCGCTGGCCCTCTATCTTGCATTCACCCACCAAGCACCCCACGCGCCCTCATCCCCTCATCCCTTACCGCGCCAATTTGTGAATCAGCTTATGATAATGGCCCGATCATAACCGAGCAGGCTCCCATTGAAATGAGATCGGCTGCGACAGCGCTGACCTTTCGGCGGAGGCAGGAGTGGTAAAGCGCCCGCTCCGTAACAAGGTCTGTTGAGTAAGCAACTTGCGAGACAAGGTTACTGTCCCGGGAAAAATGTATGAGGGAAAGAAGAAGGAGTGTGTGTGTGTGTGTGTGTGTGTGTGTGAGAGACAATGTTCTGATTGTGATTTCACAAGTCGATTAACGCCTGTGAGTGTGTGTGAGTGTGTGGCGGACGTTCTGCTGATGCGGATGGTTTTAACGGCGGGCGGGACACCGGCGGGCGGGGCGGGGTTGATGCAGATGATCTTTACGCATCAGATGGAGAGGCATCAATCTCCAGCGAATGGGCCCCGGTCCTTCCACTGGAATCCACCACTTTATCCACCGGGGTAAAAAGCGATGTACATTCAGCACAGCATACACCGATGTTGGGGGTTAGTCGTGCAGAGACTATACATTTTAACATTTGCCACGGTGTGTTTGTGCATGCGTGCGTGTCCGTGTGTGCGTGTTTTTCCTCACATCTTTTCTTGATTTTGAGTGCACACGTTCACACCGCCCTTTCGGCTTCTTCAGATGTTTTGGCCCTCCATGAATAAAACAGCCTCCTTTTGGCCTTGCTGACAGGACCTGTAATGGAGTCTGCATCACCAGTCTGACTGACCGACTGACTGCCCACTTGACTGACTTATTTTACCTAGCAGGTGGAGCATGAAGCAGCCACATCACTTTCACCTGGAGCCTGACAACAGCTGCAGATGACTCCGTGTTTGTGTACAAGTGTTTTTTTTTTTGTTTTTTTCTTGTGCATCTTCATGTGTCACCATCCTGTCTGTTTGGCTGCATGCATAGGTGTGCATGCGCATCTCCCTGCCGATTGCGTACGTCCGCCTGTACGGCGACACAAAAAGAGGTGAGGGGTTCGCACGATCAATCTTCATTTGGTAATTTATGAAGGCGTCCGCTTGTCAGGTATCCAGCGGCGTCTGGTACAACTCATTCTGCTGTGCTGGAGGGGGGAACCCCGGGGTATCTGCGCCTCCTGTCACCTCCCCTCCCTCCTCGTCGCCCTCTCGTACAGGGCCTGCTGCCGTCAGCAGCCCAGAGGCATAGCAGAGAGAGACGGAAGACGAAGTGAGAGAGGAAGCCAGGCGGGATTAACCCTGTGGCCACCCACGGCAGGTGCTGAGGCAGCCACGCGTCCAGCCTCATTAAGGAAAGGGAGAGAGGGCAGCGTGGCAACAAACACAAGGGGGATGCCGGGAATGTACATACTGTACCTGATGAACACAAACACACACACACACACACATCTATGAAACCACTGTGCCATGCCTCAGAGACTGGCACTTATGTAGGTAACATTGACACTTTGGAGGGTGTCTGTCGTCTCCCTTCCCCTTTCCTTTGTCCCCTTCTATCTCGCCCCCATCTTCCCGTCCTGCTCTCATATCCCCCTCTCCATATTTCCCAGCTACCAGTACTACTTTCTCTTCAGCATCTATTGCATTTTGTCCTCAACCCCCGTGGCTCCGGCTCTCCCCGGCTCTCCTTTCCCCCTGACCGGGGCCCGTCGCTGGGGTTGGCTCGGTCTGGCAGGCAGGCATGTTAGGCCATGGGCGCCTGGGCGTGATAATTGTTGACACTTGGTGTTCTGGGCATAGAGGGAAAAGACATCAAATGGCAATTTGGCCCGGAACACTGGGAGCACAGTACTCGGACCGGGATGAATAAGCAACAATTAGACGACCTAATCAGCCGAAACGCCTGGGACTTTGTGTCGATGTATTTGTGTATGACTGTGTTTCTCACCCAAGGTGAACTGCATTGAGTTTGTCTAAATGCTGACTGTGAAGTTTTTAATCATTTTGGAATCCTAATTTTGGTCCAAGTCCTGTTTTGTGGGCAGAGCACGTCTTTTCTCAAGTTCACCCTTTGATGGGAAGTATAGCTGCTAAATGCAGCTCTGCAAGAATCTTAGAACAGAGTTTAGTCTATTACTAGCAGTTTCAACATTAGTCTTTTTACATCAGCCTTATTTAACTTGAGCTTGTTAATAGGGCTGCAGAACTGCCCTCGCTCATTAATCATGTAAAAATATAGGGATCAGAAAAGAAAATCACTTTGATCCTGATGCGTTGGAGTGCTGGCAATTCCTCCTATTTGCTCATCTCCCAACCCGGTTCTTTGCCGTTCATTTTATCAGTTGATTAAAGATTAAAATTTACTTTTAAATAAGTGTTTTTGAAATTAGTGTGGTCAGGACAGGGGTTGCGGTGGTCCTCTGGCATCTTTTTTTTCCCCGCTTAATTTCTGTGGATCCATTTGTGTGACTACATTTCTGGTGGTGAATTATTCAAAGCGCTAAGCAGCTCTTTGGGCCAGTTTTCCCCCAGTCGGCATCTTTGATTGGGAAAACGGGGGCTGATTTGTGAACGATAGCCCCGGGGCTGCTGGCCTAAGGCGAGCTCGGGGGGGGGGGACACTGGCCTCCGAGCCCCTCCTGGCCCCAGGGAGGGAAGGTCCGGCCATGGCCGGCAGGCCTTCCCGGTCTCCAAAGAGACAGTCCTTGCCTGTCCGCCCCTATCAGTCCTGCCTGTGGACGTGAGGTGTGATGCAGGAGCGGTTCCACCGAGAGCATCAGACGGATGAGGCGCTTTCTGAGCAGCGTCCCTCCCCTCAGCCAGAGCCTCCGTCTCCCGCGGCTGCCTGGGCAATTTGTCGGTCGACCTGCCAGGAGCAGAATGCAAATCCTCACCGGAGGAGATGCACAAGGGCCTCAGTGCCTGCCAGCGGTGTGTGTGTGTGTGTGTGTGTGTGTGTGTGTGTGTGTGTGTGTGTGTGTGTGTGTGTGTGTGTGTGTGTGTGTGTGTGTGTTGCCCAGCAGTCTTTTCTATAACAGCCTAACAGGATAACTGTCATCAAGACCTCAGTGTATCATTGTGTGTAATGTATAATCTGGCTGCTATAGTAGCTCTCTCTCTCTCTCTCTCTCTCTCTCTCTCTCTCTCTCTCTCTCTCTCTCCGAGCTCAGACACGACTCTCCTTCACTGCTCATCAACCCACAGCTCCTAATTTATAGACGGGCATAAAATCTCAGTATTTTCGCTCACCCTGCCCATCTTCCGCCTACCCCTGCAGCATAGCACCAGCATGACAAAATAGGACACATGCTGTTAACCATGTTACTTTTTTTTAATCCATTTTCTTTCCATTTCACCTGCTCCCATGTTCCAACTTTCTCCCCCCCCCCCCCCCTCCACTCAGACAATAGTGCTACACAGACATCCTCTGCTCGTAAATGACGACTAGGTACTCATCTGGCGAATCGACTGACCCACACCACCTGGGTCAAACTCTGGTTTTTGACACGTCAGAGTTCCACCGACAACATCGGCACACGGAAAGATAAATGACTGACATGCCGAGACAAGCAACACGGTGCTCTCCAGACAGCACAGAGTTCAGAGAAGTTTTCAAGGACAACTCCATACACAAGATGAAAGTGATCTTCTGGGCTCTCATCTCATCTTCACCGCTCGTATCCAAATACCACCTGGCTCATTCTGTGCTGTCAGCACTTTTTATCTCAAAAATTAATACTTTCTTTTTTTTCTTTTCTGGTCAGATAGGGGGTACTTTATTCGTCGCGGTTTGCCCGGAGTCCTCCGCATCTTCAGAATGTGAAAGATTTGAAGGCACGGATAAAAGGCACTTTTCTAATCAACACTTTTTTTTTTTTCCTTAAGCGCTTCTTTCTTTTTAAAAAGCTGTTTTTCATTATTTATAAGTGTTCTGAAGGTGCTACTGAGCTGATTTCTTTCACGAGGCCTGATATGAGGCCGATGGAGCTTGCAGAATTGATTAGATAAGCTTGGAAATTACAATGTCGAGCACGCAGTGCTCCGAAATGTGCTCTAAAATACACCCAACGTGAATATTAATACCCAGGGCTTATAAGCACATATTTGAATGCAGGGGGGAAGTTGATCCATGAAGTTTCATGAACTGTCCAGTATGCATTGCCATATATTACTGATCAAATGAAATATTACCCCTCCTCGCTGAATGGCATTGGATTGATAGTGACAGGGGGGTAATCGCAATTTCATCATTAGCAGTTGAACGTTCATAGTTAAACTCTGTTTTACTGAATAATTCTGAAAGATGTTAATCAAACATGCGAAAGCATGTTTGAAATATTTAATCAAACGATGTTAATGAAGATCAAAGGGTGGGCTGTTTTTAGCGGATGTTATGCGAAAGGCCTGGGTAATAGCTGGGTCCATAGGAGCACATGAAACACTTTGTCTTCTGCTAAATATTTCATGCTCAGTACCTGTTGTATGCTGCTTAATGAGCTATGGGGGAGAAAAAAAGGTGATTTATCATGCAAAGTTTTCAAAGGAAATGCAAATCCAGACACTCACAGGAACACACATTCCTCGCAATGTTCTTATGCACATTTCTCCTCGAGTAGCATAGCATAGCCATGGCGTATTTTTCCAGGGTGAATATTTTAGCCCTGAAGAAAAGCAAACTCAAGTAAGAGCAAGAATCAGGGGTCAATGGTATGTCTTTAAAGAAACTTTCCCTCTCTTTTCGCCTCCCTACTCGGCTCTGTTCCTCCCTCGAATACTAATATCAGCAGGGGGAGAGCGAGTGAGGGAGAGATGACAGAAACATTGTGGACGAATGTGTCGGGGAGAGGGGTCAGCTCTAGGCAGACGCATGTTAATGCTTACCCATTAATACAATTTATCCTCCGAACTCTCGTCTCCTTTCAGCAGCAGCACCCCAAAGTGTGTCGAATACAAATGTTTCTATTTCAATTTTTTTGTTTTTGAGAGCTATATAAGAAGATGCGGGTAGAATACAGACAAAGAAGAAGATTAATTGGCTAAGATTAGAGATTGAAACAGAAGACGGTCGATCGGCATCGTCGGTGGTTTAGGAAGTATTCAGATCTTTACTTCACGAGCAGCAACACCAAAACTATTTATTATTCATCACAAGTACAGTTCCTGCATTCAAAAAATGTAAAATAAAAGTGTTATCAGCAAAATGTACGACAAAGTATTCATAATTATGCAGAATGGCACAAGTCAGTGCTGTTACACATTATAATAATGGAAACATGGAAATTGGATTGCACCCGGTGGAGGTGGAGCAAATTTTCACTTTTTGTAGAAACTGAATGTTTTTATGTAAATTGTCCATTTTTATAGTAACTACAGAAAAATGAAACATAAAAGTGAAAAATACAATATGTCAGAATTGCACTTGTATACCAGTTGAATTTGTCAAATACTAATGTTGATACAATACTGGCCGCGTTCGATTTTTGATTCCGAACAAACATTTTTTTTTTTTAACCAAAAGGACACAAAGAAACAATCTGTCTGAACTAAAGTGGTGTAAAATACAGCCCAAAAAACAGCAAAATAATCATTCAGATCGGAAATAGTCTGATTTAAAGAATAGGCGAAGAAGAGGGTAAAAATGAGCAAGCATTTTATTGCAACTTATGGTAATTGTTTGTGGTTTTTGATACATATCGGTCAGTGTGTGTGTGGCAGAAAGAGACGGTATGTGCAAGAGACGGTGTCTGTCTGCGTGAATGGAAGAAAGAAGAGACGTAGTAGGTGAGAGAGAGAGTGTGAGTAAGGTGTGAGATCCTCTCCAGTGCTTCAGAGCACTGAGGCCAGGGGAAGGGCAGGGCAACAGTGAGAGAGTGACAATCGTCAGGTGATTAGAAAGACTTGGAGGCTAGGTAGACCTACAAAATGAATAACGGTGCACCCCAAACCGCGCCATAAGGCTCAATGGTTTGTGATTTGCAAGTTGATAAGACAAGAAGATTAATAATGCTGCATGATAATGGCTGGCTGAAGCTCAGCTGGGGAGATGGTAATGATGGGATATTGCTGTAGGAGCAGTTCACTGAGCCACAGTGGAGTGAGGGAAAGACAGAGAGATGGAGAGAGAGAGAGAGAGAGGGAAGCTCTATGGGAGGAAAAAAAAAGCACTCATCCCAATTGGCCCTCAGGATATGAGAGTTTGAAAAATGAGAATGCAGTTATCATTTTAATTAGATATAAAGTTTTTTTTTTATACATTTAGTGTGTATATATAATTTTGCTGAAATAAGGACTTCAAAGAACATACGTATTTTGCAGCGTGCTGTCCCATCATAATTCCTAAATGTCTGCCAGGTGGGGGGGGGTATTGCAGGAGGTGCTCGTGATGAGCAGGTAAATCATCTCGCAACACCTATACCGTCACATGCTCCCAGGCAGATTACACACACACACACACACACACACACACACACACACACACACACACACACACACACACACACGTGAAAACCCTTTTTTGGCTTCATATGGCCTTGTTGTTTTAAAGTGTCTTATCAGTCGTACGCTATCTAGAAGTGGCCTCCAGCGTGAAGTATGCAACATTTTTTGGGGCTTTGTATCATCTCACATTGCAAAGGAAACTTCCTGTTTTTTTTCCTTCAACACAAAAGTCCAATTTCCCTCCGAGTCTAATCTCCCATGTCATTTCTACATTTTTAATGATCTTGTTTGATCGTGACAAGCCGTTAAACGCTGTGATCCGTTTCCATCGCTTCCCCCGCTGCACCTTCAGCACTGTTGACTTGTGTGTTTACACCTCAGACAAACATTTTGTCAGATCCCGGATTCATCTTAATTGCAGCGCTTTGTCAGCACCCGTCGATGATCTTTTACTTACCTTCACTCAGCATTTCACCGCCGTCTCTTTGTTTTAGACGGCCCGCACGCCGCAGCGACTTAGATACTGATCAAACCGCTTTTCATCTCCCTGATTACACAATCAGTTTTGAAGCTGAGCCAGTTCTTAGAGCGCCGCAAAAGGACTTGAAGGGTCGTTTTGCATATCCCGAAAAATGTTTTAATTGTTTATCGACTCATGCTTTCAGACCTGAACAGACTTCCTTGTGCGAGTGCTCTGATGCGAATGGCGGGATCTTTGTTCAGCCGAGCCCTCTGAGCTAAAAAACAAAACCTCAACGTAACGATATGTGGAAGAAAGACCGTGCTGAGTAAGTGGTTTTAATCTAAAGGCATGCTGGGTAATTATTCAGAAAGGTTTCTGAACCTGGGGGGGAAGCTAATTTGAATAGGTTACAGTCACCATTGATAGAATGGCATTTGAGTTGTTTGAGGTCAGTGCGGCTCCAAACGGTCCCCAAATGTCTGTTAATGAGTCAATAATGGTCATTAAGACCTAATTAACATGGCCGAGTGGAGATTGGGGGGGAAACTGTAACTGGAGCAATACCTCCACTGTTTCTAATGCTTGGGGAAAAATAAGAGATTACACTATCCAGCCAAGTGTAAGAGGCCTATTTGGCAAAGCAATCACGCTAACGAGAGACAAGTTAATTATGTGACAAGTTGTGTTCGCAAGATCAACTTGGCTAACAGATGTTGTTATTGATATCAGTCCCCAAGAATAGCCGCGGCAGCTAATTTGCTCATTACACAGCATGTTAACAGCGGTTGTTTTATTATACAGTATATGATGCGGTTGTCACTCTGCCACAGATGGCAACACTTTATTATTGATTGCAAGGAGAGTGAGATCCTGCCCCTCATTTGCATGTAGACGCCTAGAGGATTCTCCGTTACCATTTCTCACCTTACTGTAACAAACATTTGATTGGCTGTCAATCACAGGAAGACAAGCGTGGAGACATTTTCCCCCAACAGTGGGAGAAAAAAAGAAAAGGAAACTCTGAATCTATAAACTATAAGATCATAATCATGTCTATTTTTTTATCTTGATCTCCACTTGGATTCATTTTAAGTACTTAGCAATAAGTTTATTTGTGTTGATTAAGTTGCTCATGTCGCCCACTTTGTCTCCTTTCCTTTCCTGTCCTCTCTGTATGATGGATGTGTGGGATGCCCCTGGCGCCAGTGATCGCACTGACAGAAGGGGCTGTTTGTCCAAAGTGGGATTGACACTCAGTCAAGGCCCCGCCGGTCACCCCCTATCATCGACATGACACAAAGTGGAATGAGCCACATTAGCGACACGCAGCCGCACACGTGCGGCGCCCCCGCAGTTTACACCCATTAAACGTCCATGATAATGTTCTGAACGCCTGTGGCCCCACACACCCCCCCCCCCCCCCCCCCCCATATCGCAGCTTTCCTGGATCTCTGTGCGGTAAGCACTGATAACTGATGACTAGGGGGGGGGGGGGGGAGACGTGACAGTGTCAATAACCATAATCGTCTCTGGGCAGGAAATAATGAAGCGTATGTGCCATGTCAGCCCAACATGCCTTCAATATCCTCTAATAAAATGAAGTGGAACAATTTTTTATCCTTGGGAAAAAAAAAGAAAAAACAATCAATAAAGCCATCTAATGATAAATACGGAATTGCCATGTGGAGTGAATATTATTTTCCCTCTCCGAGGATGCTGGGCAGATTATTAGGATGAAGGGGAGAAGCCTATTTGTATGTAAATGGGAGATTGATTATATTTATTTGCTGGCAGAGGGGCTCTGAACAGCTCGTCTGTGTGAGACACACACACACACACACACAGAGTGAGAGACATCCGTAGAGAGTCTGGTCATCAGACAGCTGTTTTTCTGTCTGTTCTGCGTCCAGGTCCTTATGACAGAGGAAAGAAATAATCGAGAAAAGACAGAGGGAGAGAGAGATCAGTCTTCCGGCTGCCAGCTCCAGCAGGGTTCACCTCTCCAGAATATTCTAATTACCAGCCCTCCTCATTACAGATGTCATGTCAATGAGAGAGGGAGAAAAAAAGAAAAAAGGGAGAAAGAGAACTTCAAGCAGAGAAAACCAATTCTGTAATTTCTTAATCACTTTTTTGGCAACCTTTGCATGTGCCGTGGTTAATGCCACAAATTGAATGTTTCTTTGGTTTCTCTCTAAATAGGCTATCATGCTGTTGCGGCGGTGCTTAGCGAAATCTATTATTGTCATTTGCATAGGGGCCTTTTTAGTGGCGGGATCCTACAGAGGGGCGAAGAACAAAGAGCTCATGAGGGAGAAAATAGGACAGAAATGATCCGGCGCTGCCTTCAAAATGTGACGTCAGGTCCCTAATGAAATCTTTTGACTGAGACCATAGCAAATGGTGGAATCTATATCTGACACTTAATGGTTTGCATAGAAATTAGAGACAGAGAGCGAGCGAAGGACCCTCTTTCGCTTGATGTCCCCTGATTAATTTGCAGGACTTTTGTTACATCGGCATCGTCCAAAATAAATTAACCACGCTGGAGATATCAGAAGCGGGGAGAGGGGGGGGGGGGGGGGGGGATGCAATTTATTAGAGAAAAAAGTTAGATGAGATTAAATAAAACACCTAATTGACAGAAAAAGTCACAGTTCAGCATTGTTGGAGAGAAGCGTGTATGTGTTTGGAGTGGGGGAGGCTGTAAGAGGGAGAAATAAAGAGAGAGAGCGCGACAGAAAGAAAGAGCTGGCCACTTGATTTCCTATGAAAATTAATCGGCTATCAAACAATCGTGGTCTGCCGAGGATGATTATACAGCAGGGGCAGCGACAGAGGAGGCAGGGGGGGGGAGAAAGTGAGAGTAAGGGAGGGAGAGGGGGAGAGAATGCCCTTTGTGTAGGTGAAATGCGTCGGGGACTGTCATCGTAATATACCTCAGTGAAATGAAGGTTAATTCTGATGTACAGCCTGCATGGCCGTCATTATCGGCGAATCATGAAAATAAATTAAGCCACTGAAATAGATACTCCTCTGGTACGCGGCAGGGATCTCATGAAGGATGGACGGCTGAACTTTACAGATTATTATTGGGAAATAGTGCCGAATTCAATTAATGCACCTAAAAGACACCTTTATAGAGGGCAGCCATAATTTAAATGACAGCAGGGTGTAATTTTGCTTGTTATAAGTCAAATTTGCAGAGTTTCATGTTTCATGCGTTTTTCTCCTTCCCCCCCAACCCGCTTTATCCCTTTTTCCCACCCCTTTCTATTTTTTCTTCTGTTTGCTGAGGATCTGCTTGTCCTTACTCCAAGAAAATTCCTGAAAAGAAGAAAACACTCCCCCCGTATGAAGGTTTATGCATGCCGTACAGCTGGAATCAGATTTAAAAGCAAGAAATAAATGAAATGGAAAAAAAAAAAAAAAGAAATCAACGTCGTTTCCAGTATTGCAGCCGCTCTTCATCTCTTCCCCGAGTCTCAAAGTATATTTACAGTAATCCTCTGCGGCAGATCCTGCGTCGCCTGTCCGCTCCTCCACCTCATGGTGCAGGACCCCCCGTGCAGACGAACCCTGCCAAGCATACAGATGCCAGAGCCTTTTATGCAGATCCGCCCCACCTTGAAAACCCGAACGAGAGACCGATGAACTGGGTAAATGGTTGACCTCTGACCTGCGCACAACGGCGAGAGAAAGCCAGCGGCTTAATCCGGGCAGGTGTCTGACAAGCGGGCGAACACGGTCGGGGCCATATCGCGATGACCCTTGCGTAGACCTCCCTTATCTATTAATCTACACCTCTCTGCAACAGGGGGGGGGGGGTTGAATTAACACCTCAACGGGGCACGGGGCCTCTGATTAACACGCATCGCCCCACCAAGCCGCTGCCTGCCTGCCCAAATAAAAGACCAGGAGAGACAGGAGACTGATGAAAATCTGATGCTCTAATATGGAAACATTCATACACACAAACGCATTTAAGGTCACATTTACAAACTGTCATTTTTTTGCACATATACGTAGGCTACACACAACTTTGTCTGTATTTCTGTAACACACACACACACACACGTTTTACAGCATGATCACCACATGCAAGGTTTAACATGGCCGTTTAACATGTTTTTTACGGCAGTTTTCTGAATAATCAGGAAAATAATGTGCACCCAGAAATGAAATATTAGAAAGAAATGTTCCAGTCTGCTGAGTTGTGCCGTTGAGCACCCCGTGTCTGTTGTGTGTAATTTGACATAAATAGTTTCCCCCATCTAAACAGTGGCCGTGTTAAATATTTATGTGCCTGTTTCTTTATTTTTTATTTCATGGAAGATTTGTGTGATGCAAAATAGAAACTGAACTAGTTGCGTCTTTATGGCGCATGAAATACATGAATGGATTTTAGGAGCAAGCTCGCAAGAATGCTGTATATTGAAAATTGCGTCGTAAAAAGCAGAAGAGCGGCGCGTGAAAATAGGAGGATGAAAACTGTTCGTATAAAAGTTGGAAGTTGTTAAAAGTATATAAAAAAAAAAAAGGAGAAATCCCAGCACTCGCTTATTCCATTATCAACCCATTGAGGAAAGCCAAATAAGAGTAATTGTATTTGAGTGTAGAATGTAGTAATTTAGACTCTTAAAACCATTGGTGTCATCTTTATTTAATCTCACCCATGGCGAGAAATCATATCCGCTCTTTTTCCAAAGCCAAACACACGCAAATCTTCACTTGCTTCCTCTTCTTCTCCAGCTCTCTCTTTTCTCCTTTCCCCCCCCCCTTCTCAACTCCAACGGTTTAAAGAATCCTTCCACTATCATTATTAGTATTGAACTCATTTCTGAATTCAGAAATTGGCTGAGGAAGATCATTCATTGCAGCAGATAGTAAAATCAATAGCTTTTGTGTCAGGCGGCAGGGTCTGTCTCCGTCTCTCAGGGTGGGTTGGAGCTGTGTGTGTGTGTGTGTGTGTGTGTGTGTGTGTGTGTGTGTGTGTGTGTGTGTGTGTGTGTGTGTGTGTGTGTGTGTGTGTGTGTGTGTGTGTGTGTGTGTGTGTGTGTGTGTGTGTGTGTGTGAGCAGCAGAGTACAGTACAGAGTGCAGACAAAAGGCGAGTGAAAACTGGGGGAGTGGGGCCACCTCTTGACGACATGGATACACAGTCGCACACACGCATGCACACACCCACTCCTCTAGCTGGGCTGCAAGTCCAGACACACACTCGCGTACATTTATACGTTAAATACACATGCCTTTTACGCAAAAGCATATCTATTTTTGAATTTAAATTAAACATAAAGATTTACAGGCATTTACTGTATTGTCCACATTTTTTTTTTTTTTTTTTGCAGAGAAATTTACGAGATATAAATACACTCAGACTTACAGACACATTTACTTAATTATTTGATTTGATTTTATGTATTAACACACACTGAATACATTTATACACACACACATACACACACTTTTTTTTTTCTTTTCTTGCAGGCGGAGCCCGGTGACGGAACGAGGACAGCTTATCCCAATGAGAGTCAAATCAATCAAGTCCTTTTAATCACCACTCTGCTTTTATAGTGTGGCAGTAATGATGGAAGCCTATGTAGGGGCAATCCCCTAAGACACCCCCCACACACACACACACACACACACACACTCACATCCGCAACCACCACCCCCGTGTGGCTCAGACTGCAGCCGACACACACACTCAACTCTGATGATTTTCATTTCTCAATTACATTATCTTATTAACCAATCAATTGCCGGCCTTATCAATAATTAATGTCTCCCCAACTATTAGAATGTAGATTAGATTAAACGCCAGTCTCTTGTCTGCCCTTTTGATACTTTTTAACTGGGCCCTTCACGGCCAATGTGAGTTCAGGAGAATACTCGACGTTTAAAGAGATTATAAAAGATAAATGGATTTGTATTGCTGTTTAGAAAAAGATGACAAGTTTGTCTCTTTAAAAAAACAATAGCACATTTTCTTGTACACTAACACTTAGAATTGTCTGAACCCTGATGTTATTGACTGCTGATTTTTTTTATCCCTGTTCTTTTTTTTTTTTTAAGAAATGTGAGGTTTTCAGGCTCAGCACCAGATTAAACGTCTGGTTAAGAGGGATATTTTTTTTGCAGTGCTCAGCTCTGGCATGCGCTGCTGCTCCTCCGAGTGCTCGGAGGGGTGTAAAGGAGCGAGCTTATGGATCGATGTCTCACTCTGCTCGGCCCAGCTGTAGCTGTTGTTTCTCACACAGAGAGGCTTTGTATGGGCTCCGCCAAAAAACAGCCGGCAACAACTGTTTACCGTCTGCCGCCTCAGGCCTGCACGGGCCTTGAACTCGTTACACCTCGCGGTAGCCGGCGGTAGCTCTCTCTCTCTCTCTCTCTCTCTCTCTCTCTCTCTCTCTCTCTCTCTCTCTCTCTCTCTCTCTCTCTCTCTCTCTCTCTTTGAGAGTAGCATTAACCGCTTCGACAGAACAGAAGTGGTCTGGGGGTTGGGAGCCGGTGCTATTGAAACATCAGGATTTCTGACTTGTGTGCATTTAAAGACACGCACAAATACAAAAATCTTTTCTCTCTCTTGCTCAGAGACATTTAAACACACACTTCTCTTGTCCGACTGCTGGGTTGTGCACCTGATAATTATAACCCGGTTCACAGGTGACACACATGACTCACAGTGGATCATACATGGTGCTATACTCGGACGTAGTTCAGGATGATTTTTCTTATTTGTGTTGCAGGTGTCCGAGGCTGTGTTGGGAACCCGGACACACTCGGATCGAGGTAAGATGAGAAGGACAAGATGTGGAGCAAAAAGCGAGGGAGAGAGAGCAAAGCTCCCCTCCGTTTTCTTTCCCTCAAAGCTCCCTTTTAGCTGGGCTTGAAACATCTGTCAGCACTCAGACCCCGGTGGCGAGGAGGAGAGAGCGGAGAGAGGGCCTGGTATGCAGCAGGGCCCGGCCCAGGAATCAGTGGAGCCGCTCAGCTTGGCACGGCCGCCTTGTTTATTTGCCCTGACCTCGCGTTCACTCCGAGGTTACGGGACCTGCTTTCGTGAAAGGAGCCATTGTCCTGCAGGAAAAATCTGTTACAAATATTTACCATCGGGGGGGGAATGCAAAGTCATGGCCCGCAGCCAGCCAGACTCGAGCTGTAAAATTCACTGCATTGCATTTTTGAATTAGCCACCTCCACCCATCATTCCTTTTAACCCGGGTTGAAACTATTCCCCACATTTGTGTTAATGATTTCCTTCAGCCCAAATTCATCCCATAACGTAACAGCCTAACAGAGCTTCCAGCACGTGTGCAGGGACACGGTGTGGTTTTACGTTTAATGACTTCAGTTGGTTCTGTGCATTACCAAAATTCTAATTCCCCTTAATTTCAGATATCTCGGCAAATGCTCCCTAATTTGCTTCCCTGGCCCCTAGTTTGTGTACCACATCGTATTTAACTACCCTGCCGATGTTTTTCTTGCAGAAAAATCTGGAGCACATCCCCACACTATATTTCTTATTCCACAGGGTCCCCCTGTTAGGTCAGTAGTAACAAATGCATTTTCAAAAAGGCTGCATAAATTCCCTTTTCTCCCTCATATGGGTTTTCTTGAAAATGCCATACTGGTTTAAGCTGGAATAAATCTGCCGGTTTCCGTCACGCTCCCCTTTTTACCCTTGCAGCCGGACCAGGCGGACACCCTCACCGGCGCATTGACATGCAACAAAGCTAATGGTGGCCGGGACAGGAGGGCCTAATCTTCACTAACTGACAAGATTTAAATTGAGGAGACATCTTCCGCTGATTAGCTCCCACACCCACAATTATCCAACTGGGGTGTCAAGCAAGGTTTAACATCTCCACTGATTCTGCTCTCCTGAGACATCCGGGAGGCAATGCAATCGCTTTTAATAACTGCCTCCCTCCCTTGCTCCCTCCCTCCATCCCTCTCTCGCCCCTTCTCCTTCTTGACGCCCAATGCTCTTCGTGCAGCACAGCGACCCCCCCCCCCCCCCTATTTCTCGTTCTCTTTCTCTTTCTCTTTCTCCCTCTCCTCTCTCTCCCCTACCTTGACTCCCTCTGCAGCCCCCCAGATCTCAGTCATTCAAGCTCCCTTCAAAATTAACCTTTCCTGCGAAAATATAATTTCTAACAAAATGAACCCCACTGAGCGATTTCTTTTTTTTTTTTCTCATTTGGAATAATTTATTCAAATTGCCCAACTCGGAACAGCAGAGCAATCTGAACACCGAGTAGACCCCTGAATTTGGATCTGTCTCTTTTTTTTTTTTATCTAAGGGTAGAGAGAGAGAAGCAGGGAAAAAAGTTTATGTACCTTGCTGTCTTCTGGCAAATAAGAGGACGGGCTTGCTTCCACCTTCCATCCCCAGCGCTCTGGCGGCGGTATCCCCCTCGAGTGTACACCTCATTAAAATGCATCTGATCTGAATATTTTCGCAAATATGGTCTGATTGCTCACCATGACATGAAACATCCCTGTGTGTTATTTTAATCACACGCACCCCAACGGGCAAGGCACACGATGGCTGTGACATTGAACTCCTTCACTGCTTGACCCCGTTTTATGAGTGCACGTCATTTCAGGAGGTGGGGGGGGGGGGGGTGGTTTGGAAGTTACCTGGAATGATGGACATGCTTGATAATTCGCCCTCTTTTTTTCTTCAAATGTTCACACAGCATCAGCTCGGTTTAAAGCCCCTCTCAATCACTCCATATTCTCCCCCCCCCCCTCCGCCTCTCTCTGTCTCTCTAATGAACTGTTTTCTTCCAGTGATGGAACGGGGACACAAAGCAATGTGATTAATAATTTACTGTTTGGTTTTACTAATTGATCTGTTTTGGGAGCCAGGATAAAAGTGAGGATGCATCCTCGGCGCACAATACCTTTCATATGGCATTTATCCACAAGTCACAACCAGCTCCCTCAAGATGAATAATGAACCAAACAAGATCAAATAATGATCACTCGGGAGTATAGGAGAGAGAACTCCCTTACAAACACCACGGAGTTTACCTTAGGTTCTTTCTGCATATCACACAACAGAGTGGCGCAGGAGATGAGCTGCACGGAGGCAGCACAGCAACAAAGACTCGCGTAAGGGCTTGCAAGGACGGAGCTTGTGATTAGTTTCAGTGTTTGTGAAGTCGGGGGAAACTTTTCTGCATGTCTGTTTTGATTATGGTATTGCTTGTCAACTGACGATCTTGCATTTGCTCCTCGTTCACCTTGACTATCTTTCAGAATAAGCAGAGGAAGAATGTCATCTGGACTCTGCAGTACTCCTGAACGTCTGATATGAAGGTGAGATTTAACGCTGTTGTATTGTTAAACCCCCCCTCCACAAATAGCAATATAAAACAAATAGATAATATAAAAGAGCTTTTCACTTTTTGTTTCAAAAAAAAAACCTGCTTCTGCATTCAAAGTCTGGCCGGTTGTGAAAGAAAAGGGTCCTTTGATGAAATGCGGCTGGCTAGTCCTGAAAGAACAAATGGTCATTTATCTATCAGTTATGATGAGAAAGTAGAGCTTTCTAGACAATTTAGAACATGGTATGTCATCACAGTGAATATTTGAATCGAACGTTTCATCGTAATTGAAGTAAATCTGAACTCTTGTACGGCAAATCCTCTTCCATACCCGGCCCCAGTCAGTCACAACAACTCAGCAAAGTCAGTGAAGTGCTTCCTGCTGGAACAGATTCAGGCTCCCTTCCCACCTCAACCTCTCCACAGTATTGTCATGGGGGGAAAAAAAAGTACACCGGCCTGAGGCATCCTGCTGGCTCAGCAGGAGAATGAGCATGCCGCGTCCGCGTGACATCATGAGTTTGAATACAGCCCGTGACTTTTGACCGAGCTGTATTCAATGCCTCCGTCACAAAATGAAATGAAAAAGAAAACCGGCTGTTTGCGAGAACATACATTTTGCAAGATGCATAGGGAAAAATGGTGAAATGTACATGAAAGTAACTTATGGGGGTGTGAAATACACTGATAACATTCAACAACAT
>CM051709.1:10957637-11195228 GCA_028022725.1 Lycodopsis pacificus
AAATTGCTGTTTGTCTGATTTTTTTTTTTTATGACTTTGTTTTGTTATGCAGGAGGCTGAACAACTGAAGAGGACTTACCTACAAATGCTGCCGCTGAATAATGCTAGTCAGAGTACTATTGACGCCTTGAAGGGAATCCAGATTGAAGTAGGTGACCTTGTGCGGGTGTGCGAGTTAAATTCAAGCATATTTTTGACTCACCTTTATTTTTAATCTCCTACAGAAGCAGTTCAAAGTGCTTTAGAAGGTTATAAACCAACTTAAAACACAAACGGCATAAAACAGATTGATATAAAGTACGGATTCAGTTTTTGTAATATGGAAAGCATGAGATGTCCACCGATAGAATGGATGTGGAGGATCAGACACAGAAGCATAATGCTCTCCCGATGAAATGACTCTGAGCAACTTCTACTTGAAAAATGTTTCGCAGTTGAACAGAGAAAAGGCTGAAAATCGAGTGCATCTCAGTAATCCGCCATCCTTCCGTCTTCTCAGTTTCAGTGCTGTGGACTGGATCAGGGCTACCTGGATTGGGGCTACAACATCCCACAATCCTGTGTGTGCTCACAGGAGGCCACTAATCCATGTGTGAGTGTGAAAGACACTTCATTTCTGCACTGAACTCGTGAGAACCCGTTGATATAGCATTGTATTAATAGGTAAAACTCAAATAATACTGTCTGTGATTGTCACTGGAATAACGTTTCACGTGGCAAGAACGTCAAAAAACATTTCATCCAAGGCCACTATGACGTTGACATTGGTGGGTCAGAGTGGGATGATTCAAAAACATTTGAGATGAATTCCCATATCTTCTCGTAGCTTTTCATGTTCTTTGTGAAGCGATTTGCCTCGTTGATGAAATATGCGACACCAGTAAACGTGCCTTTCCTCAGGATGAGTCGTATTAACTGGTGATCCTCGATTCATGTCTTCTAGGTGGAAGCTCCCAGGAGCAGCAGTCTGTCTGAGTACACAATGAATAACCAGTACGTCAAGATCTATAAAGAGGTAACGAAACCAATGACATTTTTCATTTCTACATTTACTGGTTAATGTGGAGACTGTTTCCATATTATTAAGAAACGCTGATTCCTCATAAAGATGTGGTTTTGTTTTTTGTCGCATCGCAGCCTGTTTCACCACCAAACAATGTGTTCACACACTCGCACAGAGACTGGATAGTTTTATGTCTTTTGGGATTGTTTTTAATTTTATATTTGAGGAACAAAACAAAAAGCACGTTATAGCTGCCAACTGCACACTTCAAAACATGTTTCTCAAAATGATGATGTAGGGGTATCCCCCAAACACCTGAATAGTCATTTCTCTGTGACTGATGTTAACTAGCCATTTATTACATTTAAAAAACGTTACTATTGTCTTAAGTATGCTAGCACTCTGATTCAACTGTAACAACTATGCAATAGATACACTTTTTCAATCATGATGTCCCTTTATGTGACCTAAAACAGATCAATCTCATGAATTGCAACATTGGTTTTTCTGTATCAGTCAAATCAGTCTTTCTATCAGGTCTAGTGAAGTGCTGTATTGTTGTAATATGCGTATTTATTAAACATCCTACTATGATGGGAGGGTGATACTTCTAAAATCATAATATATTCAAAGAATTGTGCAAAATATCTGTTTCTCTTGTCTGAAACTGGTTTCCAGCCCTTTTTTTTAGCTTTTGCCCCCATTTTATAAATGAAGCAATGCACTCTTGTAAAGTCACATTGTTTGATGTGCTCTCCTGTTTCAGCCATGCGTCCCATACTTGATTGCTTACGTGATGAGGGTCCTAGATACTGTAATGGGCATACTCCTGGGAGTCGCATTATTGTGGGTATGTATTGTGCCCGTCTACCTGTCTCCATATGTATCTGCTCTCAACTTCACTATCTTCAGCTGTGTGTGCAGTAATGGTCATCATGAAGCCCTCATAAACCTGGAAGTTTTTCCAGAACAGAAGTTTCCTTATTCAGGGACTCTGCGAATTCTCCTGGGGTGGAGAGTGTGGCTGAACCCATGATTCAGTTTTTAGAAAGCAAGTCCCTTCCCAACATTTTCAATCCAAAATCTCCTTGATTTACAAAAAAAAGAAGAAAAAAAGCAACACCCTGCCTACTAGTATCTCAGTATAATATGACATTGTTTAATTGGTATAAGTCACTCAATTATACATTGGTGGTACAGAGGTTGCCCTATCTTATTGGTGAAGGTTTTGCATCAAAACTGAAAGAAATACCTGCACAAATAAACACAATGAAATATAGATCCGTCTGTCTGACTGTCCTTCGTTTGGCAAAAACAAAGAACACATAACCGTAAGTAAGTAAGTAAGAAAAGCACAGGTGTTAAGCACAGGTGTTACCAATGACATTATAAGGACTCTGTAGTTAAAAGGAATTCAGCCATCGTTCATTTTATCATCTGCACATGTGCATTTCTTACTTGTGACGCATCAGCATGTCTTAAGGGAAAGAAGGCTATCTGTCTGTGTGTTTGCGTTGTCTTTTCTGCCCCCCTCAGTCTCTTTCTACAGCTGCAGCTCTATTCAAAACAATGTATGGTCAAACCAAAAGATGAATACTGTAGGAATTAATAGGACCATCTCTGTTTCTCTGTCCCTCAGATATTGTCAGTGGCGTTGTGTATTTTCATCTTGCGTCGGCTGAGCAAGAAGGATGAGTTCCCGGTGGTGGTCTACAGTACGGAGGCCAAAGCAGGCAACTACACGCCTCTGGCAGACACTGTAGAGCTCGCCTGATTGGGATCGATACAACGTTACAAAGTGTTGTATGCTGTTTTAATATTTAACACGTTGCATGAAAACCATGTATCCTTTATTCACTTTTGTCATCCCATAAGATGCGGTACATGTTTTCACAATGGGGAAAACTGTGTGCTGGGAAAATGGTCAGAAACAGCACACACTGTGAGAGTATTTTCTTTGTCGTATGCACATATATACAGACGCCTGATATTAAGTCTGAGAGCCTACACCCTTCTGCTATACAAGATGTGTGGAATCATCATTTTAGCACATTCGTTTGCAAGCACTTCCAAGCGGCAAAATGAGTCTTATTGTAAGATAATGTAAATAGAGAAAACAAGTCAAATGAGATGGAGAAAAAAAAACATGTTTTAACAAAAGCACTGATGAAGAAGTTACTGCAGACATATTTACATTATGGATGTCTTAACGCTTCAACTTTAATACGTGTCTGTATTTTATGGTTTTTTTATGGTATTTTTTTCTTTCTGTAATCTCCTGTATTCTGACAAACTTTATGTCATCTTATTTTTGAAGTTTTTGCCAATCGCATTTTAATCAGAGAAGCTACTGGCACACTTCTATAGTACAGTTTTATACAACAGAATGTATTTGGTACGCGTCGGTATGAAAGAAACAAAGACCGATACACATGAGATGTTTTTATGCCCGCAATAAACAAGAGGACTCTTGATCTGTAAGTGATAGCGCTTCGTTTCTTTGGTCCTTGCCGCTACAGTGCACCCGTTAGACTGTTCAAGATCTGGAGCAGTGCAGGTATGGGTATTGCGTGACAGAGCATTTCTAGGATGAGATACTTTCGGTTCATGGCAGGAGGAGATGGGGAAACAGAAGACAGGGAAGGTGCAACTAATAAACTGTATTTGACATATTTTGGGTGCCAAAGAAGCATAAACCTCTTCTTCTTTAGCAACGCTGTGTCTCCTCTTACTCCCTTATTATCTGCATACAGGAGCTTATTCTTGTCCCCCTAGTTCCCAACAAGATGTCAACTGTGTAACCTCACTGACATTGATGACATTGAAATCAACTGTATCCAACTGGCCCCCCTTTTGGTTGGCATGCTTGCATCCCTGCTGTCAAGTTATTTTTCTTTTGCACAAACCGAACAATGGTGGAAGAGTTAGCACAGTTCAATGTCAAAATACGTCAACGCGAAAAATGGAGTGGAGTAAAAAGCACAACATTTCACTCTCAAATGGATTGGAGGTCTAATGTAGCATAAAATGGAAAAGTACAAGTACCACAACATTATACAGTACTGAGGTAAATGTAAGTTTTACAGCTCCAAGAAACAATTTCAAAGGAACGAGAATCACATATTTTATTCCTGCTATTTACAAAATATTACATCCGTTCATTCCAAAAATAACAAAAAAAAAGCCAGTGTATGACAGAAATAAAAATACCATATTTAGCAAGATACTGTATATTAGGCATTGATGGTTAAAGTGCACAGGTAGACATTGGATCTGCTGTTTCAGATGAAATTCATTTTGACAATATATTGGTCAAGGAGACATTTCAACCGCAGGCAGCTCATGCAGCAAGTCATATTAGGAGTGATGTGGCGTAAAGGCTTCTTCGGTGAGAGAGTGGCTTCAGTTGGGACATTACAGTCTCTGCAAGAATATCGGTGACGTGCTTTCCAACAAGAGTCTCTCACAAACCTGTCTGCAGTGGCTTTGCCAAAAACGTCTCCAAACCTTGAAATTAAACTTTGGAAGCAAAAACGTTTTGAGGATTTATTGCATGTCTACTGAATGTGCAACCAAACGGAAATCCCTTCTCTTCTTCATTTACCTACTAAATGTGCTTTAAGAACAACTGAATGGAGCGATGGAGTTTCAAATATACATTGTGCATAACAAGGCATCAAGACATTCTGTTGTCCTAATGAGAGCTGTGGCTCATTCCGTTGCCCAACCTGATTATTTACCCAGGAAAATACATTGCTCAATAAATAAATGATTATATTTCAATCAAAGCACTTTGTAAACACTGTTTAAGAAAGGTGCTACATAAAGGTTATTATTATTATTTGTTCAAAGATTATTGGTTGCTCTAATGCTGAAAATTCAATGAGTGAGCTGAAGACAAGTATGAATATTAAATATATACGTGTTTAAAAGAAGTTGGTCCAGTCAACAAATGTTAAATTAAACCCATTAATTGAGTAATTGAGGTACATAGTATATGCAATTTGATTAATATCTGTCTTTCCAAAGACAGTCAAGTCAGTGATGTATGCGGGTACGAAGGAAATGGAGATAAATAATATCTGAATATATAATCCAGATGAGACAACACTTACTGTAAATAACAAAATGCTGGGAGTGGCTCCAGCTACTCAATGAAAACAGATGGCTGATTAATGCTTGGTAAGATATTCATTTCAAACAAAAAAGAATCTGAAAATGTGCCGATTATGTTGATATTCAGCACATTTTACAAGACAGTCAATTTCATTAAATTGCAATGTTTTTACAGCAGTAAGGCAAAAAAAAGAAAAAAAAGTCACTTGAAATTGATCTTTGCATGGAGATTACTTTTCAATATCAGTAACATGCATTCACAGATAAGAAACATAATGTTGCTATAGCACAAAATAGCCAGGATTTGGTATACATCATCATGTGCAAATACAAATATGGTATGCTTGATATTCATTTGAAGCGTGTATCAAAACATACTAGGTGACTAGAAGGCACCAGGTATATATCTGTTTGATTGGAGAAGAGCTATGAACTCCTGTTTCCTTTTTATCTGGCCCATCAGCTTGATGCTCATAACGAGTAGAACCACCTGGCAAGGGGAAGCAAAGGAGTTACAAGCATGCTGCGGTGCTCAATAATGCCGACCACATGATTTTCTGCTGGCCTGACCTTGTGTAATATGTCTACTTCATGGCAGGAAGTACCGGTAACTGATTTGTATGCATTTGTATAATGAAAATGATCTAGCCTGTAATAGCTTCAACACTCTTTTTGCAATAGTAGCTGTGTGAAGTCCTATAAAACACACCAAAAAAAAGACTCACCCAAAATACTCCACTTCCAAATTGCACAGCCATCGCCAATGAGAACGCAAGCTTGAGTTCAGAAACATACACTGGTAGGCAAGGCTGTGGGAGAAAGTGCAGGTTTATTGTTCAGGCGTGCAAAAATAGTATAAATAATAATGACTGATCTGGGTATACTGCTGAACATGTTGGCAATGAATGCTGCTGTAATTTAAAATAAATGACAGAAAATAAGATAATTCGGTTTTTTTTTACCTCTTGATAAACGTACTGGTTCTTTGGAGCCCCCAGTGTGGCGCTGCCTCGTAGTCGAATCTGGAGTACAAAATCCCATTACATAATATGACAAAAATGAGCTTCACCGGAGAAAGATCAGTGTCATTGATATGCATAACAGACTGTCAGATTACATTCCAGTCTATTTCTAAGAACTGTATATCACAATATAACTCTGCTCTATTGCAGTTCTCTGGTCAAACTCATACACAAGACCCCGGTAGCTAGCAAAATACATTTTACCGCAACAGTTTTTTTAAAGAAAAAAATCCCAGAAATCCCAATGAGTCATCTTCACCGATTTATATTTAGCTTTTATAAAGGGAGATACTCACGCATTTTCCTGGATAGTGACAGTTACAGGAGGCAGGGATGGAAGAGCCCCAGTCTTTGTAGCCTTCAATTAGACCACAGCACTCAAACTGGAGGTGACAAAAAGAAACACACACACACACACACAGGCCAAGTTAGAAGTAATTCCGAAACAGATAAACCAGAATACTTGTCTGCAGATCCCACCAACCCCAAGACCAGAGAATACCTCTTGGCTCTTTAATAAGACACACCTGCTTGCCCGGCCACGCCCTGCAGACTAAATAAACTGCTGGTGGGACCTCATTCACGTTTAGTCGTCACCCAGAGTGCAATGTGAGACTTGTGTGTCCGTGTTGGGGGTTACAGTTTGTGTAAAAAATGTGAACAAATAGCAAAAACGGGGCTCCAGTTGTAGGCCACAGCAGGATAACTAACTGACTCTATGGCAACATTGTACTTCCTGTTTACATGCTCCAAGGCATTATGGGAACTCTAATTACAAAACTGGGAGCACAAAAATTGCAGACAGACAACGAATACAATCAGCAGAAATAATAAAATACTAATAGCATAAACTATTTGAGATTTACTGTTTAAGCTTTCAATGATTGACAAATGGGACACACTTTTTAAATTGTGTGTACCTTTGGAAGTGGTTTTCTTTATTTATTTATTTTCAATCATCACAATGTATTATCTGGATTGTACATCTTAAAACTCTGCCCAATAAACATCAAGCTAAACAAAATATTGTAATAATAGCTCCTTACTTCTTTTTGAATACTATACAACAGGGTCCTGTTGGCTTTGCTGGTTCCAGTAAGTGGCATCATGGACAGCAACTTTGACTCCTCGCGGAGCACACGTTTCTGAGGAGGGAGAAATCAAGACATACTGTGGCCTGAAGTTGCTTTTTAATACCATAGGATTACATCAAATGTTGTAAAAAAATCTGAATTTGCTCGTAAAAGCAGGGCATTAAAGTACTATACCTCGTAAACATCTTGGTAACTTAGTGCTGTTCGAACAATTATTGTTTGACTGGCTGCCGCCATCCCTGTTGCATACTGCACAAACAGATAAACCAACAACAGTAAGTGAAAGAGAAACATCACTTGCAGAAAACACTTTTGAACACATGCACTCTGTCCAGGTAAAAATAAAATCTTACAAAAACACACACAGTGGTATAGTACAAACACATGAAGCAGGTTTTTTTTTTTTTACCAGAATCAAACACCATCTCTTTCCTGTGCAGGCTCCAACCACACCGAGCACTGAGAGCAGCAGGCAGCCGATCTCTACAACGTACATTATCACGACAGAAACACTGGACACCAGCTGAGGAGACAAAAAAAAAGCATTGGCTTTAAAAGGGATACATTGACTGGCCTATTAATGTTATTTTTGTCACAGATGTATTTCCAAGATAGCAAGGCTACAAAAGAGGTCAGAGGTCAGGGTGAGCCACAACATCTGAAGATAATTCACTGTCTTGCCCAAGGATACTTCAACTGCATGATGCTTGGCAACGTGACAGCTTGAACTGAGGTCTTCCAGAGTAATATCAAAAAAAAAAGCTGCTGTGGTGTGTTCAGGCAATGTTGATGGAAGACCATGTAAACCCATGCATTATTAATAATCCCCAAATAGTCCTTGGATGTCCCAGCAACTCTTGTTTTCCTTGTAAAGCCTGACAAGGGTTGTTTCTGCCTCCAGATAAATAATAGCATCTGCTTTGGAAATGATTTCCATCCGCTCACAAGAACATCTGAAGTTATCCTTACTTTGCCAGTTTGTATCAGGTCTCTATGCCAAGCTACCGTCATGGTCAACATGAAGAAGCACAGTGCCTTTGGAGAGAGGAGCATAAACACGTGTTAAGTTTGCAAGTGAAGAAGACATGGAAAGTGTAGAAGGCCATCCAGAAAAAAAGAAGGGAATACATATTTTAGTTTTATAATGCCAGAGGTGTAGTCAATCTGCAAATTACATTTTGTCAGCCATTGTTTTCATGTTTCATAGTTCAGTAGGCACGAATGGTAGTAGCACAGCTATGGGATTAGGCTAAGATAATACCTTTACAGGACTGTAATGTCACAGATAAATCCAGACCCATACTGCACATGACTCAAAACTCACAGCTGAGAAATACACACTCATTGTAAACAGAAGCATTATAAGGACATTATGGATATTATTTCTGGGGCTCGGTGGATGTGAGGAGGGATTATATGAGGATCCTTTGTTAAAGCAAATTCCAACCACCACTTCTTTATGATAGAGGCTACCAGTGATATTTCATCTCTTCATCTTCTTTGTATATAACCTTAAAACATAAGACGCACCGCAGAAATTGCCTATCATAATTGTGATCGAGAGGATTTCGCTGCAGCATGTTTGTATGAGAGACAGACACAGCACTAGCATGGTCTTATTTGGGTTCATTATAGGCCGAATGAGGATTTTGCGTCAAAATAACAGCAAGCAAATCAAATATTTATACACAGCAACAAAAAAAAAATACTATGAACTGCGATCAAATAGGCCTCAGTGCTTCAATTGCATTCAATCGCGATTGTATTATAGGCTATACCTACCATATGTACAGCGTTTGCAAAAATAAACGGCCTTTTCAGACTCGTTTTATCCGCCACCACGACCACTGCGCTCCGCTGCATGCTGGCTGCTTCTCTCCCAGGCTTTAAACGCCCTTCCACATGAAGACAATATTCAGGCTGTAGACCTGTGATTAGAACTGTAAGGGCATCTATCTATCCGCACAGGACGTCACTGGGTGAGGGGTCTGTGCCGCGTTCGCGTGCAGTCGGAAATATTGGAATCAAGAGTGTTAGCGCACAGGGATGGTGTTCAGTCATGATTAAAGGGAATTTATTCAGGAATTGTAGGTGCAATGGGTGCGAATAATGTGAGCAGTGCCTTAGAAATTACTGAGCTGCTGAAATAAAATTGAAATCTCGACCACAATCCAGAGAGACTGTCTCTTTAAAGTATTTTGTTTCTAATCACTTGGCTTTTTCTGTATGTATTTATTCAGTTCATTAATGGGTTATACTGTTTAAAAAGCTGTTCCACAGTCTTGTGAGTTAGAAAAGTTGAATTTAAATTAGTAAAATACTTGGCTCACTAACTGTAGAGTGTAAGTTCCCCTCAGGATTGCAAAACACATTTATACAACATTCAATAAAACATTTTTTTACAGAGGACATAACCTCAGTGACTTCATACAGCTCTTACTATGAAGCTATTATTTATGCAGTCTTTTATTTATTTTTTGTTTCATGCTGCATTTTAAGCAGCTCCTACTACATTGGGAGGCCCATACATTCATCCGTTGATCATCATTTTGATAATAAGCTATGAAGGGGCCATTCAGCATAACATCTCTCACAATCTCTCTGCAATATTGTTTTCATATTCAAACCAAACATTTAGCTTATACTGTATGACACAAGTCATAATTCACCCATGTGTCTCCATGAGTCCACAGCAGCAGCAGAGAGAGAGAGAGGAAAGTAACTCCTACATTTGGCTAAGAATTGTTGCAATTGGCAGAACTTAATTTAAAATTCGTGTGAGAGATCTCAAGGTGTTAAAACATCCCACAATGTGCTTGCCCTCTTTAGTATGACTGATGATTGTTTTACTTGAAAAAATGACTGCATTTCCCAGGATCCCACAGGCATAATGGGGCTGGGCTACTTCCCTAGAACAGGTAGGGCGGGTTTCTATTGTTTCCACAGGTGCTATGAAGAGGAAGAGAGAGAGAGAGAGAGAGAGTGAGAGAGAAACACGCAGGAGGCTATAAAACAGTAAGAACAGGAATAACCGATGACAGAAAGAGGCAAATTGAATGGAAGGCAAAGAAGCCGGTGGAGGAAAAGAAGCTGACGCGTGTGTGAAAGAACAGCAGGTGGATTGGACAGGAACCTGGATCTTTTTAAAGCATATTTTCATTCAGGAAGTTCCTTTTTCCTTTTGAAGGACGGCTAACCAGAACCTGTACAGGTGGACAAAAAGGATGGGATGTTTCCCCATGCTTTCTTTTGCAGAGGGCTAAAAAGTGGGTCAACACCTGAGAAGAAGCTGAAAGGAGCAGCAGAGACTGAGGCGGTTTTGTCCAACTAAAAGGGAGCACAAAAGGGGGACAGGAAGATTGAACTGGAGACACAAGACAGAGAGTTTGTAGTCCCTGAACACAGGCACAGTAGACTTTTCCACATTGCTGCTTAGTCCTACACAATGTGTAGGCCTACTCCCTAAATTGTTCAACTTTTAGACCATTTTAAATGTTATTTTGATCATGTTGGCGAGGTAAATGGATGTCAGGCACTTTCTAACCTTTTGAATCGCACCATTTCACATCTTCACAAACAAACTTTCTAAACAGCAAACTGGTTTTACAGGCTAAATTTAACCTGCTGCTGGAAATCTAGCCCGGTGACCAACTGTAGCTTTGACTGAAAGGAGAAACAGTTGAGTGTGCCTGTATTCAAGCTTAAAGATAACCCGGTATCTATTGGCCACAAAGTCCACACATTCCAAGTAATCTACAGGACAAGGGGGGGCGGGGGGGGAGAGCATTTCCTCCATTTCACATCCACAGAAAGACACTGCTGTACCTCCACCATGCAGACCTCAGGAGCTGAGCACGATGACTCTTTTGATTTCCTGTTCAAGATCATCCTGATCGGAGAGTCCAATGTAGGGAAGACGTGCTTGGTTCAGAATTTCAAGTCAGGGATTTTCTCAGAAAGACAGCAGAACACCATTGGAGTGGATTTCACTGTACGGACCGTGGACATCGATGGGAGGAGAGTTAAGGTAAGCGCTCTGTGTCTTTTGGAGGGTGTGTCTGTTGTGAGAATATGAGAATATGAGAATATGAGTCATGGAGCATCAAATCACCAATATGCAAACCTTTCTGAGCAACCAGCCATAGCTTCAGAACACAGTAAATGTCGTCACTGAAGCAGAAACCCTCACTATGCCCCTGTAATGCCTGCTGAATGCCTCGGCCCTTCTCATGGGTGTTGTGGAGTCAGCTGGCTCTGGCAATGACCTGCTGCTTAGCCCTGAAACATACCTTTTGATAAAATGAGAAATGAAAAGTATGGTTTGAATTTGAAACTGTCACCCCTGTCCGATGTGATGAACTTTTCTTGGTTGAGGGATAAATGACATCACACACAGGTGACCGGTGTGTTCCTTAGGTTACAGTTCCAGTTCGACTCAGTTCAAAAACCAGTCAGACCAGCTGCTCGCATGAAGGACCTGTCCTTCAGGTTGCTTTGCTCAAGCTTTTGCACAGACATAAATACAGCTGGAATGACTTTGCCGTGCCGTCATTGAGATAGAAAGGGAACTAAATGATTTGGGTGGACAGTGGTTGTTTCCGCATACATCTAAAGTCAGTCTGTTACCGGAGTACATCTGGCCTGAAAACCAGTTCATTGTGTCAGTCATTGGATCGACACAGGCGCTGCATTCTCTCTTATTATACTAGTATGATGCCCAGAATGATCAAATATAGTCATTGATATATCAAAAGTGACCACCATTTTATTCTGTTTCTGTTCATGTCACTTGTTTAACTGTAGATTTGTCCTAGCCAGGAGCAAGGAACAGTCACACACAAACACACCTCCACCAACTCTTTTGTTCTGTTGACAAGCCAGTTAGATGACTGCAGAATCAAAAAATCATCATCCCCACTCAACAGGTCGGTGCAGTGGTGGCCTAAAGGTTGGAGAAGCAAGCTTGAAGGTCTGGGTTCATTACCACCACTGAGGTGCCCTTGAGCAAGGTGCCCTTAACCCCCCCCCCCCCCCCCCCCAACCGCTGCAGTGAAGCAGCTTTGTGGCCACCAGATTAGACTGTGGTTGTAGTTGACATCTTCCAGGTGTGAATATTTTCAGGGCATTCCTGAAAATAGAGGAAATTCCCCAACTTTTTTTTTAAATAAAGGTGAAAAAGAAAACGAACAAGTCATCAACTGAACTTTAATTCGGGAGGAAAAGACAGCCGGAATGTCTACGTCACAGTTCAAGTGACGTGTTGTGTTTTTATGAATCAGTTGATTAGAATACAAGCTCGCCACAAGGTTGTAAAAATAACAGAATAAAGTCCAACGACTGACGCTTCCTGTTTATCTGTTTCCTTCTATCAATAAAACTTTAAAAAGATGCACACGAGTAGTTCAAACCAGCAACACTGGCATTGAAAAACTGAGTTGGTGAGTTTAGATTGGTTGCCATGCCACGTTGCTCAGATGCTCAGGGAGTATTGTGCAGAGGGACACAGAGTTCCACCCAGTGTGTGTGTGTGTGTCAGACACTCATTCGTGTATGTCAAACCCATACAGCTGTTACAGCTGATTCCTTGTTCTTGTCTGTGTAACAGATGCAGGTGTGGGACACGGCAGGTCAGGAGCGGTTTCGTACAATCACCCAGAGCTACTACCGCAGCGCTCACGGCGCCATCATCGCCTATGACATCACGCGGCACCCGACCTTTGACTCCGTGACTCACTGGATCAAAGAGGTGGAGCTCTATGGAGCGAGCAATGTAGTGCTGGTTCTCATAGGTGAGTGTGGATCTGGCATTGTTTAACATGTGAGGTGCCTGAATACAGTGTCTGTGTTTTTGGAAGTGATTTGTATCAGAGGGTGGACAAAATAAAAGAAACAGAGCGCGGCATCAAACTAAACTTCTGACCTTAATTGAACTTAACTTAAACAGCATCAAGTGAATCTGCACACAGAGCAGCAAGCACTTTATCGGTTGTGTGGAAAATTTGAACTTTTAAATCACTGGATCAATTTTATTCCAACAAAATGAATTTAAACACATGGCTGGTAACCTCACACTTTGTTTTGCAGCAGTACTGACAGTACTAGCATGTAAATTAGCTGCACTGATAATCATTTTAACACACATTTGGTGATGCAGACAACTTTGTTGTTTAAGATAATCTTGAGGTGTTGCGTTTGCATCTCTCAGCTCCCTGATTGTCTCCATGTAGGTAACAAATGTGACCTGGAGCAGGAGCGTCAGGTTCCGTTTGAGGAAGCCTGCAATCTGGCAGAGGACAAAAACATACTAGCCGCGCTAGAGACATCAGCAAAGGTAATGAGAGTGCTTTCGCATGTGAAACACGAAGGAGTTGGCTGAAATCTAAAGTTCTCTATCTTCTTCTCTGTGTCAAGGAGAGTCAGAATGTGGAAGAAGCCTTCATCATGATGGCTAGAGAGCTGATGTCTCGTAACGGCCTTAATGTCCAGCAGGAGGACTCAATAAGCAACACTCCTCAACTTATCCTCCGGTCCAACTCTCGGGCTATCGTTGGCTTAGGAGCGGCCTACACACCACCAGAGAAGAAGACATGTTGCTGATTCAAATGTGGACAGAGGAGAGGGGGAGGAGGATGAGGGCGAAGGACACTTTTGATCATGAATGTTGGAGAAGAAGAAGATCCAAAGATGGATCTTGAATAAGGCTGGCAAGGCCCTCAAGATTCTTTGCATTGAGGATGTTTCTAATTTTTGGAAAGTGTTGAAAAATCATTCAGTATAATTCAGTAAGCTTTTGTAGCTTAAACTGACGCTTGAGAATTGTGAGCTGGTGCTACAACGACGCGGACCGGGCATGTTTAGAAATGGGGACGTCAGAGACAGTGTGTGAAGTTACAGGAAACCAATCTCATTTATTTCAACTATACCTGGACATTATTTTTCTCTCTCTGTTTGACTGTTACTATTCCTTTTTTTAAGTTTTGCACTACCAAAATGAATCGACATCTGAATGTAAAATCTAAGGCATTTTGTTCTGGTGGTTGTAAAAGACTCAAGCATCCTCTACAGCTGCTGGCCTCAGCCACGTTCTGCAAGTTGTATTTTGTCAAAAAAAAAAAAAAAGCTGTCTTCATGCTTCACTCTGCTGGGAGAACTTTTAGAAAATGTGGGAAAGTGACCTCTTGCAGTGCCTGTATGGCGAGCTGTGATCCTCTGCTGCTGCTGTGCTCTGGTTGACAACTTTTTGGAGAACCTGCATGGAAGCCAGAAGACTGTGAATTATAAATATTTGCTTGACTTCAAAATAATGAACTTATGTTGTCGTAAATGTATATATTGGGCTTTGAACGTCTTCCTGAAATCCTCCTGTTGAACACTAGATGGCACTGTGCTGTTATATATGACCTAAAGCTGCAGGTCGGGTGCTCATTGCCTTCGACAATGAATAGAAAGGTGATTTAAAACATCCGTGACTGCACTATGACACGATTAATTGAGTGCAAACCAACACACAACCCAGCAAATCACTTTTCAAATCACCATTTAGGCTGAACTTTGCCGAAGTCACTTCCTGCCAACACAACACTCGAGCTAAAGTGACCGACGAGGCTTGCATCCAGGATGTAATCTGCCTTTGTGTGTCTAATGCCAAATTGGCAGGCCTTATTCAAACACCAATCTGGAGGTGGTGTTGCAGGACTTGCACTGATTGTTATTTTCTGACACTGACACAGTTGATCTGCCTGATTGATTTAGTTATGTGGAACTATTGTGGGAACAAAGTGTATAGCCCAAATCTGACAAGCAATAAATGGTCAATCTATGACTATGAAATCATTTTATTCATCTTCAGTTACTTATTACTCATTGGAGATAAATTGTGGTGTGTGTATTATCCCTTCTCTGACAGCAGGATTATGCATTATCCCGGTTTTTAATGTCCTTGGGGGGCCAAAAGCATGACATACCCATAACCAGGAATGAGGATCTGCATGATGACGGTTTCAAAAAGAAGGAAGTTGGCTTTGTTTTGTTGGTCTACAGCGCACTGAAGACTTGTTTCCTGCCATTCATCCAAATTCCCTTCTTGGGTGCACGTTAAACCTTCTGAATGCTGAAATGTATAACCTGTGGGGAGTTTCAGAATATTGGATTTGGATGTTTTCATCATCATCATTGTTAAAGTCAGATTTCAGGCCATCAGGCACACCTGAGGTGTCATATGACCTCCATTAAAACAGAGTTACTGTATGACATCACACATCTGCATCTTGTCTTGTTTGGTGGTTAACTGATGGCAGTGCGGGGGACAACAAGTTCGGTACGTCTCCCTACACTTTTACCTTCCATCATCGTGTCTGTCTAAACAAATGTTCAGAAAAAATAAACACAATTTTATTTCCAGAAAACAGGTAGACCACGTCGTACATCAATAAACACAAAAAAAAGACCAAAAAAAAAACTGCTTTTTATGAATAAAAAGAAAAAACAGAATATCTGAACTCAATAATAAAATGACTGTAACAGAGAAAATGCACCTTCAGTTCATTGTGTAGGGAATTCAAAGAGACGTCTTTGTGGAGGTTATTAGATCTGATACAGACTGGGTTGGGAACGCTCTGCAAAAAGAAATCACAAAAGCTCCCAAACCTTTGTTTAAAGGTCAATTTAGCAATACGGCATTGAAATGAATAATCTTTATTAATTATTTAATGACCCCCAAATCAGTTTTTCTCTCATCCAAACAAGATGGAAAATAATTATTGATATCCTTGCAGATTGTACTATTACTGGTCACATTGTTTATCCAAACATCAAACTGAGTCTACCTTCTATTAATCCATTCGTCAGCCTCTCCGCAGACCTGCATTTTAATCCCAACGCTCCTTTGACCTCGATACTAAACCACACCGGTCTGATCCACCACCATTCTAACTCAGCCTGATGATCTCAAACATTTTGGGCTTTTTCTGTTGCAGAGGCTGAGGCAGGTGATCACTCTGCATATCATCCGTCTCCCCCGCCCCCTCCTGTGCATCGTTCTCCGCCACCCCCTGTCCTGTACCTATCCCTCCAGTTTGTTTATCGATGGGACATTCCCCGTTGTAGGTCTTGACGTAATCCTCGACGCGCCAGCCCTTGAACTCCTGCGGCTCGGAGCAGAACAGGCCGGTGTAGAAAACGCCGGGGTGGAGCTTGAGCCAGTAGATCAGGTAGTGGATGTTGTAGTCACAGATCCAGGGGTTGTTCTCCAGCGAGAGCTTCCGTAGGAAGTAGAGGTCCTCCAGTACGCCATACTCAAAGTAAGGGAGGCTGTTGTTGGACAGGTCGAGCTCTCGGAGGTACAGCAGGCCTGCAAATGCAGCTGGGAGAGGAAAAAAAGTTCAGCAAAATAAGTTGGCATCTCATACTCCTGCTTGGATGCTAAGAAGGTACACACCCTAAAGACACGGTGCAACATTACGATTCACCTCCTGGCCACCTGGCAAATGTAAGCCCAATATTCACTCTCTTCTTCACTCTGTAATTCGTGTCCACCAACCCCTGAAGGGAAATATTTGACTCTTATAGCTTAAGTTAAAAAGTTGACCGTTGACGTCCGCAGAAGCTTCCAGACATTGTTATCAGTCCGTGTAAAAATGGGACAGTGGAGACTGTTTCATGCTGACCACTAGCCCTGGGCCTATAGCTTTGATCTTAACTGAGCGGAAGAGAGGAAGAGAGGAGGGGAGGAAAATGAGAGGAGGAGGAGTAAAAAAGTGGAGAATGTGTGGAACATATGAAATATAGCGAGGATAAAGACATCCCTGAGACAGAGAGATGAAAGAAAATGAAAAACAGACGCTGGGGACGATAATCTTTATGAAATGCATTTTCAATCATTGTAAGTTACTGTTACTGCATTGTCGTCATTCATCATAAAGATGACACAGATAGATGGAACTATAGGAGAGTAAAGAGGGGGGATGGAGCCCTTTCCTGTCTTATCTCTCGACTCATGAGACTCATGACTCTCCCAAATGGGCTCCTGTTAATTGCTTTTTAAACCACTATGGCCACAGGAAGCCCAGCGTGGTGCACTTTCCTGGTATTTTCCCATGCACTAAAATGTAGAAGCAACATTCTCCGTGTAGAACATATTCAGTCGCAGTTTGCATGTATTTTTTCCTCCCTTTTAGTAAGAGACCCTTGAGCATCAATGGTAGTGTAGGTCCACCATCCATGAGTGAAACTATTCCTTTAATTAATGACCACACCTCCCTTTGCATGATTGTTCTCTCCATCTGTACTTCTTTTCAACGCATCCTTATCTCACCATCCTTTAAAACCACTGACGACTTTTTGTCCCGGAAAAATTGCAAGCAAAGAGCTCTAAATAACACACACTAATCTCCAAGTATTTTAATCAGCTCCCCCACACGGATCGCGGAACCATACATCATAACACCCGCTGAGGATAAAGCTTTAAAGCCTGTCATCTATTTCTCCAGCTTCAATGCACAAGCTTTAACTTTCTTTGCACAAAAAACACGGCCCTCGTCCAGCTTTAGCAGGAGTGATGAATTAGGGATTTACCCCCCCCCCCCCCCCCCCCCCCCAGGCTTGCCTCACTCTGGGCTGATGTGGACAGCAACAACTTTCCATAACAAATAAACACAATTTCAAAGTCTCTGGTCACCATAACTACAGATATCACTATTGCATAAGTCCCACAATTATATAATTGTCTGCTGCTATGCTGTTGCTTAAATTACAGTAACACAAAGGAGAGGCAAGCAAGCAGGATCTTCTACAACGGCTTGAAGAGTGTTCAGATTTTTATTTATTTTTTGCAGTGTTTGGAGTTACAGATGGGTGGGGCCCCCACATTACGATAATTTCTAAAATGTCACGTTATTAGTCATAGGAAAGTGCACTAAATTGACCTTCAATTATACGGTACTCTCCTGTGACTGTCTAAATTGTTGTTTCCTTCAAGGAAAAACCACAGCAATCTGGCACAAACATCGTCCAAAACCAACAAGGAAAGACGAATCCAAATAATTGTGCATTTCTTTGTCATAACCCCGGTGTGCCAGAGCCAGAGTGAGAGAAAAACATGAATGTAAAGGCATGGCAAACAACCTCTTAAAATTAATTCAAAATATTTAATTTTACTCCAAATGTGTAAATGATTAGAAGGAGCAACCGCGATTGTAACCATGTGTCACAACACATCGTTCATTTTTCAGTTTCCAATGCAGCCTTGGACACACTGCTATAGCTGCAGTAGATTGTTTACACGTGTTGCCGTCTAATAAAGAGAACTACAAGGTTTTGTAAAGGATTTCCCTCCCGGACAGGAAGACATAAACCCAGACATCATTAGCCTGGAGAGATTAATGAGTCTGCACTTTTATAATGCAACTTGTACTGAGGCAGAATTGCTATTCAGAGCAGATATTTGACTTCGGTAAAATTGATCTTTTGGACAATTGAATTTTCCTCAACCTTTCCTTGATCTCTATTTCGTATTGACAGTCATATATTTGGTTATTCAATGGTTTGCAGTGGTTTATTGTCATCATTGTCTTCATCCATGCTTAACGGAGTGGGATCTTATGAGTCCTCAACAGTAGCATTATGTCAAAATGTTGGGAGTGGTTCAACCAAAGAGGGATTTTTTTACTTTCTTCTATTTTAATAATTTTTAGAAGCATGAAGATGTAAAATTGTCCAGTAATTCTGAAGAAAATATATGACAGTAAAAGATTCTGTGTGTTCTTCTACTTTTTCCGTGTGTCCGGTTTATCTTGCGACCCCTTGATGTGGTGTTGGTAACCACACCACGTTGGTAACCACTAGTTTACCCCATGGTTGGGTCGCGTTCATCAGACTGGAAATGTAGCAGGGACAGATGCACAGGTAAAAAGGTAGCTTAACGTTTGACAGGAACTATGTCATTGGATCTTGTTCTATGACTTTAATGAACACCTGCCAGCCAATCAAGTATCTACGTGGCTGTGGCATAATGCACTGAAGTGCCCAGATGTATGTGCTCAGGTGTGTGTGTGTGTGTGTGTGTGTGTGGCAGTTGTTTTTACCTGTGTCTAAATGGTGCAGGCTGTTGCTGCTAAGGTTGAGCAGCTTGAGGTCTTTGGACAGCAGGAACTGTTTGGGCCTGAGATGTTTGATGGTGTTTTTGGACAGATCCATCTTCACTATGTCAGATGGCAGTTCAGACGGGATGTTGTTCAAATCTGCAAAGAAGGAAAGACAGAGAAACATCATTTCTGTAACTGCGAAAGGCGCTGGGACGACAGAGTGCATATTTGTATCGATAAAGATGAATTCCTGTATTCCTGCTGCTAGGTTTACAGGATTGAGGCCGATGAACTCGGCATACAAAGAGCAACGCTCCAGAATCAGCGGGAGAGCTGGAAATCTGTCTGCATCATTATACATCTTCAAGATGTTGTGTGGGTTGTATGCAACATTTAACCGTTTCAAGATGGATGGAGGTCGAGTGTGACAGCATGTATAACAATATTTCACTTCTGTGCCGGGGGGGGGGAGAGAGTGTTTCCACGCTCTTTCAGTGTTTCCATCCTCACACGCACATCCCCCCACTCCCATCCCAGTAAGAGTGTTGTTGAGGACTCTAATGTATGAAACAGTGATTCCCACACATTCCCATTTCGATAACAGATCTGCTCTGGAACACATTTCCCGACAATGTTGGGACGGTTAGAATAAATATATATCACTATCAACACGTTTTGTCCCGAAGCTAGAAACAACAGAGCTGAAGCTTGAATCTATAGATCCAGGTTTGTGTCAAGACTGTTGTGAGAAGCCGATTCAAGTAAAAGAAAATGGATTTTGAACTGCTTCTGACGGTCTTTACACCTTTTTTCACCTGTAAGAATATGCTAATTATCTAAATTGGAGGTCACGTCTGTCGTGCCAATCATGATGCAATTCTGTTTTAAACTGAGTAGGAGGCCCCGGCAACCTATATTGTCAAAATTAACATGGTTGATTGTTGTTTAAGCAGTTTGCAAAGAGGTTGCAGATGAGAGGAAAAAGGATTATGTTTCGGCGGCGAATACTGACTAAGATAAAATTAAACAATGTTGATCTTTATATATAATCACTGCTTTATTTTGTAGATATGTGTGTGGCTGAGCATCCATGCGTATACATGCATTTGGACTAGTTTCCGGCATATATGTATTTACACAGACTGTACGATCGTCTCAGAAGAACGCTTAGTGGCCCTTTTTACAGAGCAGATGTTTGCAGTCTTTATGCACACGCTTTACCGCCACAGATGTTGTTATTTATCAATGGAGACATTGTGCCGTAAATCATAACTGAATAAGAAAATAGAATCACACTTCTACAGCATGCACACGGATGTAGCCGATGCACTAAGGAAATGTAATTATTATTGCTCAGTGATGTGATGCAGTGATGGCTGATGAGTGCGCAGTAGGCAGAGACATTTAGAAAGGCAGCAACAGACTTTCCACCAGTTATCAGTCCTTGAAGTCTAAAGGGAATCCCACCGTGCCTTAGGTGTGCATGCCTGCAACTCCGTCCAAGCAGCATTTTCAGATTAGAAAACGCTGGCGTTCAGACTCAAATTCCTGGGCTACCTTGTGAGAAATCTTGGAGCCAAAAACAGATCCTCTCTGTCCAAGAGGGATACGTCTGTGGTCTTCTGTGTTTCACAGAGAATGAGGATAATCTCTCACACGGTGTATTAGGTAGAAACAGTAGGTTTAGACTAGATAAGTGGTGTCTGTGACCAGTAGGGCTCAGTTTCTTGATATGCTGAACCAAAGACGGAAAGATTGTCTTTCACTTTATCTTGATTAGCCATGTTGCATGTGTGTTTTAACTCTTTTTGCATTACTTCCTGGGGCCAAATGTTTTCAGGAAGTTAGATGTTTTATCAGGAGCGTATGGGTATCTTGGGATTTTTAATTGAGATACTGTTTCCTATAACATCTGTCCCTCTGCAGACTGCTGAATGGATAAACACACAGAGAGGGGGAGAGAGAGAGAGAGAGAGGGGGAGAGAGAGGGGGAGAGAGAGAGAGAGAGAGAGAGAGAGAGCGAGAGAGCGAGAGAGAGAGCGGGAAGGTACTTTGCCTGCAGTCAGGAAACGTGAAAGTCATTTAGTCATAACTGGGTTTGGACTGGATTTCTTTAACTGAATCTGCTGTCTGATTGGACAATTGCCTATTATATTTATCATTATCATTATTTACATTATGGAGTCTCAACTACAGCGCCTGCTTTATGTTGAAGTGACAGGTTTGAGTGACTTCCTGCAGCAATTTAGTCAATCATTCGCCAAAACATCCTGTAGAGGTTCCATTATCAGTTCTGTGGGATTAAGTATTGCAGTAAATGCACAGCAGTATTTACATAGTTTGAACCGATATAGAGCTGAACTATTTCCATGATTTAGTAAAAGTGCAGAACATTAATCTGGACGTATATCTACATATCCTGCTCTACAGGGTGTGGGTTGAATGTCTTCTTTACCATACATTCTATAAAACTAAATCAAAGTTTTTTCCAAAGGTTAAATTCATAGCTATGTAAAGAATGCAGGACACATTTCCTGTCTGCATAAATAATGATTCCGTTTGGAGCAGGTGTTGCAATGTTTCCTACTGTTTAGACAGTAGAAATGGTCAACTGTGCATTGTGCTGTGACTTTTTGTGGTTTGGATACACACCCCATGTGTTTTGTAGCCACTAGATTTGTTGCATTAAGTATCACTGAATAAGTTCACGTTCAATATTTCATCTGTGTGACATATTAAGTGAGAATGGTCTGTTACATAGATGTTGCATGCTGTTATGTTTGGGCTTCATGTAATACACATAACTCTCTTTCACCATTCAGACAAAATATAGAGGCCGAGGTGAAGCCGTTTCTAAACATGCTGACAACTCTGTTTATAAGACATCACGATTACAACAACCAGATTAGTGCCGATGTCCTCCCTGATGGTCTTGAGAGTCATGCTACAATTTTAAAAGATGTTTATTGCCTTTAACTGACAGGGACAATAGAACGAATGTATGACAGCCACTTGAAAACTTGAGCAAACGTAACAGACTCGTTTGGCTGCACAAGAACTTACATCTTTGTTAAAAGAGTTCCGAACAAGCAAAACATGTACAGGCCCATACCCTCCTTTCTGCAAACCCGGATAAATCAATCCAGCACCTGTCTTGCCCACGGCTGAGTACATCTAGTTGCCTCTTTATAGTTACTCGGGAATAACAAAATAATCAAAATATAATCAACCTATTTCCATCCAAGGTACATCCGTCCCGGAGGTTAATTGCCAACTTGCTTTCAACAATATCATAACAGTTGGTTCCAGTGGGATTTCCACGTTCAGTTTTCACGATGTGTCAGTGACCTTTTCACCGCAGCGTGAAACATTTGTAGGAAAGCGTCTTGGCGCCTGGCAGAGTCTGTAGCTAAACCCTGCTGTTAGTAGAGAGTGATGTTTGATGCTGTCCTCTTTCTCATTCATGCTTTCTGCCTCATGATCCAATGACACCATGGTAGATTCTTTCTTTTTCTGCTGACTAACTGCCCCGCTGTCTGTGACCCAGGTGGTCCAGGGAGAGCCTGACATAATATTGTGCACCTGGGTCTTTGTGTGACTGGGAAGCAGCCAACTCACCATGAGTCACTTTACTGCTGCCTACTCCAATGGCCTGAAGTTTATATGGAGGATTTATGTTTCTTCTGAAACCAATGGTGGTGACCTCATGAGCACAGTCTTAAAGGCAAAGTCTAGAATTTGGCCAAAGCAATCAACACCACCGTGTCGGTTTCTGAGCAACATCATGAGATGTGTCCGGAATAAACAACCTGGAATGACTAAAAGCTCTATGAGGATATAAATAAGAACATATGGTTTTGCAATTAAAACTCATCTGGCACATAATCTACTTTCTTACTAATAAAATACCCCAAAAGGTACTTTGTTCAGTAATTTAATACATGGTGTGACTTTTCTTCTGCTACTTTTTTATTCTTATTTCATTTTTATTTATGCTAATGTTACTTTTTATGCGGACATTACCTGCACTGTAAGTTAGCTTCAAGCTAGCCAGGGTCTATATATGTCTATGAAAAGTATATTTAAGCTTACTCTGGCACAATACATCAAATGGGTACATTTATGTTTCATATTGTAGACCTAAGTGTTGTATAATAAAAAATACGACGTACAATTTAGCTATAGTGGCTTCACTTCTACAATTTAGATACTGGGAGTACTCAATGTGTCCGCTGTATAAAAGAGGCTTAAACAGAAGTAATTTGAAGGCACATTTTGATGTTACCACAGAGTACTCTGAAGTCCACGTTCAATCTTTGAGAAACAGCCTTAAGAACTCGTACGTCAACTGTAACCGCTTTGTGGAGCATTGACCTCCAGTGAGAATAATATGAAGCCTGAAATCTGCTGTGGTTCACCTCAGAGAGAAAGCCTTCAAACAAGCGTAAGGGAAACAGGGAGAAAGAGATGGAAAAGGGAAAATATAGGGTTTGGAGAAAGAGAGTAAGAGAGTAAGTTTCCACTCTGCTCTGGCTTTTCTAATTCTTGCCATATGAACGAAACGGATGTTGGTTCCACCTCCACACACTCGTGTTTACCTCCTTATTTGTTTTTGACCTTTTTGATGATACTTGACTAATTCCTCATGTATTATTATTGCACTGTGTTACAGTCAAACAGCAGCTAATTTGCTTTTAAAAGTGCCAATCTTGCAATGAAATTAAAAGTTGCAAGGTTGTACAAAACAGGCCAAAATGATCAGCAGATTTTGTGGCTGTGTCTTGTAGCCTGTGTCAAAATATATTGTACCCACATAACGCATATTCTTGAAAGTACAGCTGTAATGAAAATACCACAATCTTTACACAAATTAAAGGTATCCGAATGTAACCTCGTAAATATGAACGCAAACCATGTTGATAAAGATTTCTTAAAAATGCGATATTAGGAAGGTAATATATTCAGTAAGTTTGTTGGACCTGAAGGACAAACACATGCATTTTGGTCAGATGCACTGACTGTGGACATGACTTTTTACTCACATTTTATCCCAGAGGAGAACTAGATGAATGGCAACTTGGAGGCAAAATGCATAAACATGTCACAGTCATGCAACTAATCTGAGAGAGACAGGGGGTCTACAGAAATGATAGAAAAAAGGAAAGTTTACTGAAAGGATGCAATTCAATATGCATTTGTATATCAGTAGTGAAGCCAACGTTTGCTATGTTATTCCACAGCATACCAAACTCTGCCAGCGTCTGTTAAGTGTTTAGACGGGAGACAACACAATGTGTAATGATGTGATCTGTACCTGTTATTAGATTTTAGAAAGCATTGGTTCTGGATGGCAGCGCAGTAAGAAAACAACAAAATGAAGAGATTCCAAAGCTCAACTGGCATCAGCTCACAGTATAACTGTACTTTATGTGCGTCCTTTGCAAATCAAAAGCACAGAGACAACGTATTGAATGTCATGCACAACAGCTGTAGCATATTAGGCAACATTCACATCTCGCTTTCATGGTGGGGCATGGTTTAGGAGGCAGGATGCCGAGATTTATTATGAAGCACACGAAAAGAAGAAGAGCGATGGAGAGATATGGATGGGAGAAAAACAGAGAAACCTTATCTGTGCTTCAGATAAAGAATTGATTCAAAAGTTTTACTGTAGAAAAAGAAAAAAAGGGAAATGTGTGAAAAAGCCTTCGTTCAGCATTTACACAACACAGGCGTTGCTTTGTGCGCTTTTGGCTTCGCCGTGCTCTGTGAACGATGTCTTTCTGTGAAAGGCATAAGCTCTCCATTTATAGATGCGTTCAATTACACATTTCAATCTGGGAGCTCACTTGGCCTTGAAACATAGACGCAGACAATCGTTCAGTTCAGTGCGCTGACAGCGGATGCCATTTGGGGCGGAAGAAGACGAAGAAGAAGAAGACGATACAGAGAAAAGAGATGAAAGGGAGAAGATGAGAGAGCAACCAAGAATAAAGAGCCCACACAAAAGTAACACAAATTCAGAAATTGTCATCCGGGCCTGCCGCCTGTGTTTGAAACACTGTCACAGTTTTTACGGAGCACTGGAGAAGTTACAACGTCGATGATTGCAGCCTCATGGTGTCGTTTTTACACACGGAGAGAGAACCAGATGTGAAAACTGGAAGAGCTGAAAGAAGCCCTCGCTTTCCCTTCGCGCCATCTCTCCTCCCTGTATTTGCACTGGTGCCTGCCTGTTTCCATATTTCTGCAGCTTTCTAGACATGCTGACTCAGTGTTAAAACTGGAAACACAAACAGGGTATGATGCTGGTGGTAATTACTGCCTTCGAAAAATGTCTTGGCGGACACAAATCTGCAGAAAGTTAATGTGTGCATGATTCAAATTAGAATACAATACAAAAAAGACATGGTGTTGCACACCGCAACAGACCGACCGCACAAGAACACAAACAGTGCAACATAATCACAGCAGGTAGGCTGATGTCAACCAAGTTAGGCTGAAATGGAAAATGATGGTCCATGCTTGAAAATGCAAGCTTTTAGTTTGACAGAACAGACTACGACTAGCCTGCTCCCTCCCTCCCTCCCAATGAAGAACAGATGCCCCCCCCCCCGGGTAGCAAACCTGAGAAAACAAACACACGCTCTGCTCGCTCAGCCTCAGTGGAACCGAAACATTAGACAGTAAACTAATTCTTGAGGCCAATTTCACTGAATAAGCAAGAAGGACTCGACACTGGAGAGTGCTGAGCAAACTTAACAAATGTACCTTTCATACAAGGTACTCTCCTGCCAGGACAGTCTATTTGTTATTGATATATTTGACAGAAAAAAATCATTTCTTCAGCTAAATGATTTGGGTTTGGCTGCAAATATACGGTCCTGATTCTTTAGGTGAGTTTACGCTACGTTTACGTTACGTTTGTTTCAAGTGAACCCTTTTCTGTGGACACAGTGCACATGTTTCCTCTTTTATAATCAACCAGCACAATGATTTCTTTGGCTGAATTCAGTTTCAAAACAATTATAAACAGGACATGACACGGTGAAGTCACAGGGATGCAGAGCTTGACAGTCTCACCTTTGTTGCTGCAGTCCAGCAGAGGTTTGGGGAACATGTAGGTGTGGCACATGGACGTGGCCTCCGTCTTCACTTTGATCGGCGGAGGCTTCGGTTGCCTCCTATCTCCGCCCCCCGGCCGCCTGTCCACCTGGCTGTCGTCCGCACACAACAAGTCCACGTTCAGCTTCTTCAGCTTCTGGCCACTCAGCGACTGGGGCACCGCACACTTGGCGTAGTTGCCGAGGTTGCGGTTGCTGGGCACCTGCAGGGTCCTGACCAGGCTGTCCAATGAGCAGCGGCAGCTCCAGGGGTTGTCGTAGAGACGGAGGTAGGTGAGGCGGGCGAGAGGGAGCAGGACCTCCTCGGTGGCTGTTTTCAGTCTGTTGTGCTGGAGGAGCAGGGTTCGGAGCTTGGAGAGGCCAGTGAACGCTCCGTCCTCCACCATGGAGATGTGGTTCTGCTGGAGGTCCAGGCTCTTCAGCTGGGTGAACTGGGAGAACATGTTGTCCCTTAAAACCTAAAAGGGAGAGACGTAAACTGTTGGTGTTTGTGTCTGTCTGCTCTTTTGAAACCATGTCTGTCTCAAGCAGAGCTTTGTCAGACTCGTAGACGGACGAGATATTTACTATTCAGCTCTTTAGCTGCGAGATGTTCCACTATGTTCACCAGCTATGCGCTCACTTCTTCTGCGCTGGGCAGCTGCCCACTGAGCCTGAAAATATGGCTCTCGAGAGCAGTGAGGTCGAACCAAAACAGGAAAGATGTGAGCCGTAAAAAAGAAAGCATTGAGCTGAAGTCTGCTAAAATGCTTCATAAAACTGAACTGCAGAGTCGGGTATTCGTCACTATAAGCGAAACCTTCAAGTAATTTGATCCATATACATCTGAGGTTTTAAATACAATCTGCAAAGATTAGGTTTTGATAATGAAATTGCAGTTATAAAGCAGACATTTAAATGTTTTCACTTTGTTCATTGTTTCCCTCACTACTCATTCATTCAACAAGCCAACTCTTTGAACTTGAAAATAAGGTTTAATTATACTCATTTTCACTGTCTTTGTAAGTCATTCGTCTTTATTTATGACTTTGCTGGCAAAGCTTTTTTTGTTTTATTCCTCTCAACACCTGTGACACACATCCTGTGTGCTCACTCAGACATGCAAACATCTACACACACAAATACGTAGCAGAAATGTCTGTCTTTGATCCCGGAGCCAAATAAATGGTGCACAGATGCTCATGGTATCAACATGCTGGCATGGTTTAGCGTCAGAGTAAGAGGCTTGAGACGCTAACGCACAAAATAGGGATGCATTTGTTGCACAAAGCTGTGCATTTATGTCTTGACTCTTTCATAGTCTGCACAAACCTGAATCTTATTTCTTGCCAAAAGCAGGTGGTGAATATCTTTGGGCCAGTCCTGCATCACGGTGGTCAGCTGCCTGTCCTGACAGTCCAGGTACTTGTCCCCTGCCTCCACGTATTCCATACACTCCTGAGTTTGGCGTCGCATCACTCCGGCTCTGCCTCTGCCCCGTACGCGGCCCCCAGCGCCCCTCTCCTCAGCCCCTGACCGAGGGCCTCTCCGGGGCTCAGCTGACCTGAGGAGCAGCAAAAGGACGAGGGTGGCGAGGAGACGCATGATGGGAGAGGGGAGGAGAGACAGGGAGGCCTCTCAGTAATCGGGTGAACCTTGGACGACTTGGACTTGTTGGTAGATCGGTGTGACGGGACACGGGAGGCCGGTCACAGCTGTGTGTATGAAGAGGAAAACAGAGGAGAATTTACAAAGGTCTTCAATGGCCAATGGTATAGCTGACACTTAACATTTTTAACTTGGGTTATTTGCAAAAAAAAAAAACTTTCAGGTGATGCAGTCATAAATGTCTGTATGGTTCTAGTTTCTGGAATTGCTCTTTTGAATGTCCCTTGCCTCTAATTAATCGGATTGTTGAAATGGAAGAAAACAAAAAGCTGGAGAGTTATATATTCTGAGGGGGAGATTTTAAAAGGTTTAAGGTAAAAAAAAAAAAAAGCGAAATCATTTCATTCACAAATACAATAAAAAGTCCAGGGATTTGTCTTAGTGACATGCTGACAACTAAAATGGTAACACGGCACATGTTGAAAGAATTAGCGGAGAGGTAGAGCGAAAGGAAACAGGGGGTTTGAAGCAAAAGAGAGACGGTTGTTAAGTGTTAACATGTTTCGTGTTAAAATGTGGTCGTAGTAAAGTGCACTTTTCTTTTAGGGATATCCCATGAATGTTTTCTACCTCAGCTAAACCGACCTGGATGCCCTTTCTCTCTACCTTTAGTGGCTCATGTCACAGCTCTGATTCCATCTCCTTCTCTGTTTTCATCTTGCTGTCTTGGCATTGATGAATCATCCAAATGAAAAAAAACATGTCTTTTGCATTTAACAGAATTGTTTATGAATCTATTGTTCAAAAGAAGAGTTTGAAATCTTGGGAAATACACTTATTTGCTTTCTGACTCAGCGTTGGATTGTATTAAAGCTAAAGCCAAACGCCAGTTAGCTCAGCTTAGCATACTGACTGCAAACAGTGAGTGAAACCCAGAGCCTCCGCTTGCCAACTGGCAACTTGTCCCAGCCAGGGAGTAGTCTGGCACAAACCCCCCCCAGATTAAACATAATAGATGTTAATTAGAGGTGCTGGTAGTCAGGCCAGCTGTTTCCCAGTTTCCAGTTTTTATGCCCATAAATTAACTGCCTGCCTGCATTTGTGTTATATTTAACAGACAGATATGAGAGTGCTTTCAATCTGCCAAACTGTTCATATAAAACCACTTTCTGACTTTTTGAATAACAACCCTTGTTGTTGTTTTTTTATCTCTCTTCCTTGCAGCCTTGCTGTCTTACAATTTGTACTGCCCAACTATCATCAGCCACAAATATGAAAACTCCAAGACTGGAGATAAATATTTACGGCTGAATAATAAGTAAAAAGTGTTTTTTTTTGTAGCCACATAGCTACTTGTTTGGACTCCCTGCATGCTGACTATGTGAATGTGTGTGTGTGTTTTCCTTTTGTGTATTTGTGTGAGTGTGTGCATTGTCGGGTTAAAAAAGAAAAAAGAAGTGAGTCATGGGTCCCTTATGTGATCAGAGGCATAAAGGCAAAAACCACAGGTCTGCCAAGATACTACACACACACACACACACACATACACACAAACACAGACTCATCAGTCAAACTGTACCAAACCGCAACCCCCCTCCAGTCCTCCAGTCTGTCTCACAGTGGAACAAGCCCGTCAATGCAGATGGTGTCGTTCCATTATGAATAACAGACTGCGAGCTACAGACAGAAACAGCTGAGAAATGTACCAAGGGAGACACTTTCCAGTCCAGTGAGCGCTCGTCAACTGTCCAACTGTCAATCGTCTTAAATGAAGCGAAGAAGAAAGTTCGATTTCCTCCACTGCAGCCGTCGCATGCGATAATACTCTTCTAGTGAGCTGTTACTCCAAACCCAAAATGAATGGAATAGGTTCATCTCAGCCACCATCTGTCAGTGTCTGTATGATTGGGTCTCTCTTTCTTCTTTCTCTATATTTATATACAAGCATGCCCTTATGGATTTCTATGTGAGTGGGTCTGTTTGTGTGCACAGGTACAACTACGAGCACACGTTCTTGTGCCTGTGTTGCATGATTGTGCAGCTGATGAGAGACATATGTTTCGACACAAGGCAAGACTTGTGCCAGTCGAAACACCAGACTACACCGGACTGAGGTGGAAAGCATGGAGAGGGTTCCTGAGTGGACCCAAACACAACTCTGCATGTAGTCCTAAACAGCTTGTTTGATCTATGGGTTCAGCTCAGCAAACACACACTCCACTACAGTGAAGTGTCCACTGCTGTCAACAAAAAAAGAATGAAAGAATTGAATTCCACTTTTAAAAGAAGCTGGTGAAACGGTTCACTTTTATTGCACAGAAAAAAAAGCTTTTCAGCATGTTCTCTCTCCTTCGCACTATAATCGATGCACCATCTCCAAACCATTTGGACCACTGCTGGTACTTCTCAGATCTTTTCCACATCACAGCTGTTCACCAGGAAAGTTCCAGCCCTTCTTAAAATAAAACGAAATGGTCAGCCTGTAATATCCATGCCACGTTCCAGCTGGGACTATAACAAGCCCACTCAGGCCAAACCCATCCCTGTGGTTCACCTCTAGCCCATACCAGCTCAAATTAGCCCTCCCAGTCCAGTATTATCTCCCAAACCAGCTCCTTCTGGTAAGTCTGTGCCAACCGCCTCCAAATAAACAGTCTCCCTGTGCCTGTAAACATCGAGCAGAAAGACCTCAGGGTTTCAGGCACTTCCGCGGGGATAATGCTTTAAATACTGTGCAGACTGGTTTTTCTTTTGCTGCCATTGCCATCTGTGCTGAACCAGAATAAAGGTTTGTCTGGACATGGAATGTGGCAGCAATATGTTTCTCATTTTGGACAATGGGAAAAAAATGAGCCGGCGGGAAGTATCCGTGGCATTGTCTTATGAAAAGATAGCAGGTGATTTGTTTGCCCTGTACGTGCAAGCGTGAACGATAGCGTTAGCCGATTTGTTCATTTGTAACAGGGGGGGGGAGGTTTTTGTAGGGGGGTTCAGCCGCAATTAGCGAAGTGAGCGGCCCCCATGAGCAGCTCTTTTGGTTGGAATATTACAGATCTAAGACGAAACTAAAAGAAGGGCGGGACTCCGAGAGAAATTCGCAAATTAGAAATCCGTCTACTGCTTCAGCACCAAGGACAGCGGCGTAGTGATATTTCAGAGCCACGGTAGGGGGCCATGTCGATTCTTACTCGCACAAACCTCAGTCAGATAAAAGATTAATGAAACGGAAACAATGACTTACCTCTGAATGTCAAACATTATCTCATCATTCATATTCTAGCCTTCAGAGCTTTATGTAGTGTCGGTGACAGTTTTATCAGTCTGCACACAGTTTAGTGAGTGCTAAGAGTGTAGTTTGCAGGAATCGGGTCACGCTCGGTTAACGGCATGTTGCTTGGTTTTTTATATTGGGTGCTAATTATCAGACATTTTATGTTTTGTTAACCTTCCTGGTTTAATTTCAATACTTTCACATTCCAACCACATTAGGTGGATTCCACAGGGAGACCGCAATCAGATAGATTTACTTTTACCAGTGAGAGTATGATTATGTCATCGGTTGTAATGGAGATTAAGTTTCCAAAGTGCACTGAACAAACAATGCATCATTGTGTCTGAAATGGGAGTAATCGTTATCTGGGGATTTATGTTAAATCTTTCTAATGGCTTTCAAAACCAAAACAGTTTACGTACCAGTCTTTTAGACAAGTAAGGGACAGCAAGTACCCAGCACAAGAGTGCTCTCAATCAAAACAAACCACTGAATACATGCTCACGTGCTCAGTGTTTCTATGTGTGGAATTTGTTTTGGGGGACCGTGTGCAGCGAGTGTAGACTTAGAACTAAACTCCAGCTGAACATCATGTGTCTCCCTGCTGCAGCAGCTTTAGTGCATCTTTATCTGAAACTTTCATTCTTTAGATTCCTGCACTCTTTATACAATGATGAGAGCATTTCCTCTAACGGCTCAGAGTTTCAGATACAACTGTTTGACTGATTAAGTTACAGACATACATAGTATAATGTAGTGGAAAGCATCATTTAACCAGGTGGTTTGGCATGACATCACTGGTGACATTAGCCAGGCAGAGAGGAAGTTAGACTGCTCTTCCAAAGAACCAAAAGGTAAAAGTGTGAATAAAGCAGGGAAAACCTCCACACACTGAACACATATAAAAGTGTGTATTATAACAGTATATTCATGCAAATGTACACAAAGAGAGACAATGGCATATGAAATAGACACATGTTGACACATTCTGCGTCTGTGTATGTTTTCTGAACTGTCTCTGGGCTCCAAACGGGTCATTTGGCCTCAGCAGACCGGAGGGGAAAGAGACATGTTGGGCTCTAAAACCATCACAACCCACGTCCATCAGGAAGAGGCGGTGAGAGAAGAGACACTCCCTGACCGTCAGACAAATACAGACGGAGGAAGCACACATAATTGAAAACCATTGTGTTTCAGAATGGAAAGTGGAAGACGGAAGGAAAGTCCTAAAGATGAGATTGATGTTAGAAGCTGAACTTACATGGGTCATGAAATATTAGGATGTCAAAGGGAAAGGAGAGGGATTTGTTTGGTTTCAGTTTTCACACCGCTGCGCTTCTGTTGAGAGAACACCCAGGGAGGTTGTGTTTTTTTAAAATCCTAACCAACTGAAGGAAGAGCCAACAGCATACAGTAGAGCTGAGATTACATTTGTGGATCAAAAAACAGAGTCCATTCCATATTATATATATATGAAATATGCAATATAACTATTTTTCAACACATGTGTATATAGTTGTCTTGTCTATTCTTTAACTTTAATTTGTCCAGCTTTGTTGAACTCGTGCTTAGCTGCTAATCTGTTAAATGCTTTGACTCCGACTGGTCCGGCGGTAAGACTTGAATCCTAAACTGCTGGTGAACATACCTGTTTTTTCCCCAACACTGGAGGGACATTACACAATTACGCTAAAACATATGTGTCCCTGGCTTAAACTGCAGTTATCACATTATTTTTTTCATGTCTTCGTGAACCAAATCATCCAACTGAGTTTCCCTCCGCTTTACGCAGCAGTTTAGCGTCTTTTGGCTCATTGTTTTGGTTTTGCGGCCCACAATTTTACTATTGTTGTTCACTCTCACAGCTCTCATCATGACTGCTGTTTCCTGTTGGGCACGTAGTGTCCAGACAGACACAGTTAGCGACTAGCTGGTAAACATAGCTGAGCATTTAAGAGCAAGATGTTCTCTCAGGAGATGTTGGACACGAGACCGGAGCAAAAAGGAGAGTGAATGCTGGACTTACATTCACTTAAATCGTCAGAAACTCAACTCTAAACCAAGGCTGGATGTGTTAATAACAAATTGTTTGCTAACGCATTAGCTATATCAACTTTATATGGTGATATAATAAGTCAAACCTGTTCTGTTGCCCCCAAGTGGCCAAAACTGTTGCTCCTTATTGATACATTTGTAAAGGACAAAGTCCTTTGAAAACCCAATGTCCCACCTCTCACCCACAAAACCTTGAGTCAGCACAGTTGCTATACCTGCACTGGCGCTCTGTAGAGACTCTCCATGCTCCAATAACACTGGACTGGCAACTGGGGACGGAAAGAGTTCAGACCTCCAGAGGAAATTGTTCGGAAACACAAGGGGCCACTGTGTTAAAGAGAGAGAGCAAGAACAAGCAGGGGAGGCTGCAAAAACAAGAATGAGCCTCTTCCACTACGAATAGAAAAATGTCAAGAATTCACATAAAACAAAGGAGCAGGGAGAGACAGTCAGTGTACCGGTCAGTCAGGCAGCTAATTACAGAAAGAAACAGTGACAAAGCCACACGGAGCACTCTTAAAGGTGAGCGTGTTTTCCTCTGCGAGCCAACCTCCCAGCAAGCTGACCTGACTTTCCTCTGCGCTGAATTCCCTTCATGTGTGGAGTGCAAGTGTGCCCGAAGGTTCATATGCAACAGACCCAGCATCCAGTTTTAAACAATGAAAGGAACCCGAAGAAAGAATGACAGTATTGGGTGAAGAGAAGAGGGAGAAGCACGTCCGGCCCTGAATCCAAAACCAGAGGATGAGACGGTGGCAGACATGGACTGTGAATGGAGCGAGAGCAGGCGACAGAGAGAACCCTCACACATCCCTGAGAGCCTAATTGAAAACAGACATGTTCACTTCTGCAGAAAAGTAAGAGAGGCAAGAAGGGGGAAAAAAAGAAAATTACAATTTGGTTTCTCACAGAGGGTCAGAGGTGGTAGACTCAAGGAGAACCTTTGTGGATGAAACAGGCCAAATGTGCCTTTGTGTGTGTTCCATATACCCATGAGAAACCAGATTTCTACAAGTCTCTGGAGTCCAGACCATAAGAATAGTAACTGCAACCCTCAAAAGAGGTCAACGTCCTATGTGCGTGCGTTTCTGAGTCCATGCAACTCCAGTGTGTGTGTGTGTGTGTGTGTGACAACCTGTCAGCTTTCAGCTGACGTTATGCAGGCATCAGAGTGGTCTCCCCCCTGTTTCTTGGCTGTTTTGACACTAACTACAAAACACTCTGCTCCGTCATAAAAGCGGTATGTGTGCCGTAGAGCTGAAATGTTTCAGGTCTATCAATTCTGAGCTAGATTTATTACATACACTTTTTCTGTTGTGTAATCCTCTACTGTGTTTTCAGTTCTCTTTTTTTGAAATCAAAAAATGTGTCATGAGTCATGAGATGTTAAGCAGAGCTACACATACAAACACACACAATGTCTCCCCCAACCAACCGGCTATGTCCATTGCTTTCTGTTGGTGCCAGACACATCTGCACCTTAAACACACGCACACACACACACACACACACACACATGCAACAGGCACAGCAAACACTCCCACTCTCTCTCTGTCTCCTCTCTCTACAAAGTGTTGCACTTAAACTTAACTGCGGCGAGCTGAAACAGCAGTACTTTTAGTAAAAGAGTCTCTCTCTCTCTCTTTGTAATCAGAGTGAACTTGCAAAGTCAAGCTTTTTCTCTTCCCCAGTTTTTTTTTGGAGCAGGGTTCCAGAGGGAAACCACACATTGCTCCGCTCTGCGTGGATGTGGAATTTTTCTGAAACGTACACAGGGGCATGTGGAAAACCTACAACTAATACATGCAAACTCTGCAGGAAGCGCTGCAGCCCTTCTGGCTTCCTCTTTGGCAATATTATGCCCTCAAATTTTTTGAAATCTGTACAAAAGGAGCTGTCCGACAAAACTCCTAAATCCCACCAAAGTCTCGACTTCATGCTTAACAGGATAAACTGTTGTCTATGAACATGAGTCATAAGGTGGCCATGACTGTCTAGAGTTACAAGGAGGGTCAAAGTGGGTAAATGAACCCATCACTTACCCAGAAGTGTAAGTAGCTCTGTATGTTGAGTTACAAAGGGAACTTAACGCCTAATCATTGCAGAGTGCTTTTAAGTCCGGGTGTGTGGGACCAGTTGCATAACAAAAACAGCAAGGAAGCATCTAAAATTAGCCGTTGAATGTTGTCTTTGCTCAAGATATTATCTGCACTTTATCAACGTCAGGGTGCAGTGACCCTCTATAAACTTGGCCCAAACTCCAAATTAGAATGTTGGAGTAGAAAAAGAGAGCTTACTTCAGCAGTTCCTCAAGCGCTGACCTGGCAAAAGATGTAACTTCACGGTAATGAATACAATAACTGGTGGCTTTTTTTGAGTTTTTTGAGTTTTGTCCGATCTTATCTTCACATGTTCACAATTTTATCATTTGTGCGAAATACATCTAAGCTGTAGTTATTTGAATCAATGTCTGACACTGAACACGGTGTTCTGATGTTGTGTTGCTGCAATGTATCTTTAAATGAAAGTTGTATTTTTTGTTTTATTCTAAGAAAAAAGAAGGGAAGTCACTCTTCTTGTAAAACCTTCAGAAAAGATTTTAAAAGAGGCAGAAATGTTACATGCTGAGCAACCTAATAACTATTTCACATCAAGATTAGTTTAATATGCTGTGGTCTTTTCCAAGACTTCAGGGAATCAGGAAACTTAACTGTGGTGCCAAGCAATACTTGCCAAAAAGAAGAAGAAGAAAAAAAAAATCCTCTTGCGCATTGAATATTGTATCAGGAAGGATTGGGGATTTGCTGCTGCTTCCAGCAGAATAATCTTCAGTAGATAGACAGATCTAATGCACTTTGGTTCAATATGAAGGTTTCAGTCCTACCTGTACTGGGAGAGAATCTGGCTCAGGCTCGTCCACTAGGACCTGCAGATCTCCGGTTGGTCCCGCGTCCCCGGCTCCTAATCCTGTCATGAGCGCTGCGTCTAAACCAAGAAAATCTGCATGTCTGCCTTTAAAGTTAGAGCTTGGAGTGAGGGACGAGCCACTGGCTGCTTCTCCAATATCTCTCTCTCTCTCTCTCTCTCTCTCTCTCTCTCTCTCTCTCTCTCTCTCTCTCTCTCTCTCTCTCTCTCTCTCTCTCTCTCTCTCTCTCTCTCTCTCTCTCTCTCTCTCTCTCTCTCTCTGCCTGTGCTGAGTGATTGACTGCTGCCTCTCTTGCTTTTCACCCACTCAGCTGGATCACACTGAGAATGTGAGGAGAGAGAAGGAGAGAGAACGAGACTGTGAGCAAAGCAAAGCTGATTCTCAAAGGAGCCACAAGGCTGTGTCTGGTTTAGCATTACACACACAAACACACACACACACTCGTATACACGTGTAGCAGGGCTGCAACCCTGCACTGCTCCCCCTCTGTTAAACCGGTGGACTTCCCCCAGGATATGCATGCTGGCCGGCCTTATGGGCCGAGCGAGATAGACATACTCTCCAAACACTCGGAGTTAATCAAATTACAACGCAATGTAAAGAAACCTATTTGGAACATTAGTTAGAATACTTAGTTTGCTTATTATTTCAAGCCCAAGCATTATGTTTATCCCAAACCTAACCACGAGCATCAAGGCCTTACAATGTGTGCAAATGACAACCGTATAGGTCGGGAAATTATTTGTTTCACCTTCCCATGAGATCAGGCAGATTTGGCCGACACCCAAAGCGCATATATCGGTATCCGGGGACGCAGGACCGACCGGAGAACTGCAGGTCCAAAACAACTCAACCACCCTGTTTGTGTGCGGTGTCATGCCCCCGACCCTTGTGGATGTAAATCGTAGCAGCTTTGCTCCTAGCCTCAGTCCACTTCCAGCATCTGACGCTGAACGATGTTACAGGCAACGCTTGTGGTTTCACAAGGTTTGGAACCAGCCACGAACACAGTGACGTATTCTGTCCTGACACTTTTTTTTAGCCCTGTTAGCGGCGAGGTCCAGACTGAAATATGTCAAAAACGATTGGATGGATTCCCCTGACATTTTGAAAAAGACATTCACGGTCAATCTTAGAGACTTTGGTGAACCCTCTGATGCGCCACAGGATGCCATTTTTGTTTTGCAGTGACTGAAGTGTTTATTTTAACATGTTCCAATTCTTCACTTTGGTTTATGACCAAACACTTGTGTTGATTTGTTTGACATGTCTGTGATAAATCATGTTTGAGCTTCTGGTGTCTTGTTTGAGGTTAACTCTGTGTGATTGTTTTGCGCTGCAGTACGTCTGTATATTTACTTCTGAGGCAGTGAAGATTTCCCACCACTCTCTAGCACTTGTTGCGAACATGAACCAGTTGGCCTGTCAGCGCACACGAATAGTTTCATCAACGAGTAAGTGGGCGATTTTGTGTAATTTGATGGAGCCACAAGCCGGTGATCCCCGCTAATCAACATACTGCTGCTTGCTCTGTCCTTCTCCCCTCCTCTCCTCTCTTCTCTTCTCTTCTCTTCTCTTCTCTTCTCTTCTCTTCTCTTCTCTTCTCTTCTCTTCAACAACACAGAGAGAAACAGCTCCATATTAGGGCCACCATTCTGCGCTGGCTTAACTGGATTGCTTACTGGCAAACACTTCAAACAGCTTGAGAGCACTTACACCAGAACAACTGTTTTAAGTAAGTAGCGAGAAGCTGAGATGGAAACCTGGGGCGGCGGGGGGGGGCTTTTCTGAAAAGGCTGTAAACCAGTCAACCTGTCTGTTTAGCAGCGGACGGCGGACAGTAATCCACTCCTCAAACATGCAAGCACCTACTGTAAAATCACATCTGCAAAAGCACGCCTGCATACCAGGACCAGACAGTAATAGAATACAGAATAACCTCCAGGCTGCAAAATGTATTTCCTCTACCAAAGCTGATCTCATGCATGTGCATGAGTGTGTGCATGAGTGTGTGTGTGTGTGTCTACGTCCGTGCCCAGGTATGATGCTCGTGTGCCAGCCCAGCTGGTGTGCCAGTGGGGAGATGAAGGATGAGCGCCTTGTTAAAATGCTTCAAACACATTCTTTAAAGAGCCGGGTCGACTTTTGACCTCAATGCATCCCTTTAAGACATGTTTATAGCCTCTGTGTGCTCTATAAATGTCTAAATATATCTATGATGAAAGCACAACGTGTGATCATGGCTAATTTTGTAAGGCAAGGGGAAAGAAATGCACTGTCAAAAAAAACAAAGCTTACAGAATCTGAAGCAAGGTTCAAGTCTGAATATATCACGACCTCTTGGGGGGTATAGGGAATCCAATATAAATGTCATTATAATTCATTCTAATTGTATGCTTTGGAGACTGGTGACCCCAAACATGAGAAACTGCCCTCTCATTAGGCTGAAGCTGCATTTCCAGCCTTCGCCACAGGGAAAACATGTTGGGAAAAGATCAACTCCCTAAATTATGTTGGGAAAAGCTGCACACTAAACAGCAGACAGACAAAGCTAAGGACCAGTTGTTGAACACAGCGGAGCATTTAGCTGCTAAAGAGCCAGATATTTCCCGGAGGAGTTGATGGACACCGAGCCAAAGCAACAAGAAGAGTGAATATTAGACTTACATTCATCAAGAGGCAAGAAACAGTAATGAAAGCTATCGTCTATAAGCAATCAAGCTGATCTGTGGGGAACGTAGGCACCAGGTTTTGACATGGAAGGATGCAAGCCGATATCTCTGGTTCTGCTGCATCGATTTTGATCTTCATTGTCTGTTATGATAAAGGAGATCGATGCTAAATCGATGGAGAACTGAGAGGTTTTCATTTATTCGATCCTGGACATACATGTTTTATCAATTACCTCTGCTTCTCTCTTTCTTCTTTGCATTTCTTTGTTGTTGTTTTTTTAGAGAGAACGAGACGCAGACAGATGAGGAGAACGGTTCCCAGTCTGTGTCCCATGCTTTTCTACCTGGCCACAATCCATGGCTGACTGGAAACGCATTGGAACAACACGTGTACACACAAACGCAGCAGTACGGATGCAACTATTTCGACAAACCAGATGACTCCATATCTCTGTGGCTACAAACTTAAATCCTATTTCATCAAAGATACACTGAATCCCTCCCATTAAAGCGCGGAGCACTGATTGAGTCCACGCTCACGTCAAAGACAATGAGCAATCTGTAGATGAGGAAACAATGTCATCTTCTTCTTTCCCTGCTTTGTTTTGGCTCACTGTTTATCTCTGTCCTTCTTCTTGCCCTGTGTGTCCTTTCCTCCCACTCCTGGTGATTTATTTGTCTTGCATCACTTCTTTCTCGAACATTCACTCCCTTCCTCTCTTTCTTCGCTGAGCCAAAGGAAAAGGCTAGAGTCTAGCCGCTAGACGCTACATATGGGAGGACTAGAATAAAAAAAGTTTATGTTGAGCGGCATGTTACGCTGGATAATCACGGAGTGTTACTAATCAAAATAGTCTTGACACATCTGTCAAACGTGTCCGCGGATAGACGAATAAAGGATCCAAATAAGAAAGACACGATCAATGACATCGTCTTTGTATCTGCAGGACTACTTGTGCGTCATATATAAACTTGGGTTTCTGTTACAATCTGTTTCTGGGTGCCATGTTGGATGAAAGGATCCAACATGGCACCCAGACTAATGAAGACTAATGGATGGATGTAGAAATAATAAATAGGCAGACATTAAATACGTCTAAAGGTGTCAAAAGAAGAGAATAACGTGTCTACCTCTAGTTTATTGCGCTGTAATGACTAATAAAATGACTTAACTGTGACTGCGTGTTTAAAGTAATGACTGCCATTAAACCAGGCTAACGGGAGGGTGGAAAGGTGACTGTTTGTATACAGTTTTATAATCTGCTCGCCACAACTGAGAAATGAATCCCATCAGACTGAGCTCTGTCCACTTTCTTCAACAAACTGGAATTTGTAGTTTTATTTTGCTAAACATTGCTTTATTATGAAAATCAAAGAATACATCTCTCATATACTATGGCCACTGTATATCCAATGACTGTTCAGCGGGAGTTCACACAAACAAACCAGAGATAAAACCCCCTCACTCCCCTGTATCAGACTGACTGCATTAATCAATGGCTTAAAGCTGTCAAAAGTCAACATTTTTATCACCATGCTCTTTCCTGCCCCTAATGACCGGATCACATTTCGGAGTTTTCATCATACTGTATAGCTCTTCTCCCTACTGTGATACGACAACAAGGCCGAGGATAAGTTCATCTGTCTCCTTGTGGAGGATCATTCTTCTCTGGAAGTGAAAAGATTATGCTGAACAAGCTTATATTTATTGTTACAACTTGTGGGAGTATTTGGGGGTGGAGAGGATTCAATGATTGCAAACTCTCCCCTGTGAATTTCTTTACTGTTGCTGAACATTACTTACAATCTCACCACAGTTTTCATTCGTCTTGCTTTTCAAAACGGACCTCCACACTGGATACAACAGCCTCCTGGTCAAAAAGAAACCTGCATGTGTAACCCTTAGCAGACCAGACAAACGCCGAAATTAAAGTCCTGTTAGCTCCGAGGGTATATGTAGCTGTTCTCCCTGAGGGGAGTGCAGAGGGAGGTCACCAAGACAAGTTATCAAGCACCGGAAATTTCCCCCCGCCAAGCAAACATTAGTCCAAAGAAGCCACGAAATAAATGGCCACGAAAGCCAATACCTTAACTGCTTTAAGATGCGGAAAGAAATGTTTTTGTTTAATGTGAATACAGCACCAAAGCTTTAATAAGTAGTGTGTAAGCGTTCAAGGATTCAAATGCTCTTTAAATTGTGTGAAAAATATGAAAATCTTATTTACTCATAACGTTTTGGGGCTTTTCTATGTATGTTCTGTCAAAACAACAGGAAATACATTGTGTGAATAAGAAGTCTAGAAAATGAAGCATTTGTAAGTGAACATAAAAGATGAAGGATTGTGAGACATTGAATGCAACAACAACACATGTGTACATCCTGTTCTGTGTTGCTTCTTTGTCCTTCTGTCTCCTTCCCTGTCTTGTCTAAATAAAAACAAAAGCTCCCTTCCCTTCTGATCCTTTCATATAGTTAAGGTTTTTCAGCATATTTTTTATTCCCCTTTCACAAACCGATATTGCGCGCAATGATTACACATAGATTGCAAATGGTAGCGGTGTCCCATTTCGTGATACACGTCACTTCGCAAATTGCAGACACAATTGTTTTTTTTACCCATAAGGCTCTTATCCAGTAGCCACCACCCGTAGATTTAATTCCACAGGTGGCGAAGGAAGTGGAAGCGATTTTAAGGTGTTATTGTGCTTCAGGCAAAGTGTTTATGGGATTGTAAAGCAGCATCACTTACACCTTTGCAACATCCAGGGCCAGGTATGCGGTAGTGAGAAAGTAAGCAAGTGAGCTTCTCCTCTCTGACCTAATTCATTTGTAGCAAACCCCAAATTTACGTTTGCCGGTTTACTGATTTGCAAAGCTGTCAAAGGTTTCCCTGGTTCCATCCATTAACTCCATCGAACATTCCGGTTATTTCTGCAGCTCTGTCTCAAATAATGTGTGAACCCTGATGTCCTGTCACCCCGTATTACTTGATTCCATTGCTGCATAAAGAGTAAACCCACCCGACAGCGTCCTGGAAAGAGTGATGCTAACATCTTGGCAGTTTCTTCCAAGCATAATTGCTTTGACTTAGGAACCTTTACCCTCTGTGCTCCACTGCAGAAGGATGATGTGTTCTTTAGGTATTGGCGTCTGTATGGAGAAAATCAGGGGTGGATTAGTTAAAATACCTTCAGTTACTTTATCCAGCAACCCATAAAGAGTGAATTAGGTGTTTTATTTCTGTATTTGTATGCATTTGTCACCTACTTTATTTAATAAATACTCCAGTGTGCTAAATATCTGCTCCCAGAGTTTGGTGAAAGCTGTCAACGACTCAAATGATACACAGGCCAGCTCTTTGTTTTTGAACAGTTTTCTTTGACAAATAGAGTAGTTGCATGGTGTTCCTCAGGGTTCAATACTGGGTCCATGATTGTTTTTTTGTTTTCGTATGTGCTCCCTTTGGGGGAACAAGAACCTCACTTCCTGTATTGTTTGCTTTACATGCTACTGCATTTAGAAACCTTGTCTTTTCTTGCTGAACAGTTGTACAGACTTATTTTTCCTCCAGCCGAGGTATATTATATGTGAGGTGCGTTGCTGCAATCAAGACTTATCCTTATTATTATTCAGAGCCCAGCAAATCATCGATCATGCTTTTATTTTGGCATGGCAGGCTTAGTTCTCCCAGTTGTTTTTATCTTTAGTTCCTGCCTTTATGTTAAGCTCAATATGAACTCGTGCTGCTCCTGTCAGGATCCAGGATCCCTGTCGGACCCGTTGTGTTTCCCCTGATCTCCTCTCCTCATGTGTCCTGTCATTCCCCTGTTTGTTATTGTATGCCATGTGCTCTGTGTTTGTCCTCTGTCTCCAGACACCTCCCACACCCTTGATCGTGCACAGCTGAGGACACTCCAGCCGATCACCTCCTGCAGCCTGACACACCAGACTCAGGGCCCGCTAATGAGTTCCCTGTCACTATATAAACTCTGGTCCTGCAGTCTGGGGTTGTCAGGTCGTACCGTCTTTCACCCGCTTCAACCCCGTGGCATCCTCTGCCCCCCCCTGGGGTTCTACGGATTACACGCCGCCGCTCCGCCCTCCGTGGCGTTCAACGGACTACACACGCCGTTCAAGCGGCCAGCTCTCTGGTGTCGAGCCACGGGACTCTCACCGCCGGTTTGCCTACTCTGGTGTCGGACCACGGGCTCCACACCTGCACGCACCTTCTAAATAAAACCTGTTTCTAGTAACTTCTGTCTCCTGTGGTCTTGCGTTTGGGTCCTACCTGTTAACTCCCGTGACAGCTCCTCTTTGTTTTTAAATTCAAATTGTGCCAGTTGGAAGTAACGTAATTGGAAGTCTTTTTACCTACTGTCACCATTACCAGTACTTTTCGATTGTACTATACAATCACCCCATACAAAACACTATCGGCTTTACTTTTGCTCCATTTTCAAACCCAAACTCTTCTCGAAGCCATGCTGCTTGCTCTAAGTTTTACTACCGGTACATCTCTGTTGCCTCAACAAGTTGGTTGTGATTCATCCATGCTGCTGGACTGAAATTAAAGAGTACATCAAATCAGAACAACCAGGTGTCACCATAATCACGGATCACGTACAAACACAAACACACATATCATGCTATATTTTCCATAGATCAGTGAACTGTATTGCATGTGTAGCACACACACACACACACAAACTAAGCTTCATTTAACGCGTTTTTTTTTATTTGATAATTTGCAAATTAGTAAAGCATGTTTACTGAAACAAAGCATGACTAAGAATCTCTATACAGGAAGATGACGAGTGAAATGAAAGCACAATTTATATGATTTTCCTTTCTACTGTTACTTGATGTTTGCATCAGCAGTATTTTAGGATTTAGGTTTTGTCTATACCCACGCGAATTGCAACACTATATTTAGCTTTGAAATGATAACATGCTAATTTGAGCATCATTTCCTCAAAGCATAGAGCCTGTTTACACAGCTGTGTGAGATGTAAAGTAGATGATATATTAAAATCCATGCAGCTGCAACCTTAAATCCTATTACAAGTAGAAACTTAATCAAGTCTAGTAATTCCAGCTCGCAGAGGACGTTGCTTGAGGAACCACATGATTTAATCGATGTCAATACGTTGGGGATTATGTGTCCTGAAACACATTTATGCATTTTTTAAAGTTTGCAACAAAGGCCAAAGGTCAACATCTGATCAGGGATCAGTGTCTTGACATGATGCACATTATACAGCATGAAAGAGGGTTGTGTTAACTTGAAGTTTGCTGGAGTCTTTCACTCAAAGCTCTTCATCTTATCCATCTATTAGACTGATTTGTATTCTCAAGGCAACATATTTCAGTGAAAACTCATATTGACTCAGGTATGTTCTGCTTTTAACTTGTATCACAAGAACAAATCCATCTTTAACCTGTTGTACAAATAGACCTCAATCTCACAATGTATCTACACAGGAGGCGTAGCATAAGTAGCATGTTAGCACAGCAGCTGCTTCAGTCCTCCATGCCTACACAGGATGCATTCAGGCACAGTTTTGATGGTGGGTCACCCGTGTTTCGGACGACTGAAACACTTTCTGTGTAGACACGCAGAACAGTTAAACAGCTGTTGAAGAAACATCTGTTTAACTGCATGTTACTTTAATTGGATCTTTTATAGAGGTTCTAACTTTCTCTCTGGAGCTGCAATCTGTGATTTAACAGGACGACAGCATCATAAACCTCAGCTGCTAAATAGGGGTGTCACAATTCTCTGATGCTGTGCCACTCTGTGGGCCATTTATTACTGTCGACAGCTGTTTTTAGCAGCTGTTTCACAGTAGTACATGAACACACACACACACACACAAACTTGTGCTGTCTTCTTTTGATGATGACTTCCCCTGTACATAGTTTAAGTTACCTACAACCATACCGTAACACCACGAGTTGTCATGCATGGATACTGTTGGAATAATTCATTGGAACCATTGAGAGTGATCATCATTGAATATCATTTGTTTGCACATCCATCACGCCTACCGCCCGTCCCCCCTGAGCAGACTCTCACACACTTAATATTACGTGACATGCTCTTACCGGTGCGGGGGGGGGGGGGGGGGGGGGGTTGCATTCGAGTAAATTGAAAGCCTGGTGCGTTGCATACGGCTGCTAAAGGTTGCCTCAATGTGTTGATTTTTGATGCTGAGATCACCGACCAACTGTGTGTTTTTGACGAGTTGGGAGTGAGAACGGGTTGGAGGGGCACATTCATGCCAGGACAAAATAGTCAACAGAATGTTCAACATTTTTAGCTCAGTGTATGAAGTAACAGCACAAAAATAACCCGTATAAAAAGATTGGTATTTGGGTGCTTCAGCTCGAGTAACAGAACCTCCTTTGCTGCTGCAGCACTTCTTTATAAGGCTCAATGAACAGCACAAGCTCAACTGTGCTCTGCATCCAAGTCTGTATTTTCCTTTCTAGGATTTCACATTACAGCAACTGTATTCTGCTTCTTTTTTGTGTGCTTTTTGGTAAACCGATCAACAAATGACTCGTGATTCAGAGCCTTGTCGACTCAGTGCACCCAGAATTGCGCAATCTCTCATTGGTTATGATGGACCTGAGGTAAGTTTTCAATGTAGAAAAACACTCACTGGGATTGCGACTGCTATTTTGCAGAGTTTGAAGAGCTCTAAAAACACTTCTTCATCTGGCTTGATGGACAGTACCAGCTCTACTGTACTAGAGGGTCATCTGCACTTTCCTTTCTAAAATGTGGCTGAACTGATGTAGTTCATGCGCCAAGTCATCAATGTTTTAATCAATTAACCGAAAAAAGCTGTTTCTTTCAGAAACGCATCTCTTTTCGGGTTTACAGCTCGGATGCTATTCAAGATGTCAATGTGTGTGTGTTTTTTTTTTGTAAAAACTTCTTCAGCCTCTCACAGATTCCCTTAAATCTCTTTCCTTTGTTTGCAAGACCTCAGATAAAAATAAATAGCTTTTTTTACACATCGACTGTGTTTTTCTGCCTCTAACTCTTCTTCCAGACATATAGAAGCATGCCTGCTCACACATGCATACATACACACAGTCATATATGACAGAGAGGCCCTTGATCGTTGTTGATCTTTATATAATTCCATAATAAGGCAAAGAAATCTCCCTGATTCATGTTGACTACAAAGCATCCTCTTTGTACTGTTTTGAAATCCCGGTCCAAGTCTTTGTGAGTTATGGTGAACTTTACAGTGCGTGTGTGTGTGTGTGTGTGCTGAAGAGGCGCAAGCGTCAGAGTTCGCCTGACTGTTTTGTCTTTTAATTAAGGAACATTCCTTTTTTTTCTGCCCTTGAATGTTATGGCTCAAACACCCACACAGCACCTCCAAGTCACTGGACATATAGTGTTTATTCAAATGTGCAACCCTTATTGGCATATGGTCATCCAAAGGCTGTTTATTCATTGCATGTAAAGATGCTACATGTTAACTTGTTTTGCCATTTTGTCTCCAGTTCCTCCTGTTTTCTCAGGTTCTCCCACTAGACTGAATTTACTGGAATATACTTCTCTCTGTGTTCAGCTCCTGGTGGGAAGCCAAAACAGCAGTAAGACAGGAAAGAGCTCTTTGGATCCGTTTTACAGTCATTTACTGTACATGCCTCCATATTTGTGGTCCACCAATGACACCAGAGGAGAGCAGCTGATTGGTCAAAGTTTCCATGCTTGTTGATGGAAAGCGTTACAAAGAGAGGCAGAGGGAGACAGGCCAACCTAGAGGATCGAAGTGAAGGAAACTCCACTTGGTCTTGTTTTTGCAGTCTCGTTGAGTAAAGAAATGTATAAATCAACCTCAAACAAGTAAAAGGGTAAAATATATTTTTCAAAACCAGTGTTTCCTTAGGTTGCAACCCAAAAGGTTTGAGAGAAATACCCATTAAAGTCCATTATTTGAACATGTAAGCCAAAAAAAAAAAAAGAATCCTCAATAAAATCTTCCTGAGATTGTAAAAGTGGATCACAGATCACAGAAACATGTCCCACGTGTTACCGGTTGAGGCAGCGTTTTCATCGAAATCCAAGTCTCGCTATCTTTAACAGAGTTTGTGAGCATACAGACAGGCACACAAACAGACATGTGCACACAGTAAAACTTTACAACCTCTGGAAGTCTGGTCACAGAGAACAACAGTTAGCAGTATAAACTACTACATCTGCCACAGAGCAGCAGTGAAACAAGGATATTATTCATAGGGACATACTGACATTTTTTTTGTTGTATGACTAAAATTTCACTTGTAAAATTCACATTTTGATATTAACTTCACAGAGTTTGGGCTGACAGCAGTACAAAAAGGATAAAATCAACAAGAAAGCAGTGTGGCATTTGTTTTTAGACATAATTACCTTCACTGCTATAACTGTTTCATTAACTACTGATCCAAATGGTGGTTTAAATATCTATGAACCCAGACAGGCTTGCATTTTGTGTGTGAATGCATGCAATGGTGAATTGCACAGCCACACGTGCTCAAACGCTGGCCCACACAGCTGAATGAGGGTTCAAAGGTCACAGAGAGAGCCTGCAGCTGACCCCGGAGCTGCATAGCTTCACCATGATCTGCAGCATCTGCTCAGCCTTACTCACCTTCAGTCACCAACTGAGCACATGTGTAGACTTGTTGACTTGCCCATGAAATGAATGTGTCATTCGCAGCTTTTAAAGAACTTTTTTTTTAAATCTAAATGTCCATTTTTCATTCTTTTTCACCGTCTTCACGCTCACTGGTTCAGCGGAGGGCCTGTGCCCCTGTTATAATTTATAATGTAATTTCCCCACTGAGGGACTAATAAAGGATTATCTTATCTTATCTTATCTTATGGTTTCCCTGTTATCACTTCATTTCACTATGGCGGGGTTGAAAGCCCTGGCCAATAACAGTGAAGTTTGGAGGACTTGAGAATGTGTGCAACTACGTGAGGACTGGGTAGCTGTGGGGGATGGGGGATGGGGGATGGGGGGGGGTAGTAATGAGACCCGGCAGACAGAGAGACAGAGTGAGTCATGACACCTTTTCAGCAAACCCCTGACCTCTGACCAGAAATATGTAGACACACACACACAAACACACACATTTCTTAAATGGGGAGTGTTTTCAAGAGAGCCAGGTTCATTTTTTTATTAACTTCAGATCTTTAAAGGAGCCGAATTGTCGTTTGAATGTCTGAAGACGTTTGCATTATTGTAGTTGCCGATACCCGCCTCCCTCCCCCTCCGTCTGAGCTCCCTACTCTGTAATTTTGGTTTTGGGGTGTAGGCTTCTTCCTGAGGACTAAACAGAGAAGACTCCACACTACATAGAAACTGTCTCTGACCACAGAGGGGGGAAAAACACAGAAAACCTCAGTTGTGGATATAGCATATCATGCAATAATAATGAACTGTGCCTTCTTCAAGATGGCACCAAAATCCATGGGAAATTATAGTCTGTCTCTGTGGTTTGTACATTTAGTAAAGAGCTACACAGCTTCATAGCCTCTTTCAGCTCATTGTTTTCTGACACACAAATGTCGTGTTTCAACTCAGTCTGGTGGAGTTGTTGGAGCCAAAATCTGAGCTAAAACAAACAATAAAAGCGATTATTTTTTTCTAGTGGCCAAAACAAAACTCCAAATGAATGCTCATGTTTAAAGCATTTGCTATACCAACCTAAAAGAAGATAATATGTCAATGTAGTGTCCACAGGTTGATTTTGAGTTGAAGTCTGAGTGCTATTCAATGCCGTTCTCCTGAAAAACCTCATAATATGCCGTATGATTTCATTTAATAAGAGGTATTACTGTATGACTGTGTGGCCACTGTGCTGGAGACACAAATACATATTTCTATAATACGAAATATTAGTTTTCCAATGGGAAACTTCAGCCAATACGGTTTCAACATGAGCCTAACATTGTGAAATGTCTGTTATCCCCTCAGAGATTTTGCTGATATTATTTATTAGTGGTGATGAGTGACGAGTTGGCGATGTGGTGTGTGTGTGTGTGTGTGTGTGTGTGTGTGTGTGTGTGTGTGTGTGTGTGTGTGTGTGTGTGTGCGTGCAAGTGAAAGGGAGAGACAGTGATTTATGATGAGAAAACATGATGTGTTCAAAAACACAGAAGAAGTAGTAAAAGAGAGAAATGGAAGGTAAAACATGAGAAAAAGACAGAGTATTTGGTAGAAACAGACCAAAATAGAAAGAAACGGAGAAAGTGGGGGATGATTTGATTCGTATATGTTCCATCTTAACCAGGGAGGGGGGCTGCGTTTCCAAGGATGTGGCTGTCTGTGGACTGTGGTTGGGATGAAAGGGAAGGAAGCCAGGCGGCCCTGAAGGAGTTCTCCCTGGATCTGTGGGGAACACACACACACACACCAACACACACACATACTCACAAAGTCAACATGTATGTAAATGAGAGGCTATCCTCTAGTTCTGGTGAACAGATGGAGTTAATCGTTTCCATCCCTCTCGACGGGCTTATATGTGCAACTCTCGGAGAAATCAGCTTCCATTACAGACACATATCATGGAGCTTTTCTTTCTTTCCTTCCTTCTCCTCTCACTAGGCATTCCAGAGTTACCCATAAAGGAGGTGAACACCCTCAAGGATAGATCAGCTACAGATGTTTCTGTGTGATTAAATCTCCTCTGACGTGGTGTAACATGCCTGCATGTCTCGGTTTTGACAATAGCTTTTGTTGTGTTTTCTTTTATGTCTTAAGGGACCTTTATGTGCCCAGGGGCCCCTTTGTCTCGAGTATATAATCCGCCCAGGATTGGACCAGCAATAGTCTGGTGGGATGCTAATATGAAGGAATGGAGAACTTGCATCCGGTACGTAAATCCTCTTTGTTTAGATAGAGATTGAGAAGGAAAACAGTCTTGGCACAGCTGCAGAAATAGCGATAGTGCCACCTGGATCAACTTTAAGCCTAAACCAAACGAAAAGATGTTTATGTAACCTGAGTGCATCGCCGTGAGAATCAAGACAAAGTGAGCCATCACTGGTGACAGATTGATTTGCTTTTGCTGCGGTGCAGTGAGACAACCTGACCCGCTGTGTTTATTTCGATTCACCATCTCTTCAGTGTGACCTGTGTCCAATTTACCCCCCAAATCCTTTACCGTAAAATCCATACAGGTTTGTGGAGCACAGTAAAATAGATACAGGACTCTATCCTTTCCTCAGTGGAAACAAGAAGGTGGTGGTAGTTTTACTCTAATCCACATGGACATTTGTAGGGTGTCCTTGGATTAATTCCACCTCAAAGGTCCTGGAGGGTCACACACCTGGAATCAATCCACTTTCTGCACCGGTACAAGCTTTACCATGAGTTGTCAGACTTTAAAGATACAAGCAGGGTTTTATCTGACAGTAACTTAATCTATTAAAAGCATGTATTTCTCTTGTTTTTTCTGTGTTTGCGACAGTAGTCTCTTTCTTTGCCACTCATGGCTCTACTTTGTTCAACTGGTTAGAATCCAACGGCATCCATGTGAACAAAGACAGTGATTCAGTGGGTTCCAGGAAACTATAATTTGACTGGGCATTAAGTGAACAGCATTAGCTTAAATTGATTCAGCACTTCATTTAGCATGGAGCTTAGACTTCCCAAATGATTTGCAATTATCTTTTACAGGATGTTTTTTTTCATAGATTGTCTCCAGGATATTAGGATTTATGTACGCTGACTATAAATAAAATCATTGTTTCAAGTGTCAAAAGTCAGGATAAAGTCTAATTTGTTTGGAAGCAGAAGCATCCATTTAGTGGACACAATGGGAACCAAAACGCAACAATACTGAAGAAAATAAGAACAATCTAGTTCTCAGTGTATCAGTAAAGTGGCTTTTCGGCTGAAAGTACATCATAAAAACTAACTGTAGGTCAAAAAACAGAAGTAAGCATCCACTTCCTCAGCCTGGTGCATGTATGGTCTCAAGCACAGATGATTATACTTGTTACATGAGCGGCATGACATGTATACTTCCATTAGACGTATATCAGGCCTTGTGATGAACAGAATCTGGTTTTGTGAAATGAAAAGAGAGACCAAATGAAAGGTAAAAGGAGGAGAAGAGGCTTTTTAAATGGTTTGGTTCTCATATAGGGGCCAATATTGACTAAGACTGATAACATGGAGAAGATCAGTCTGTGACCATGTGACAGCAAGGTTCAATTTGTTTCAATACAACTTCATCATTGTTTAAAATACATCAGGAACGTATACTACTTGAGCTCCATTGTCTGTTAAACCTTCTACTTCTTCGTTTGGAACTGCAGGAATACCATAAAACTGGCCATAAAATGCCATAAAATGAACATAAAATGAACATATTTTCTTCCTGACTTTCTGAACGAGGAATGGTATGAAGACAACTTTATCCAAGAGATCTGCACAAATCTCAACAATCAAAGGCTTCAAAAATCGAACGTCCAAAGAATTTGCCCCTGCATACACACATGTTCTCACACACACACACACACACACACACACACACACACACACACACACACACACACACACACACACACACACACACACACACACACACACACACTTAAACTATATCCAGACCAGGTGTTGCTCTAGTGGTGCTGAAAGGAATACCGTCCTATCAAAGCAAACGAAGCCGTCTAGCCAGTTGTAAATGTAATTAAACAAAACCACAGTAAGGATATCCTGCACAGCATATTGTATCACATAATCCAGTATTATACAGTGAAAATGATTATCTGTTTGATATGAGGAAAAACAATGAGTTCATACACAGAATCACATTATTTACTACAGTCAAATCCGATACATTACAATTCAACACGGTGTATTGTGTTCACGTAATTCATTGGGTTCAAGCTTGAAGTAATTGGAGATTTAAAGTCTCTTCAAAGTTTAGGATTTGTTCCAAATGAGTCAAGATGTTGACATTTGATGCTCACACATATGGCTTTAGTTGATCATTCTCAAACACAAGGACACTGAAAACACAGACACAGCTGTTCAGTACCTGTGTTTTTATTTTTTTTTTGTCTGGGAGAAGCGTGGACAGTGGTTAGTCAGAGGAGTCCAAGCTGGAGGGCTCTGATGCCTCCTGTCTGCCCACTGACACACCGAGGAACAAAGCCCTGGATTCTCCACAGCGGTCTGAAGAATGACATCACACTCTCACAGATTGCCAAAGGCACTTCTCAGTTTCTCAGTGATTTATGTTTTAGGTTTGTGTACTAAACTCCGATTTGATGGCGCTAAAATATATATACAGGATGTCAACTCAGCAGTCGGATCCAACAACGAGTGGTTGTATTAAGTTTCCTGTTTCCATCCCTCCGGGTGAAATGACTTGTTTTCTACTGTGCCTTCGAATAATAAGGGAAAGCGTTCTCAAAGACACAAATAGTATTTTTAAAGTGCACAGAAGATTCAGACCGGGCTTCAATAAAAAGCTGGTTTCAAGGTTTTAAGAGACTTTAAACATCTGTTTATAAACTCCCTCCAGACGCCTTGTCTGAAGGACAAAGTCTTTGACAAGAGACGTTGTAACAGCAGATTGTGTGCATGGGAAAAGAACACTGCACATTGTGTGTGTGTGTGTGGGGGGGGGTTAATTAAGATATTTAAAATGGTAAAATCCCAACCATCAACCACACATAAAAGAGAGGAACCTGGAGGTGGTGAGGGTTGTAAAAACTTACCCCAATTTGCATTTGTGATGACTCCAATATAGCAGTAAACTTTTTTCCAAAGGCCTGGTTTGTGCACGGGCTAGCAAGCAAACAAACACATGTAGGACGTGCACTCACACAATGTAACACCCATGGTTGCTGTGGTTCTCGACCTACTCTCTGAGTTCACAACATAAGAGTGGCAGCAGATCTACTGTTTGGATACAAATCTGCTTTATGTTTAAGGACAAGACTCAGGGTTTACAGCTAGTGGCTCTGTGAGGCTGTACTCTACTTATACCATAGCTACAGCCATACTCTGACATAAATGCTAATGCCGTCATGCTAATGTTACATCAATGATAATGCTAACATGCTAATGTAGCACAAACACAAAGTAAACCTGAGGCTTATGGTGATTCTGTTTTGCAGGTATTTACTCATGAATCCAAGGATTGGAAAAATTGAACATTTGATCTGATGTTGGAGCCAGATGACAAGACAAAGGATCCCCTTAGTTGTTATGATTCATCATAAGGGGGGCATGAATACCCAACAGACTGCCAAAAGCCATGCCACCACATGCACATACACATGCACCCACCTATCTATTATCCCAGTCCTCAACCCTGCTAACTGCCCCTGGTGACTGATTCATGCATCATCAACATCTGCTGTAGATCGTTAAACTTCACAGCACTGCAACTCATGCGAACTCGTGAATCTCAAGTCAGGAATTTTGGTTGACATGGTGAAACAAAACATACAGTCAGCTGATTTAATAAGTTTAACTGAGGTGAAAAGGTAAAGCAACATCAGAAAATATGTATTTAAGGGAATAGAATTGTACAGTTTATGTAAATGAATAACTGACTTTGCAACAAACAGTAACCTGACGCAAAAAGTCTTTCAGGGTCCTTCTATTATTCCCACATACGTTTGCAATTCTACGTTTTTTTCTCACCCAAAATAGCTATAAAACTGGGCCTTATGCTTTATTTAAGCCAAAAGCGGTCATACTAGTGGCACAAGAATTGACACGTTTTCAACACAAGGGAAGCAAGAGTCTGCCAGGATTCAGAAGTTATCATATACAGACTTATGGAGAGGATTCAATGTTCATTTTGGAAACCTTCGCAAAAAATATTCAAAATAAAGGCCTGGGTGATTTGTTTGGCTTTAACAAGGGGCGGTAATATAAGGTCTACATAATTAACAGGTTTAATTAGAGTGTCAGGTTTTTTTAAAAGTAATTCTTACATGTACGAGGAGGATGGCACTCTCCTTTTTTTCCTCCCTTCATTCATACTGACTCCAAATGGAAAAACAGCAGATGGAGTTTGTGTCCTGCATTAAAAAAAACTAAATGTGCCATTATAACAGAAGCCAAGAATAATGTGTCAAACTCATTTGCAATCACTAGAAAATCCATTATTGGTGTGTTAGTCCGTCGTTGACTTTGTTACCTCGTCTGCCAAAACAACCAAGTTGCATTGGAGTGTACCGTCAGTATTGGTCCAGGTTAAGGGGAATTGAAGTTGCACAATAGTGAAAGGCATTACTGTAATGATGTCAGTTGAACTCAGCAATATCATGCAAACATCAATACTCAACCAACCAGGGTTTTTCCCACATGCATGTGTTGTAAAAGATTATGCATATTCATTTGCATGCCTTTATTCCTGCACACAATAATCCACTCACCCTCATTGTAAGTGCACTCTGTATACCAAATGCTAAGCAAAATGGTTTTCTGAACTTTTGTAGACACAGAATAAGTAAGACTGAAAACAGCCTTTGAAGAGGAAGGTCATTTGTGCCAGTAAATCCGGAACATATATAGAAAACACAGTCTAGAGCAGTCTCCCATAATGCATCACCAACAGAGATTCAAGGCTGACCACGACATTAAGGAGAAGGTGCTTCTTGCTTTCACACATACAGTACACACACACATATTGGGCAGTGCACACACACGCATTGTCGAGATAACACATCCCTGCAGCTGTTGCAGGGAGTGAGTAATGGGTCGTGCCAGCTCCCAGGGTGCACTGTGGGAAAGAAGCTAACAGGGGAACAGCAGTATTGCATCATCACCATCCCTTTCACCTTGGATTCAGGTCAGTTGAATCCACTTTAATTGTAGTGCTTCCATTCAGAGTGCTCACTGTCAGCTGACCTTTGATGCTGGTCTCTGCTGGCAAAGCAGGACACACAGTTAGTGTCACGCCATCTGCTGGACAGTCACTGCAAGTGTAGAGATAAGGTTTGGGATCGTTTGTTTGGGTTGTTTTAAACTTTTACATATTTGTATATTATTAACTAGTACATTTAAGGAACAAAAGCTAAATATTGCTTGTTTAAAAAGAATCAATGTGAAAAGAAGGGACTTCACAGGACATTATTAGGGACGTCTGACTTTGTTGCTAAGATATAACCACAACAAACCATTCAGCCGGAAAGAAATCCGTGATTGAGTTTTGCAAACATGAACTGCGTGCTGTAACGTTATGCAATGTAACGTTTGGTCTTGACGTTTCATAATAAATAAGGGACGGAGTCGTGAAGGCGTGCGCGAGGATTCAAGACGTTCCAAAGTAAGACTTTGGCGTAAATCTTTTATTTCTTTGTTTACGACGAACACCGACGCAAACACAGTAACGTTACTTGCAAATACAAGTCGTAAACTAGCGCGCGTACAGTTTTTAGCTCATGGTATGTGCACATATTTAACACTTTTATAAGTAGGCTACATTGTTTTAATTAGAACGCGAGAGAAAATCACTGTCAGGGTTTTTACATGTGTGAAAGTAATGCCAGTATGGCTGTCTGTCGGTCGAATGACATTTCATACCGCATGTAATATAACGAACAGCACATTTGTCCACTTTTTTATTGTTAAAATTACCCAAAATGGGTTTGTTTATAATCACAAAAACGTGTCTTAATTCTAATATCTCCCGGAAACAGGTTTCCAACTCTAATCCTTCGCAATAAAAGTCAAAAACACTTATTTATTTAAGTGATACCCCTGTTTACTGCCTGTAATTTATCGTCATGTAATTATTATTATGTATTCTGTGTCGTTTATACAAAAAAGACTAAAAATCCAATTTAAATGTACTTACTGTATACTCTAATGTACCATACTTGCTAGTATTTCCGGTTTGCTCGTATTTCCAGGTATGCTACAGCACCTTTTGCATCAAATTACCTTGTGACCCCTCGACTGATTATTTGCAGTAGCCTTGTTCACCTCTCAGGAAATTACAGAGAGAGTACAAATATTGCAAGATATCCATCATGCATAGCGTATTGCTGATGTTTGTTTAGTACCCTATTATAATTAGATTGCTCTCTCTCCCCTTGCTGTCCAGCTTCCTCCAATCATCTACCTCTCTCTGTGTACGTTGATAGATGATTGGTTGATCGACTGTATCTCTCTATGTTTTGCATTAGTGAGTCTATTTAAGGAGCAGCAGGACAGCAGCGATCCCAATAGAGGAGAAGTGGAGGTGGAAGAACAAGAGGAGGAGGAGGGGGGAATGGAGGACAACCCTCTAGTGGCCCTTGCCCCTGATGCTGCACTCCCAGAGGAGCAGCCCTCTGCTAGTACTGATGTTACTGCGAGCCCTGCTTTCCAGTGCCTGGATGAGGTAAGACTCTTGCATGTCGATAAATTATCACATTTCTTGAAATAGAAAAGACAGTTTGACAGTTGCAGTATTTACTCTAACTAAAAAAGAAAAAAATCCCCAATCATTTTATTTTCCAGCTAAATTGATGCGTAGAAAATCACTTGGCTTACAACGTTTAATGTTTAAACAAAAGTGAATACTCGGAACTTGAGATCATCATGTGGATGAGCACAATACTTCAGCGCCTTACTAAGCCTTTATTATGGGCCTCATCCCTCAATGTTTACAGCCGTCAAATAAGCCCACACTTCTGGGATTTCTTCTCATGGATACTCATGTTAAACGCGTATGCATTTTCTTATACATGCATTAAGATGCTTGCATAAAGATGAGCGGGCATGGATACGATTTCAACAAACACTGCAATGTACACAGCCATGTAGATAGAACTTTATTATTATTTTTTTGTATAAAAAGTGCATATCTTTTGGCATGACAGTTGAATATGAATGATAGAAAAGATCAACATTGTACACACAAAGCTCCAAATACACACATAATCACTATAAATGGTCACAATAATGCACACTTTATCATTGCCCAAATGTCAACAAATTAGACCTTGTATTGTATGACCTATGTATTATATAAAAGCTATCATACCTCACAAAATAAAATAAATACTGTACACGTCCTTAAAGTGAAACATTTCTCTCCCCATCCTTCCCATTCACAGTGTGTGTGTGTATAGAATGGATTAAATTATGCTATACAGTTTTCTAACATTAGCCGGCAGTATTGTACAAGTGGTGATTCAGGGATGTTTTTTTTTTGTTTTTCTTCTACATGTGAAAACTGGTGTGCGACATCCAGAGATGAGCAGTAGTTCAGTGCCGCTAGAGATAACGGTGGAAATACAATTGGAACATTTTTTCTTGCAGCAGTGCTCGTGCTCCGCGGCTGCTGTCACGAAGAGTTTACATGAGCATCAATAATGCAGAATGTACTCGGAAATGATCCAATGGAAATTGGATCTCAGGCTGCATATTCATACGGGGGATGTTTTATACTGTACAGGATGACAGTACATTAACAAAGTGTCCCAGTGTAATTAAACAAACGACACAGAAGCCATTAAGTGCACTGTTGCCCAAGTGTGTAGTATATCACTTGCTGTAGTTATTTTAAAAAACATTTTTGAACGGTTTGACTCTGACCCCGGCATGAAGTCGTTTACAATGGATTTCAGAGCCACTCAAAACTGTTTCATCAGCTCTCATATCCCTCACTTGAGTGGCTGCTGTTAATTATTAAACCATTTAGAGCGGAGAAAATGATAGCTCATTAGTTTTTACTACTACTGTGTGCTGTGCTGTGTCTCCGCTGGGTTTATAGCAGGAGGCAGCAGGACACAAAGTGGAAAAAATGTCAGAGAAACGGTGAAAAATCTTTCACGGTAACCCTCCGTATAATATTATGGCCCCCTGCAGGAGGCTGGCCTTTGCTTTTTTTTTTTTTTTTTTATTAGTCCATCATCATTCATAGTCCATTGTCCTTTAGTATCATCATTTTAATCCAACATTTTGAAGGCCACACTCACTGCAGTGGGAAAAAGTAATGGCACAGTTACATTTTTTTCTCAATTATTGTTGTTACTGCATTCAAACGGTCTAAAGGGCTTAAAGTTGCTTTTCCGGTGTACTCGTATGCATGTGTAAATGTGTGCAAATGCTTGACTATGCTCATGTGTATGAGTGTCTGAGTTTCTACTTGTTCATCCATTTTCTGTGTTCGTCCATCTATCTGTTGGTCTGACTACATTAAATATTTAGCCGTCCTCCTAAGGAGTGTAGTTCTTGGGCCGCATCATCATCTTGACCGTTTTGAAGGCCTGCCTGTAGTTAGTAGGGTAGTACTCTGTCGACATGTTGTGCCATGTTCCCCAGAAGATCCCGTTCCGGACTCCCTTGTACCTCTTGTGATAGTACTTCCCGTTGAGGTTGGCGGACATGCAGGCAGCGAACCACCAGCCGGAGCTGTAGTAGGCGCCGCAGTTTCCGGAGGGATACATGTCGTTGTCGCGGTCGGGCGTGGAGAAAAACTTCTGGTCATGGTTGAAGTGCTTGTTGAAAATGATGGCGTTCCCAGCTGTCCCACTACAATGACACATGGATATATTTAAATACATATAATGTAGTCCTACTTATGAATATTTAAGCACACACAGAATCTGATATTGTACCTGTATCCACTGATCGACAGCTTGTAGCGAAGGTATTCATTGGCCACATAGAACTGGTCGTACTTTGCATACTCCCGGACACCCTCAAAGTCCTCCAGCTCGATGCGGAGGACCATGTCTTTGGCTTTCGTCATCAGGTGGATATGGTCGTTGCCCAGCCAGAACTCACTTCTACAGCAGAGGGGAAAGGTAGAGGGAGGAGGAGATATAGGACAAACTATTTACAGGCTCACATGCTGGTATACTTGATGAGAAAGTGGTTACAGTACATCTGAATTAATTTATCCCCAGAGGGGAGGAGAGGAAAGGAGGAGATGCAAGGGGAGAGTGATGTGTCAGTAGAAGAAGGATGAGAGGAGACATTGTTCTTTCAGTGGGAGGTTACGATAGATCTGTAGGCATGAATATCAAGAGGTAACTATTGGTTATTCCGACAGGAGTACAGAGAGGAATAGAGAAAATTTGCTGAAATTTGAATCCAGTTATAGTAGAGGCACTGCATTAAAACAAAAATATCGCCAGTATGAAAAAGCTGCTTCCCTCCATTTTCTCTAAATTAAACATATTAAACATATTTTAGTTTTGTTCAATTTTTAAACTTCATTCACTTTCGTCAACAAGTTTATTATCTGGAAAAAAAAAAGTTCTAAGGTGGTAACTTCTATTCATTTAGTTGTTTTGAGTGATGGTGAAAGCAGGTGGTGAACAATCACGGCTGGTGAGAACAGGTGGTGAACAATCAGTGATGGAGGGAACAGGTGTGCATAGTTAGGTCCTCCCAGCACTGAGTGATAGGCACCAGGGTTAAAGGGTAAAACTATTTTGTAACAAATGACATTATGTTAAAGTTGGTGCACTGATGAGTGTGCGTAGGTCCTAAATATGGATTCTGCTTGTCTCCAGTAAGAGAGGAATCTTGAATTAATGCTTTGTGTATTGTTTAAAAGATGTGTATTGGTCTAGTTCACCCCCATGGTGACCTGAGCAGATGGTATGTTCCAGTTAGGTAGGCTGAGAAGTTGATAAAAGAGCAGTTTCTGGCCCACAGTTGTGGGGGAGCAGGTGCAGCTCGCTGTGAAGCTTTGCAGTGTAGTTGATGAGTTTCTTGAGTTCAAAGTTGTTTTTGGTTTGCCATGGGTTTCTTTTTTGTTAAAGGTGATTTTGTAATTCACTCGCATAAGTTATGGAGATTTACAAGAAACAAATAAAATGTGACTCGCATTTTATCAGACTTACAGTTTTCCAGTCCTTCACATCAACTACCCTGCAATATAACCTTTGTGTGGTCTATCTGAACTCCACCGTCTTCTACCTACTGTATGTGGTATTTAAGCCTCATATTGTTTATAATAGAATGAAATTCAGCTTTAGCTTTTTCCACTAAAGTTTGTAAAATACTTATAACCCCCCTCACATTTTTTCCTAAAGAATAAGACCTAAAAAAAGTACCTGTTGGATATGGTTGTCTTTTTAAGCTTTGAAGCAACATTTGAGATTTTACACACTTAAGTTTCTAACGAGCGTTTCCCCCCCCATCCTGAGACATCTTTTGAGAGGAGCCTAGGAATGCTACACAAGCCCCATTACCTTAGGTTCCCGAAGCCTTTCTTATACTCGGCCCAGGTGCGGTTGAAGCTGACGGACCCATCGAGCCGTTGCTGTATCACGGTCCATCCGCCTCCAAAAGACTCCATGTCACAGAAGACCTCAAATGTGCCGTTGCGGGGATCAGGGGTCACCCGATACACGCCGTTCTTCCTCGCCTCCATCACATTGTAGTCTGAGCAATCCCGAGGGGCTAAGATGACTGCTTGGAGATACAGGCAGAGTGAGGGGGTAGAGAAGAAAATGGCTGTTTTAATGGGATGTTACTGGATGATATTAAATATTCTTTTCACATTGATCTGGCATTTGTCTCTGCCCGGCCATGAGACAGTACTAGCAACGGCCCCTGAGGCTGACGAAGACTGAAGAAAGGGAGAGAAAACGTGATGAATTAGCAGGAAATCCAGCTTTAAACCGAGTTCTCATTCCTGCATATATTTCCGGGGCAGCGCATTGAAACACAAAACAGTTCAGCATGTTCTTTAACCGACGTGTTAGCAGATTATTCCCTGTTCCACGTGTGGATCAAACTGAAGTTCAACACGTCATCAAGCATAAAACAGAGTATCGTCTGCTATCTTTCATAAGCAGAGCACCCTAACCTATCCTTTGCCTCTCAACATGATGTTCCCCTTTCTGGAAATCGCAAGCAGGACTCCAACATCAAAGAAAGTAAATGAAAGACTAAGGGCCACTGTTGAAGGATAAAAGTCGGTGACCTTCCCCTGTGCCGCACCACAGGCCCATTCCATACAGCGCCACTGCTTTTACAAGATTTCTTCCCCCATATTTTTATACCTGCCCACTTATTTTCCCAAACGCTTGCTCCTGTCCCCTGTGTCGCGCTGCAGGCTGCTGACCCCATCCAAAACCGAGGTCCAAAGGCTCCCGTCAGTTAGCATTTGGGAGTTGAAAGGAACTGATTTGTCAGAAACGTGGGAAAGTGTAAAACTGGATTAGAGAGCCGTGCCCCCTCCCCCGCACGTTCGGCACCTGGGGGTCTAAATCATCCTGACATTGGGCAGGCAGCATGTGGACCCCCCCCGCTGAGCATGCCTTTGCCGATACAGTTTTGTCATACTGTTAAATCAGTTTAGTGGCTCGGTAGATTATAATAGAGCAAAGGCAGTGGGGGACCATACTGATTGCTGAAGGCCAGACGTCAGGTTTCTTGAAGCAGGGAGGGGAAGAGAAGACCGAGCAGTGTTTTGTGAACACTAACGCTACTTCTTGGTAGTTGGGGGTTTTCTTCTCTCATGGTTGAAGGAGAAGGTATTTGTATATTTATATATGTTGAACAAAATAAAGGCACCATTGAGATTTCCGGGTGCTTTGACTTTGCAGCCGTCTTCTAAATCTTCAGAATAAGTTGTGTGCAAAACGGCTGCAGACGGTAGATCACTCGATATGGAGAGCGTGAGGTTAAAAAGCGTGTCCTTGTCACGTTGACTGCTCTGTCTGCCCTCGGCGTTCAAAGTGCCGTCTTGTAAATTCTTTCGATGTCTCCTCCCCTTGAAGTGACTGTATTTCCTTCACTTCACATCTCCGGCAGACAAGAGCCATATCATTTGACTTCCTCTGGCTCACTGCCTGCCCTAAATAACTCTTAATATCAGCCGCTTACAGATGCTTTGGCTGCTTTCGTGCACGCTAACCAACGTCCACCAACAGCGGTAGCCTGCTATCTTAAAGGCTGACAACTGACTTCTTGACCAACCCTACCGCATTGCCTGTTTTGGCTGATTGCACACAAATAAATGATTGGCATGAGAGGAAGACAACTCTGTTGACAAGGAACCATACTCTCTGACAACCAGTCGTCGGCTACGATTAGCACCTGTACCGGAAGGAAATGTGTATCCAAAGTGATAGTATAATCTTTCCCCAGCAAAAGCAACTTAAATCGACGACTGTCTGTTTTGACAGAAAGAATTTCTCATCAAAAAAGCAGCACCCTTCCTTTCGAGGAAGTTGGCGTCATCACATTGCAGACAAGCAGTTTCCGACAGCGTTGGCGGACTGGGGGCATCCATTCTTTGTTTTTGAGTTAATGTAGCTGAACAGTAACATGAAATGCCATCCAGTCACCTCAAGGCCTTTATACATCTGACAGGAGTGAAAGTGAAGATTAGTGCTTGGCAGCAGGGCAAAGTGGGGGGAAATGAATGCTTACAGCAGTGAGCTGTGAGTGATTAAAGCATCTTCACAAACGGACCGTTAGTCTTGCTCGGCGGTGAAATTGCATTTCTGCATCGGCCTAAAATGTCTGGGTAATGTATGCCGGTGTTTTATTAGCTCTTCTCCTCATCAGCTGCTGTATTTTTGAGCTCGGCACAAAGAAGTTTTGGGATGAAAAAGTTAGAAAAATGTATTCAGATGCCTTTTTCTAAAGCCACTGAGTGTAGATGTTGTTTTGAACTGTGTAGTGTAGCCTAATGAGCCGTACCAGTGTGGCTGCTTTATAAATCCCTGTGCCTGTGTGAGTGGTTATTAAAATTTGCTTGCCAAGGCGCCATCGCTACAACTCCTATCTGGGTTGAAAATACACATCTGTCTCACATAATATCTCCTGGAAATATTATCTTGATGGGATCTTCAGACACCTCAGGTCTGCTTGCTTTTGGATGAATTTAAAATTTTGGTTTTGTGCAAATCTCTAGCAATGCCACGATGATTTATCCACAACGTGGCAGGGAAACCATTTAACCGTGAATTGCTTCACTAAGCACTTATGACATTCAGTGTTCATGGCATGGACTGTAGAGGGACATATCCATCAAGCATCTGTGGTGTAGCAATTTTAGGATTAACAAGACTTCACATTGTAAATAAAATAGGATTGTGTATGACACGAGTGAGTAGCATGAGGGAAACCTCTCTAAAAGATCCAAAGTGTTTATACTCATGTTGCGAAACTGCAGAAGTCTTATCATTACAGACAGTTTATTTCCATGGTAACAACAGCTGTCTCATGTCTGCTTTTTTTTTTTTTTTTTGGATTGACTTTCGACTCCCATCGGGCACGATTTCCTAACTTGCCGGTTCTTGAGTGCAACGTGACAGATTGATGTACAAAGACAAGTGTTACTGACCCTGCGTGCCATCCGTGACTAATGTTGGGGAAAGACGCCCACATTACTTCTCGTGTTGTTGTCAAGAGATAATGAGAGCGAGTTGTTTTATGCAGGAATGAGCACTCAAGAGCATGACCTCCAGAGGAAGCGAGAGGCAGGGCACTGGTAAATGGGATTAAAAGAGAGAGGGAGAGACGGGGGAAAAGTTAAGACGAGAGAAGAAGTGGAGATGAAGGCGAGATGACTCATGAACTGAGGATGGATGTATGAGGGGGGAGAGAGAGAGAGGACGGGATTAAAGGAGAGTTTGAAGGAGAAAGTGGCAAGTTTAGGGGGGGAAGAAAGAAAGCTGGGATTCCCTTCACACCACTGTCCCAGCTAATCTATTTAGGAATGAGCTCACATCTGTTTTCTACATAAAAGCCCCAATATGGTGTCACATTCACATTCACTCATGCAATACTGGGATATTATTCAGTTCCAGTCTGAAAAGGGGCCTGCGTTTCAACTGTGCCCTCATCCAAATAAGCTTTTACATCAATCTATGCTCGGCTAGTTTGCAATCCCTATTGATACGTTTGTACACATTCTCCATCATGACGTTCTACTCCCATGAATATCTGGACCTTCCTCTTTACAGAACTGAATCTTGAAACTGTGGGCTTTTTTTTCGCTTTTTTTTTTTAAATGTTCACACTACATAGTAGCGTAGGCGCCAAGTATCTGTCTCTCTTTCTCCCTCTCCCCTTTCTGAGCTTCTGCATATGGAGAGCAGCGGAATGTCAAGGCACTTGAATTTGTTCTATAAGAGGTCATTTGAATTCTCACGTTGACGGCATGTACAGTGTGACCTCAACCTCGAGCTATGTTGCCGTGGTCATTTTTTGTTATGGCTGCACTTAGCCGAATGAGGCTCTGTGATAGCAATGTAGTGGATGTATGTGAAGCTTTTTGCAGACTCTCACTTAGCAAAGTGTGAAGCTGATGGAAAATTGCTCTCATGATTTTTACGTAATCTTGCTCGTATCGGTAATAGAGGGGGCGTTTTTGCAGCAAACCACCGTGTGTAGTTGTCAATGTCATCGTCAGCCTGGAAGCTTTCATTTCCCCATTTCCCAGAAAAGTAAGGCCTCAATGGGTGAAGGTGACCACCCAGAGTCGGGTTGCTGGTAGTGATTACAAGTCGCCATGTCCACTTGGGCATGATTGGATAGATCCCAAAGCCAGAGAATTCACCTCACGTCAACCTCAAACGGCTGGATGTGGAGAGAGAGAGAGAGAGAGAGAGAGAGAGAGAGAGAGAGAGAGAGAGAGAGAGAGAGAGAGAGAGAGAGAGAGAGAGAGAGAGAGAGAGAGAGAGAGAGAGAGAGAGAGAGAGAGAGAGAGAGAGAGAGAGAGAGAGAGAGAGAGAGAGAGAGAGAGAGAGAGAGAGAGAGAGAGAGAGAGAGACTCAGGAACATAACACAATAGGAAACACAGAAAGGGGGTTTCGGTCAAAAGAGAATACATGTTTCGTAAATAGCCGAGGAGCTGGAGAGGCCTTTCAGATGGATTCAATACAGCAAAAAAAAGGATACAATCAAAGTAATCTTAATTAGATCAGGCTTACACTGAGCGGTGGTCTGCACGGCACACTGGGTAGTGCACGTGGAGCTGAGTTTGTTGACCACTCCGCTGATGTTCTCCACCCGCCTATCCACCATAGCCTGCACGTTGTCCATGTTGAGCAGGTTGAGCCCCTCGAGGCGCCCCTGCACGGCCGAGATCTGGTTCCTAGCGTTGCGCAGGCTGGCTGACATCCTATTCAGCTTCACCTGGGAAGAGCCAGAGGAAGGAAATTATGTTCTGTGCACAGAATACAAAGCAGGTGGATTACCCAAGTCGCCAGCCGCCCCCCCCGCCTTCATTGTTTTACCAGCCAATTTTAATTTTAGAATAGAAGCTGGCCGTCCGCCAAAGTGTCTGCGAGAGTCCACGAACTTCGTGGCCGTTTTGGCTGGCGTCTAACGCTGAAGCCCTTGTTTACAGGACCAGACATTTTCCCTGGTGGATTGGTGCCATGTAGGACTTCGCAGGTCTTTTAACATCTTGCCAGTTTACATTCCAGCTGGGTACACTTGACTGGGCAAATTTATGTGACTTTGTTCCTCCAGTGTTTATAAAGCACACTCTAGTGTAGTTTGTTTAAGGTCAATGTCACTAAAACCTTGACAAGGCTGACAATGACACTGGCTTATGGGAAATGACATGGCCTTTGATGGAAATACAGAAATTGGTGCAGTGCCCCTATTGTTTGTGCAGACCTCTAAATATTGTTTTTATGGCACATATTGTCTACTGATTTTCTGAAGATTTTCTGAATGTACATACTGCCGATATGCCCAGAGGTTTCATTTAGTGTAAAAAATTCATCACGAAGTGCTGCATTTTCCAATTAAAAGTGTTAAAAAAGTGTCTCTTTTTTTGTGAGACTGAACTGCGCCTCTTACCTGCATCTCCTCCATACTGCTCGGGCTCGGTGTAATTTTCCCAAAAATAGAACCATGCCCCACTCCAGCAACGTCCACAGTAGCTCCAGGGACCATCCCATCTCCCCTCTCCTCCTGGCTGGACCCACCTTGCACGTCCTGTCCTGCCAGGTCCAGTCTCACTTCCCCCTCAGCATCCTTCTGAATGGGGACCTGCGTCTGTCCCTGGTCAGCTTGCTGATTTCCAAAAGCTCCACTGCTCCGTGCCCCGCGGCACTCCAGGCACCCGCTTTTCAGTTTGTTGACAACCTCCTTCAGACTCTGCAGCTCCTTCATCGTCTTCTCCAGCAGCCTGAACTGCTTGGGCAGCTGGATGGTGAGGGGAGGCAGGGTGATCTGGTAAGGGCAGTCCTCCCTCTCCTCTGCCCCGGCCCCGGAGCTCCCACACTGGCCCGAGGGTCTCAGTTTAATGGGGCAGGAGGTGGGAGTCCCAGTTTCAGAACCTGAAGAAAAGGGTTCTCTCGCGTCCCACCTCTGGTGTGAGTTGATGGGCAAGTCCACTGCCTGGCTGATGCGCGGCACCAAGGTGGCTGTAAGCAGGAGGCTGGCACAAACGCAAAGCACAATTGTCCTCATTTCTTCTTCTTTTTTTTTCCCGTTTGAGATTTGTAAAAGGAGAAATAAATGTGTGTGAAGTGAAAGTGTCTGCAAAGTGTATAGTGGTGTATGTCTGTGCCTTGCGGCTGCAGATTGTAAGTGAAGGAGTATGTGAATGTGCGTCCAGTGTCCTATTGGTTAAAGAGTGTATGTGAGTATGAGCACAGCCTGCGGGAGGGAGAGTGCAGGGGAACTGCCGCTGCCTCAGATAGCTGTGTCATTAATATCAGGACGAGGGAGGGAGGGAGAGAGAGAGGGAGGGTGCTGAGTTGGAGAGGATGGGAGGGGCTGTACTATTGCGTAATGCAAAACACCATATCAGCAGCATTGTGGCGTGTGGGAGAGAGAAAGAAATTGAGGCAGGGAGGGACGTCGAGAGAGAGAGAGAGAGAGAGGGAAGGTACTTTGCCTGCAGTCGGTGCATGGTGCCGTCCCGCCTCACTCTCGAGTCTGCTCAATTCCCTGAAGAGCGAAAATGACTCACAGTGCACAGGAACTATCCTCTCAACAGATTCTTAACGCTATGTCGTTTCGTAACTTTGTATGTCCGCAGGACAAAAGTAAAGTCCTTGTCTCCTGACCCAGTTCAGATTCTAAAGCCTTGTTTAAAGTTCTCCAAAGTTAGGTGGGTACAAATAATGTCAAATCCATGGCCAGCAGCAGCGATGAAGAGGGTTTGTTTCAATTACGACAAACAACCTGTTTTTCTGGATTTAAATAGACAGTATAATGAGAATTAAACAAAGTTACCCATTGGGTTTTGGGCTCAATTTTGAAGCCTTAAGTTTTGATGGTCGCCATCTTGGTTTTTGGCCGTTGCCGTCTTATTTTTTTTGAGCTAGAAAGTGACACGAAAGGGTGAAGCTCGGTGATGGTGGGAGACGAAAATGTTACAATTACTCATGATTTATGAACTACACACTTCATGAACCGAAATCACCGCTGTGAAAACGGTGAAAGTTCTAAAACGACTCCCAAACCAGACAACCCCGTGGCGGCGACCTGTCAATCACGAGGTGGCCACGCCCTAAAGCATATTGTCTATTTGACTCTAAATGGGACATTCGTTTACTAAATGAACCTCGCGCTGCATTGAAGACTTTAAACTATCGATTGAGACATAAATAAACTGAGGTAATGAATCAAGTGAGAAATAGGCAGAGGAGTCGCCCCTTTATTACCATTTAAAAAAGAATCCAAGTTTAAGACACGCCTGCATTGCCTTCACTTTTCAGACTCCAAGAGGTTGCTGCCTGTTTACAAGGCTTATGATATTTCAAATTACGAAAGAGAATCGGTTTCACCTGAATCCCAATCAACACTATTGAGCACCTGCCGGTACTCTGTCTTCATTCGATGCTTGTTTTATCCTACGTAATACAGCTGCAGATGGCACAATTAACTCCAAAGAGAGCTAAATCAATACAGATAAGATCTGCTCTGATGGACACATCCTGCTTCAGAAGGAAAATAAGCCCTGCAGCACATTGTATCTTTAATGGATCCACTTTGTTTTGTCACAGTGTGATTTCCTGATTCAATACTTTCCCATGTTGTGGCAGGAAAATGTGCACTTAATTTAGACAGCCTCTCTCCAATATCGTATGAAAATACAAATAGTTATTTCAAACCAAAAGCAGGAAGGTACACCTGCAACATGTCCCTGAAATTAGATGCAAATGAGCCTCTCCTGCTCGCCTCACAGGTTGTCAAAGGATCATCATTAATTGAAACTGCTGGCGGCTCTTTATTTTGTTCTGCTTAATGATTCTCTTGCATTTTGCACTGTGTTGGAATAGGTTCTAGTTATTTAATGAAGGGAAATAGGACAAATTGTTACAATGCACAAAGCATCAGAAATGTCTCAGAAATACCTCCTTCAAATGAGATATGTTTTTTCTTTTTGCCTTTATGATAGTTCAACTGAAGACAAGAGAGAGGGGGGGGGGGGGGGTGTCAAAGGGGTTTATACTGTTATATACATTTTAGATAACTTGCCCAAAATGTCATTTTCCACACATGACAATTCTTATTTCACTTGTTATACATGCATATCCAGAAAACTGGACTGTAGAATTGTTATTTTACAGAAAGTGCCTTGCTCAAAGACACTTCAACATGGCAGATGTAGGCCGACGGGCAGGTTTGGTCCATTCTGTGGCCCCCCCGCTGGCGTGTAAAGTTACACAATGGGTAACGTTTACCAACAGGAGGAGCATTTATTAAAACCGTGAATTGCTGTGATGTCCCCATTGACGGAACGGATAATAAAGAATAATGAATGAACGATACTTGTTTTTGGCTTTAGTGAGGCTGTGGTTCTGTGGTCATTTTTGGTGTTTTTTAGACTTAATTGAAATTGCAGTCATACTCTCCCACAAACATTATTCATACCTAAGGCAATTTCATTGAGCGTCTGAAATACGTTATTAAGCAACACAAGCTATTCAAATAGTTTGTTCTGTATAGCGAACGATTCATTTTGGATCCTCACCCAGTGACTTTTACAGTCTGGATGTTGCCCGACTTTGGAGTAAAAATCCATAACTTGGCACTGATTATTTGTTTTGGGACATGGCTATTGTTCCAGTACTTTATGTGATTCCTGGAATTGGATTTTCTTTCTGGATGTCTCTTTGGATGTCTCTTGCCCATGTCATATTTCTAGAGTGGCGGCACAGTTTCAGATAATTGACTTCATCTACCGAAGTGGCTCTCAGCCCTGATAGGGAGGAGGGAACTCGCCAGAAAGGAAAATATTACAGCACAAAACCTCTTCTAACAAAGAGATTCAATCTAGCTGTAGGCTCGATTCCAGTTCAAACTGCCAATATAAAGACATGAAGGTAGAGCTACACAGCGGGATGATGGGCCCTCTCCATCACACAGTGAATCCACTGCTGTGCCTCACTGGTCATTAGTTTCCCCCCTGAGGGTGCAGAGTATTAAAGCCCACAGGTTGTTTTTGTTATACACTTCACATACCTGCAGCACCACACGCTCTATTTTACTGGAAGGTTTATTGCCGCTCTATTGCAGATCACATGCTTGGGGGGGAGGGGGGAGGAGATGGACAGGTATGCGTGTCCACGTGTGCCTGCATACATATCTTCCAGTGTTTGCCTCGATCGCACTTCAAAGATGGTCTCCCACATGTGAGCCTTATGCAGCCACTCAATAAAAGGAAAATACCCTCTATAGGCTACTGCTGAAGATAAGTCTTGGCAGCGTAATTAGAGAGGCTGCCCGAAACGGCTTCAGGCTGCTTCCCTCGGATAAATGCCCGGTGTATGGCCAGGATCTCTTTCGCAAACCGCTGGTGTGTGTCCTCTACGTTGCATGAAAACACAACATATTTGATGAGTCATTCGGCCTCAAATTCAGTTTCCGCCCGTTCCCGTAACGTGCTTTTCTCAAAGACCTAATTTTAGACCTCAATCCGGACCAGATGACCCACTTGTACCATTTCAAGACGCAAGAGTGAGCGATCTAACCGCACACGTCAGATGTTTGAAACACAGATCGTGTAATACTTGTCAGGTGTTTTTGCTTGTGGCGGCCTTGCGGGCGACCGCTAATGCGAAACTGACTGGAGGGGGAAAAAAAACAACATCTGAGTAAATCATATTAACGAGAGCCCTAATCGGCAGAGTCGTATCTCCGTCCTTTCAGCCCTTGGAACGTGGCCGGCCACTTGACAATAGCCAGAAAAACAAAATAATTAAATTAATCTGAAAACATAATCGGCCATCCCTAAATGTTTGAAGTCTGGCTGAGTTATCGGTGTGTGCGCGTGTGTGTGTGTGTGTGTGTGTGTGTTAGATTACCTGCTACACAGTCTGACCTGAGATATCCTCAGTTCTGCAGCTCTTTGATACAGACGAGGCTATCCCTCATTTCTCCCCCATTCTACCAACCTGGCTCTGAAGATAAGAGGCAACAACACCGTTTCTGTTGACACACACAACTACGTTGCCACAGAGAGAGACATTCTTAGTGATCATTTTCTCTTTTTTGTACCTTTTTCTCTTTGCTGTGTTTTGGTTTCACAGCTGTGTGTCCTTTACTATCAACTTTTAAAAATCACCCCGGGCCTAATGGGACCTGTAATCTAAAGCACTGTGGTTACTTATCGTTAAGCGTGGACCGCTCTCAATGATTTCTCTCTTCTCCTTTTTGGAGATTGCAGATAGTCGGGGGTTTTGTTTTTCATACAGATTGTGATCTGGTGTTCTGATGAGTGTGATATCTGCCGCGACGATTAAAGGGTCATTCAGCCCAACTCGGGTCAAATCCTCTTCACAGACATCAGGCAGTTGGTCCGATAGCTGCCCGGCGAGATATTCTTACGACGTAACTGAAGTTTGAGCACATCACAACAGAAATAAAGCAACGTTTGTGTAAAAAAAAAAAAAAGGTCTGACTATTGTGAAATTTTAAACTCTCTTTTTGAGTCTAGTAATTTAGTTTTCAACTTCTGGAACTTAATTTTCTCCCGAAAACAATATTACGAAAGTGCTTACTGGTCAGAATTGTATCTGGTTAAACGCAATATCGTCCTATTGCATATTCTGTGCAGACAAAAAAAAAACAGAGATGCCCGTAGAATGTGATGTTGTATTAATATCTTAGCTTTTATGCAGGCAGCTCTGGGGTCAGATCAAAGACTTTGAAATGGTGCAACCCGAGCTGGCACACCCATGCAGGAAGATGTGTTGCCAACCTAGCTGAACGAAGCCAAACTGTTTAGGGCTGCTGTAATGTCTGGCTGGAGCCGGACTGTTCTGATGTGGATGATCTGTTAAAAACAAAAAAGCCACAAATCTATTGCAGCGGGAAGATTTAGAAACGTTGGTAACACACTATCAACCATAAATAATCAATCATATTACTACCTGCAAATTCTTCTTTACGAACTGTTTTTCATGTCGAATGAATTGTAATATTTCTGTTTTCGTACTCCTCAGTTGTTGTCGTTGGGCAAAATCAGCCAGACCAAAGTAGCCAAACTGAAATCCAGCTACAGGCTCCTCCAAGACACTCTGAAGAGGTATGTTTTCTCGTGTGTGTGTATGTGTGTGTGTGTGTGTCATACTTTGGAGGTGCGTTACGACTGCAAAGATGCTGAGAATACAGCACGGTGGAGAAGTTGAAATCTTGCGACAGCCGACTGAAGTGTCCTTGAAGAGAACTGCGTTATCAGATCTAGTTGCGCTGCACTCGTTGACTGTTGAGAAAGTGTGGGAGTAGCATCTGTGACAAGCCACCGGCTTCTGGAGAGACATTTTGATTGGGGTCGCTTCTCACTCACTTCGTGGAGCCCGACTATCGAATGTGAGCCAAGAGGTGAAAAGCAAGGATGTATCCGAGGCAGTATTAACCACCACAACTGACGGCAGTGGGCCGAGAGTCGATCAAAACACTTACTGCTTTTTGAGCTTCGTCAAATCCTTAATGGAACACTGAATCTCAAAATTGCCACCAAGGCACATAATAAATGAAGTGAAATTAACTTGTGAGACCCCAATTTCTCGTGGAAACAACACATCTTTAAGTATTTTTTTTACAGCACATCTAATTGGCTCAGTACTAAAAAGGCTATCGAGGAAATCAGTGGCCTCTATATGTTTATTTATGTCTGTGTGTATTGTACCACAGCTTTTGTGAAGAATCTGAATTAGACGAGAGTTCAGGCTGATATGATTATTTGTTCTTATATGCCGTTTAACTGATGTTAATATGGATTTGTTTTATATTCAGTGGTTTGTTTCTCCTGAAGATCCAGAGAATTTTTAATATGGCATGAAAACGTGTGATAACAGAGGACACTGTCATGTAGAAATAATTACATAAGTCTCCTGTTTTAATGAATGAATGAATGAATGAATTTTATTTATATAGCGCTTTTCACAGATAGTAAATATCACAAAGTGCTTAAACAGAGAAGACATTTAAAAGCATAAAAAACATAATGTGACCCTAGGGTCAATAAATTATATACACACAGAAAAATTAAAAAAATAAAAAATAATAAAATAAAATAATAAAAATAAATAAAAATGTAAAACATTTTATGAGCAGGTCTTAAAATATGGCTAGGACATGGGTTTACTTTTACACAAATGCCAGCCCAAACAGGTGGGTTTTAAGCTGGCTTTTAAAAGTATCCACAGTATCTGCGAGGCGCAGAGTTGCAGGCAGAGCATTCCAGAGCCTCGGAGCCACTGCCTCAAAGGCTCGGTCACCACGGGTCTTAAATCGTGTGCGTGGGACCGACAGAAGACCTAGAGCGTTTGACCTGAGAGTGCGGGCGGGTGAATAGGGGCGAAGCAGATCAGCTACATAAGCCGGAGCCTGACCGTGAAGTGCTCTGTAAGTGATGGTGAGAATTTTAAAGTGTATCCTAGATGCTACAGGAAGCCAGTGGAGAGATCGGAGTACGGGGGTGATATGAGACCGTCGATTTGTCCTGGTGAGTAATCTGGCGGCAGCATTTTGGATGACCTGCAGACGGTTAAGAGCAGATGCACTGAGTGATGTGAAAAGTGAGTTGCAGTAGTCAATGCGAGAGGAGATAAATGTGTGTATGATCATCTCTAATTCAGGTGTTGAAACCACAGATCTCAGTTTACTGATATTTCTTAGATGGAAGAAACATGACCTGGACAGCTGCTTAACATGAGGGTCAAACGACATGGATCGATCAAAGAAAATCCCTAGATTGCGCAGGTTGCAATGGGCAGCAGAGGAGAGTGGACTGATAATCTGCCTGATCATGGGGACAAACTCCTCTGGAGCAATAACTAGGACCTCCGTCTTAGAGTCGTTGAGTTGTAAGCAGTTTTCTGCCGTCCAGTCTCTGATGGCATTTACACAGTCCAGGAGCCGAGTTAATGTGAATGCCTCGCTGGGTTTGAATGACAGATGAAGTTGGATATCGTCTGCATATAAGTGATAGGACACATTATAGCTTTTTATGATCGGTCCCAAAGGTAGCAGATAAAGGGAAAATAGCAGAGGCCCCAGAACCGAGCCCTGCGGTACACCACAAGACAGTGGAGAGGTAACAGACACAAAATCACCCACAGAGACATTAAAACTTCTGTCATTGAGGTAAGATGTAAACCAGTCTAACGCTATGCCAGTTATGCCCACCCAATCACTTAGCCTCTTAATCAGGATGTCATGGTCTACAGTGTCAAATGCAGAACTGAGGTCCAGAAGAACTAACACAGAGCAGTCACCTGCATCAGCACACATGAGAATGTCATTTGAAACCCTCAGGAGAGCGGTTTCAGTAGAGTGTTGCTTACGGAACCCAGACTGGAACTTGTCGTACATGTTGTGCCTCTCCAGTGCAGCAGTAAGTTGTTTGGCCACCACTTTCTCTAAAACTTTGGACAAGAAAGGTAGTTTTGATATGGGCCTGTAGTTCATGGGCAAAGCTGGATCTAAGTTTGGTTTCTTTAATATGGGCTGGATAGTGGCATGTTTGAAATAGGAAGGGACAATTCCTGTAGACAATGAGGTATTGACAATAGATGTTACTGCAGGGCCAATAGTTAGCAGAACTTTCTTAAATAGAGATGATGGAATTATATCCAGAGGGCAAGATGATGGCTTTGTTTTGTTAATTAAGTCTATCATGTCTTGAAGGCTGATAGGCTGGAAAGAGTCCAGAACAGCAGGAGATTGCGAGGAGCTACAAGTAGATGGACAGATCCCAGGCTGAATGCCAGATCTAATACCTGTTACCTTATCAATAAAATAGATAAGGAATTTGTTGCAATCGTTAACAGAATAGCATGGTAAAGTGGAGACAGACGGTGAAACAATTCTCTTAATTGTGTCAAACAGAATCTTAGGATTTCTCTTTGAAGAAGAGATTAGGTTGGCAAAATAAGCAGTTCTAGCTTCCTTTACTCCAGTATTAAAAGAAACTCTGAGGTCTTTGAGATATAAACGATGCACTTCTAGCGCAGTAGCTTTCCAGAGCCGCTCTGTCCTGCAACACTTCTGTTTCAGGCTGGTCACTGCGTCCGTCATCCATGGAGTAGTGTTACAGGCAGCCCTGGTCCTTTCCTTAAGAGGTGCCACTTTATCCAGCAAAGTGGTGCAATGTTCATTAAATGACTGTATCAAGTGTTCAACATCATTGAGATTTGTGTTAATGTCACAGCAGAAGTGCATAGAGATGTATCTCGTGTAATCTCGTTTGGTATACTGTAGGACCGCAGTTAGGAAATAGTATCTGTATACTGCACTAAAAATCAGGGTTTCATCCCGTAGTGCCCAGGATTCTGAGATGCACCTTTTGGGAGAGGCAAAGAGGTGTCGTGCTGAGCTGGAGAGGCTGCAGGCGGAGGTGGAGAGAACAGAGGAGGAGGGCGCCTCTGTGGAGCCTGAAAGTCAGGTCAATGAACTGAGGCAACAACTCCTCCAGGCATACAATGAACTGAAAGCTTCTGAGGACAGAGAGTGCAAGACACGGTACCAGCTGAACTGGTGAGCTGTGTGTGTATATTATTTATATATATATATATATATATCTATATATATATATATATCTATATCTATATATATATATATATATATATATGTATGTTATTATTGTGATCACTCATGCTGCAAGTTGAGTTTTCAGGCAGATATTGAATGACATGTCCAATGCATCAAATGACATTTGAGTCAAGAAAAACATCTCTTACAAACTTCTCAAATTCGGCTGCGACTTGGTCACACACACACACACACACACACACACACACACACACACACACACACACACACACACACACACACACACACACACACACACACACACAGATGATTCAAACCACTGATGCGAAACCCAAGAGACAGAGGTGAGTAAGGACAAAACACAGAAGTGAAACTGGTGTGTGCATGCTTGGAAACACACACACACACACACTGTTTGGGTTGGTACTGTGTGTGTGTGTGTGTGTGTTTTGCTTAGCCTACAGTATTTTTTTCTGTGCCGCTGAAATTTTTCATTGTTATAAGAAGAAAAAGTTCTGTTACTGTTGAGTATTTTATTGCCAATACATTAAACGTAGTTTTTGTTCCAGTATTTATGTGATTGGGGAAAGCGTGATGTACACAGTTCACGATACGAACAGCAGGTTTGAGTGGATTTGTATGTTTGCTCTGGGTGTAACTTGCCTTTGTTGGCGTCAGTCCTGGAGTCTGTTTCTGTTCCTCTCCTCTAATCCTTTCCCTCCGCTCCAACGAGTCTCTTTTTTTCTTCGCAACCAATTTTCCTGTTTTCTGCTGCAGGTTTCTCTTTTCCTTTCCACAACTCACTCAACTAACTCCGCTATCAGTGCGTCCAACGGGTCAAACACACACCCACAGAAATAGAAAAATAACGCTCACTCGAGGATCTCCCGCTTTACACAAACTCTACTTTTCAAGGGCCAAATGGAGGTTACTGGAACACTGCTAAGCGACATGGTAACACAGACAAGTGGCTCCCAAACATTTTGGTTTCTGACCCTTGAAAACAAAGCAACGTCTACACCTGACCCCTCGTTACAGGTTGCACATGTCATCGTGGAATTTTTCCTCCTCGGATTAAAATTTCAGTTGAACTGTAAATGATGAAGGCAACTGAAATTCTGGGCAATAGGCAAGTTTCTATGCCCTGTAGGAAGTCGAGTTTCATGTCAGTTTGTATGTTTGAAATGAAAGTAGTTGAACTGTCAGTTGAAGGGTTGGCAATGAAATTACATCAAATATCAGCCTCAGTGTAGCACGGAAAGCTGTTGAAATTTGCATTGAAGTACAACCACCGTGGATATACTTGAAGTGTGAGCACTGAGAAGTGTCAGTATAGTAATAAGCTCACAGATGTGTCCTAGAAAGTCAAATAACTGAGTTAAACTCTAATATTCCTAATGCTCCTTCTTTACCTAACAGCCTAATGCCCTTTGAATCAGATCTATTTTCTTGTCTTTTCCGCACCGCATTTGAACCTGGGTTGCGTCGGCATATATTAAACCACTCGCGGCGCATATTCTCACCACTGTGTTGCAAAGATATGATCCCTGTGATACAGTGATTTTTAATGCGGAGCACACGAGGCAGAGAGTTGAAGGCCCAGTGGTAATTGAAATATTAAATGAAAACCACTTACAGGGCATTCTCAGAGGATGCTGTAATAGACAGGATTAGACACTGAGTGTGCATATTATTTGTGACAGTGTTTGGTGATGAGCTCTCTTGTCCTCTCATCCTCTCTCTCTCTCTGCCCTGTCTTTCATCCCCTCCAGTCCGACCTCCTTCCAGACTTTTCTTTTTTCTTTTTCCTTTTTTTCTCCTCTCTTGTCCAAATGGCCAGCGGTCTGCATATGACAGGCAGATGTTCACCATACAAATATGCCTTTTTAAAATCTATGAGTCCTTTATCTTTAGCCAAACAGACACACAGGAATTCAGCACTTTTTCTTTTTTTTTCTTCCAGTCACACATTTTAGCATTCATGCAGCTTTCTCTGTATGTCAGTTAACATCCAATACATCAACGTGTCAGGAAGATTAATATCATTTGCTTTGTGAAAGGTGCGGCTGTACACTATGTGCTATTGTAAGGTTTATTTTACAATGACGGAGCTAACTCGAAATAATTTCATCCAAACTTTAATCAACTGCTCAAAAAGCGTCTGCCTCAGGGTGATGAAAAATTCATAGGAATTATGTTTTAATACGCACATTTATACTACGTGGGGTACTTCATTTGTGATTCCATGTGTTTGTGTATGAGAAAGCGTGCGTATATACTGGCTCTTTTATACATGATGTGTGTCCAAGGAATGGCATATATACAGTATATATATATATATATATATATATATATATATATATATATATATATATATATATATATATATATATATATACTGTATATATTATTCACTCACTAATAGTTGAAAGGTTTCAAAGCAACACAAGTTTTGACAGCTACGGCTTCATTCGCTTTTTTTTTCATGTTTTCTCTTTCAATTAAGAGGAATTAAGCATGACTGCACATCGGTGTATTTAAAGAAAGAAAATGTAAATACCTGTTCCTCTCATTACATTCCTCTTTCTGTTGAACCAGGAACTGAAACATGCTATTTGTTTCTCTTAAGAACACTTTTTTTTTTCCAATTCACTTCCTCTCCACCCCACCTCACCTCCTATGCAGTCTCTGGGAAGAGAAGCGGTATCTGGAGAAAGAGAATGAGATTCAGCCGAAACCTGCTGTAAGTTCATCATTGCACCATCCAGGTGTAGTTTCAGAGGCGTGGATTACGACTGCAACAACGGTCTTCAGGGAGGATAGATATGAGTTTTACTTTAAGCCTCCATCCAGGCTTAATCCCTCTATATGAGGACTTGCCATTAGCTTTTTTTTTGGAGCCATTGGAAGCTGAAAGATTTTATTTTACAATCTCCAATTCCCACAAAATGATGGCATACAAGTTATAAGAGTTTTAATCCCTGTTACAGCTAGAGAGAACTAAGAAATTAAATTCTTAAAGGCTGATAATCATCCACAAATGCATAACAACATACAGCTGTCAGAGTCAGAAGTAGGCTGGTGTTTGGACAGTTGCTGATAGTCTCTTCCAGTATAAATATCTGCTCCCAATCAACACAAAGAATGCAATGTCAAAATACTCACACTGTCTTATAATATTCATGATTATCTGAGTATTGTATTAAAATGAACAAATGTAAGGGTTTTTACATTCGCACGTCATACTAGAACCCCAGTATCTTCTTGATGCTGCGGGGCATATTAATACTGTATTACGTTTATTATTTAGTTTATCAGAAGTCTACCCCGATGCAGTGCAGTTTGAGCATGGACAGTATAGCTGTTTAATCACCGGCACTAAAACAAGAACACTAACATGAGACACTTAGGGTTAGTCTCAGGGAGCATCGCATTCACAACTCTATAATCATCATACTTCATTAAAATAATGTTGCCTCTGCTGCTAATGACAAAAGAAGGCTCAAAATCTGAATTTCCTGGAGGTGGACCCTGAGACCTCTCGTTGAAACAAAACCTACGCCTTTGGCTCGTTGAATCAATTCCGCAGCTTTAATTAACTTTTGGATTTTTAATGCTTTTGGGGGTTCAAATGTCGTGCAACTACTGTTTAATTACTGATCACAATAACAAAACAATTCAAATGTGTTACAATTCTGCCTTCATGCCTCTGGATGGTATCTTTCCCATCGTGTTTTAAAAACTACAGTGCCCCCTGGTTAGTAACCTTCAAGGGCCAAAACAGGGGGGGGGGGGTGGAGAAGACGGACATGCCCATGTTGATACTTGCAGTAAGAGAAGAAGGGCTTCGAAAAAGAGAATTTACAAGCTGGTTTTCTACCCTCTCGGGAGCCAGTATTGCAGTGAAAACAGTTGCAGCATTTTGACTGCTCAGAATGAATTATCGAGTGGAAGTATCGAGTGGGCAAAAGCATCGCATTACCACTGCGGGCACGCACAGCGCCAGGACTCGTGAGCAATTCTCAAAATGTATCAACATCAGAAGCGTGCCGTCAAATGCGATGTCTTCTTCTGTTTATTTGAAGAGCAGAAGCTGCTGCTAGAGCAGTTCGGGCCATTTATTCTCGTGTAAAGAGTCCTTTTCCCCCATTGTCATTGAAACAATATGCTATTAGGGGCCTTCATCATTAAGTGTGATTTATTAAGTTGAATTAAAAACAGCTGGTTTAGTTCATGCTCATGTTTTCATCAAACTAGAACTAGTCACGGCACTGAAAATAAGATTTACAACTGAAATGGTATGTAGCCTGAGCTCAATTAAATTGTCATCGTATCCCTGAACTACTTGGTATGTGACCTAATGCTCATGCTGCTGCTCGGTCCTCCAGGAGCTGGAGAGCAGAACAAAGAGCCTGCAAGACAAATATGAGGATCTGAAGGAAGAGGTTTACCAGAGACAACTGGAAGTCAGGTATTTTCTCTCGCTGCAGTTCGCTCACGCTTGCCCTGCAGATTGATACAGGTGTTCATATTCACGTTGTCTTTTTGTGCGTCCATCTTTTTTTACGTTTCATTCAGTGTGCTCACATTGTCCATTTTAACAAAGAAGCTGAACCTTTTTTTTTTTTTTAAGTGGTTGTTAATCAGAATTCTTCAGATAATTCGGGTTCTTTTTGTGTGCATCTTGCCCTCACTCCACGCACAGACGTCTGACGGAAGATGTGGAAACCAATGAAATGCAGATATTGAAAGAACAGAAGGAGCTGGAAGACAAGACGGAGATGATAGAGCTCAAAGAGGTCTGTGTTTGATACTGTGTGTGTGTTAGTGGACATAGTTTACAGCACATCCCCTCAATGAAATAACAAATATGTTGCTTTCTTACATTCGTGTGTGTGTTCGTCTCCAACAAGGCTGAGAAAGCCCGGCTCATCGGCATCCCTGACCAGGTTTCTAAGGAGATCGAGAGGAAACACTCCAAGAAGGAGTAAGTACATGTAGCCCCTTGATATTCTTCATACGTTTTAAACACCAGGAATAAAAATGAGCCAGTAAGGGCGCTTCAGTCAGACAACACTGGGAAGAAAAGACAGCAGAGACATATTCAGAAAATGAAGTCACTCCCTGTCAGTTGGCTCAAAATCCTGTAATCTACCTCCTTCCCTTCATCTTCATCTCCTCCACACGGAAGAGCTGTGCTTTTCCACTCGCAAGTGTTTTCGCTCAGTGTAAACTTTTGATTGGGCCTGATACGGAACAGATTAAACAAAGTTTCTTCATTTATTTTTCTGCAAGATGCATCGCTTTTCCCAGGTTAATACTCGTTCGGTTTCCTCCCGCTGACATATCTATTTCAGTCACAACCTTTATGTTTCAGTCCATGTGAGGAACTGAAAAAAAGGTGCACTATTATCGTCAAATTCTTCTCAAGAATTTAAAGGTTTCAATCCCTCTAATTTAAAAACACATTACATATGCATCAGACATCAGTCATTGTTGTATTCAAGTTTAGCTGCATTCAAAAGCCCCTTCATCACCAGAGAATGGTTCCACTGGCACACTGCAGTCTCTTTTATGTTAATTTCAAATTAATATTTCGCTTGCAAGTGATGCAGTGGAACTGCCTGCATGAGCTATGTGAGCTGTGACTTGTGATTTGAAATTCACAAAGCGGAGCGGTACTTGGGGGGGGGGGGTGTGTATGTAAAAAGATGGAGGATACACACAAGCTGTTATTTCATGATATATGCACTCTTCCAGTGCAAGTGAAGAGTAATAAACAGATGTTCTTCTCTTGGTCTTACACTTACACTTGTCCTCCTAAACACATTAGATCTGCAATGAAGAAGATGGAAGCGCTAAATACAGAGGCATCAGAAATGGAGCAGCAGGTGAAGGAGGTGGACGGGCGTAACCGCTCTCTGCGGTTGAAGAAGGCGGAGTTGAACGGGGAGCTGGAGGGTCTCAGGGCCCAAGTAGGTGCCCGTCAGAAGGAGTGCCGACAGCGGCTGAAAGAGCGGGAAGTCAGCGGGGAGGACGAGGCTGAACTCATGGGGAACAGGTAGCAACTTCTCACACGGTGCAGTCACAGTCCAGGCGAGAGCTTTAGAAGTTGGATGAGAGGCTTTCGCTGTGCGTTCTCATGCATGTCGTTGTGCTTTCACCACCAGAGGAATGCTGGAAATGAAGTTGCAGAGCATCATGTGCGACAGGAAGCACCTGTATGAGAGCCAATCTGTGCAGCTCAGGGAGAAAAATAGGTACAGAGTGACGTCAAACTGAGTTCCATCGCACAAGTAAATGAGTCCACGAATAACTAGACACCTCAATAAGTACACACTGTCAATTAAACAGTAAATATGTGTTCTTTCACATGTATTTGATATTCGGTCAAAGAGCTTGTGGTTTTAATTTCCACAGTGTGGCTGAACTCTTCAGTGCGTGCATGGAATGTTCCTGTGAATGTTTTTATATATTAATATGTATATATAATGAGCCAAACGTTGAGCTTCTTCTCCTTTTTGAAGGAGTCACAGCCTTGTTAAAATAATCCATGTTTAAAATATGCCCGTGTGTCTCATCAGGCAGTTGCAAGCCCTCAAGAGGACGGAGCACGCGTTGACCATGGCCGCTGAGCAGCTACAGCACACGCAGTCGGTCTACCATGAGTTACAGGCACAGGTGACCAATGAGTCCATGTAGAAGAAAACATCTTCTCAGATTGGAAGCGGCTGCAGTATTCATGAGTAGTCTGGTATTTTGGAGCATGTGAAGGTCTCTGTTATTTTCCCAGAAATACATTTTTGCTTCTAAATGTACCAGTAGACCTCACAATGACAAAACACACTCTTAATGGGTTGAAGCATTATGTTTTAATGGTTTTGGCAACTAGTTTGGAAAGTTGACTTTCACAAAAAAAAGGCTGAAACGCAGGTGTGGGCGCCAGTAAATCAGCACATTAAATCTGTGTTACACCAGAAGCATGTTTTTATTTTTTTATTTCTTGAGCTTCCTGTAAATTTACTGATGCTCACAGTTTTTTAAAAAGAAACGAGAGAGAAGAAGAGCAGAGGGGAGAGTCGTGGGAAATGCATCAGCAGATATCACGAGCACATAACAATATGAAAGGAAATCACAACGACACATCAGGGAATGCATGCGTTGAGGAGATATTGAAAGCAAAGCAGTTGGACAATATGAGTCATTCATTTCCACTAAGTCTGCCAATCGATAACGACTATCACATGAGCAATAACTAATAAGCAATTTGTCTTTGAAGGCGGTTTAGATGAGGATTCGACAGCGTCGGACCACCAATATTTGACACGTTTTTCTGACGGCTGCGATATTTCCGCAAAGTTTGCACGAGATCTCACATGGATGTAAAGTAATGCTAGATAACCCTTTGACATGACACGCTGTGATTCACGGCACCATCGAGCTACAATAATCGGCGAAGCGTTTTCGAGATGAAGAGAAAAGAGCTCGTGCAGAACGATGAACTATTAGAGATGGAGGGAAAATGATGCGTGCCGTAACTACTGTACTGTACTGAGGCGATCGCTCACAGGGCGGCTAAACTATGAGCAACATTTAATCTCCATCGCTGAAACGCATCGCTGATATCGTCTCTATTTCATAGGACCTGCTTTGTAGGCAGTTGCCAATGCTGGAATGGAGTTTTCTCTCAGACCACTTGAATTACAATATTCTGAGAGGTTATTGTGGAATTCTTTTCCCCCCAATGATGCCAGATATATACTGCCTACCCCAGCTTTGAACATATACTGATTCAGTCAACTTCTCCCTCTTCTACGGACTGGCACATTTTAAATATGGAGCGGAGTAGCTCGTATTACTCAACAGGAGTCCTGGCAACCCTGCAGAGCCACGCCTAAAGACGTTCGTTTTTAATTGGCCGAGTGTCACTGGATCCAACGGCTATCAGAAAGGCCTCAGAGAAACTCTGATACATGTATAGTATTCATTATTTTGCGATCAATGTTTAATGTGGGATTTGATTTGAAGTTTTATGATTTTATAAAATCTATTGGACTAACGTGCAACCAGGGGAGCAAGCGATAACACATTTTTATATCTTTTTTACTTAGAACCAGGGTCTGACATGCACCCAATGTACGTTTGCACGCTGAACATTTGAACAGACTTTTTGATTTCTAGTTCGATGCTGTTCCCAAACAAGAGGCCAGTGTTCAGCAGAGGACGGAGCTCCAGAAAGAGGTGGATGCTCTCAAAGTCAGCTTTAAAAAGCAGGTGAGTAAATGTGCGCGGGTGGACACATTATCATTAGCAGCTGTAAAATCCCTTTGGAGAAAGTTTCTTCTTCCTTGTAGTAAAGGACTTTCAGTCCACTTTGCTGTCCAACTCTGCTGCCAGTAACTCTTCAATTGCAGTCAAATTGTGGGGGTTTTTTTCAGCCGAAAACAATGTTAAATGTGTCTCTCAACCAGCTATCAGTCGGTGTCGAGGAGAGCCAGACGACGCAGCAGTATGGGATGATTCAGGGGCTGCTGAGGGAGTCGAACTGCCTCCGAGAAGAACTCCATAACCTCAGATGTCTGACACAGATCAAAGTGCAAGAGAGAGGCCAGAAGCACCGGGAACTGCTTAGAGCGGGGGTGCAATACACACACACACACACACACACACACACACACACACACACACAATTTAAAATAGGTTTTAATGTCATCATTAGTGCCTTTGAATAACCTGCGCAGACACTGAACATGCGTATTTCACCCCAAAGTGTCAAACACATCAAAGGGAAACTAAAAGTAGATTCATATGTAAATGATGAATGTGACCAAAAATGACAAAAGCACAATTTCAGCCCTTACAATATTACTGTCACTACAATGTGATGATTTCAGAATGATTAAAAAAAGAGAGCGACGAGGCAGTTTTAGTTCGGGGAAATTGAAGAGTGTAAGGGGGCCAATTTTTTTGGCTGAAATTGCTTTTGGTACTCTGTTCTCCCTGTCAGCTGAAATCAAATCTATCTGCTTTTCTGAAACAGTATCACTGGTAACTACAGTTGATCTCCTCAGTAATGACAATGACTCGCTCCAAAATGAATCGATGAAATCAGAAAACTCTTACAGATCTGTACACTTAGGACAGCTATCACCTGAGCTGTTTTATGTCTTAAAGTGTCTGAGTAGAAGCTGCTTTACTGAAAAATGCACGCTGACAAATCTGATTTGAAGGCTGACGTTTGTGAACACACACACTCGTAAAACACACCCACACAGAAGTGATGATACTGTGGTTGCACCTGTGTAACTCTATCCACAGCAGCTGAAGCAGCACATCCAGCAGGAGCTGCGAGAAAAAGACCTCATCATCATGGACCACAACAAGCTGAACGCTATGCTGCAGCGCAGGTGTCACTGTTGTTTTTTCTCTTCTAATTTCACAAAAGCGACACAAAACGAGCACAAAAAAAGCGGCTGAACGACTACAAAGTTTGTGTGTCTTAGTCCTACGTAGGAGAGGAGTCAACTATAACTGTACAAGATCCTCCATGGTGTTTGCCATCGGTGTGGGGAGCTAATTTAAATCCTACGGTATCGTGATGTGACTGATAATTGAATCCCTAGTTTATTTGTTTGGCTCCTCTGATCCGTGCAACAGCTGGGATCACAATTAATTCAGACATCTGCACATGTTGTCAGGCTAGAAGAACCCTAACTTACTAATTGGTCATACTTCAGTGTTCGGGCACAGTCTAATGCATTTTGGCACCACCCAGTACAACAGCCGACTCCCTCTACATTCAATTAGTTCACGACCACGGACTATAGTCTGATATGGATCCGCCCTGCAAACTGCATCTAGTCGGGCAAAGACAGGGCAGGATGATGATTAAATATTGTGTTTCCTCTCTCTGCTATTGTAAGACAAACAAACGTTCTGGTACTTAGCAGTCACTGTTCACAACTCTCATGTCTTCCGTGAATGGCAAATAGAAATTTAATGAAATGTCATCCTGCATGAGACTTAAGTTCTGTCATTATTTGATTCACTGATCATTTGTGATGCACATGAATATGACTTTTTACTGTGATTACCACGCTTCAGATGAGATTTTAACACGTTGAGTGATATTAAGATTGCACCATTTTTGTCCACATTGACTTCAGGGGGCTAGAGCAGTTTTGGGGGTTCGGTGCTTTGCTCAGGAGGCAAACTGGCACCTCTCCAGCTGCCAGTCAATACGCGGGGTTGAACCGGCGACCTTCCGGTCCCCACAGACTGAGCCTCTGCTGCCTTGAGTCAGTTTAGTCGACCTTTGACAACTTGGCTATGGATATAAATCCTACAGTAGATATCAAGATGCTACAAAAAGAGAATAAACTCGATGTGTTTCACAGCCGTCGCTGGCTACGTAAATGCAAATGATCAAAAGAAACATCTTCGTATAATCCAGATAAAAAAGTGAGCTCATTGCTTATCAGTGTTTTCTCCCTTTAGAGTTTCACAGTACTGTAAGCTGTGCAACATGGTCACGGATGAGAGGAATAAGTACGTCAAACTGAAGCAGATCGCCTCACAGACGGTCACAGAGCTGACGGAGCAGGTTAAAGTCATGGAAAATGAGAGCGAGATCCAACGCACCATTGTCGTCAACAAGGACCGGTGTGTACATGTGTTTTGCAGAGGGAGGGTCGATGTTGGTCCTTTAGAATGATACCTACTAATGCAGAAAAAAGGCCATTGGAATCCATGATACAATGCTCTTAATAGCAACGCAACAAATGCTGTGTCTGTAAAGGTTGTAAGGTTCAGTTTGTTAAGACAGTTTGTTGCTGGCACTTTCCTCCACTCGTGCATTTGTTGGTAGTCATCAGTGAAGCTATATCTGTGTCCTTTTTCTGATATTTATCTTTGTGGGTGTGTGCGCTTACTTGTGTCCATTCCAGATCACTCACAACGGCCCGTATGAAGATCTCCAATAGCTCCAAAATACAGGACAAACTGCACAATGAAATCTCCAAGGTCCAGGCACACACACACACACAGAGACTAGACCAGTCAAAACACACTGTGGGTCTTCTTTGCCGCAAGCTACTTTCACTAATTTGGCAGTTTAATTATGCTAATTGATATGTTATTAAGAATAACGTGATCCAGGCGGGAACAGCGATATGGAGACAAAGCTGTTGTTGAGTTGGTTTAAATGAGTCTTCAACAAGATTTAAGAGCCCTTCTCGAAATGTTAAGGAGGCAAACGCCACATCCAGTTTCCCTGGTATTTCATAACACTCTTAAAAAGTGTCTTCTGTTGAAGTAGTTTTAATGTCATGTGGATGCTTTCCATCGCATTTAAAGGCAAAAACATGCCTCAGAACTCATTTTTCTTTCCGTTTTTCTGACTCAAACAGTTTTTGAGTCAGATGTGTGCAGTGCAAGTTCAACCGATCAGAATGAAATTCAAAAGTATCCGACATCAGCGCTTGGCTCGAAAAACATATATCACATTACTTTATCTTCTAGGTTGCCTGGAAGCAGCGTCAGGTCAGTCAGGAGTATAAAGACAACCAGCTGGAGTTGATGAAACTCGCACAAACCATCAACCTCCAGGAGCAGGCGCTTCTGGAAATAAACAAGAATCATGAAACTGGCATACAGCGCCGCAATTTTCTGTACGGTCACGATTTGGAGCTTAAATAACGTTAACTAGCGGATCTAAACTACATTATGTCTAATAATGTGTGTGCGTGTCGCCCACAGTGGCATCCAGCTCCTGGAGCACGACGAGGTGTTATTCGGCTACTATGAAAAGGTCAACGTCCAGCAGGCCGCCATCGCTAAGGGACACATGACACTGGAGACCCTGGAAAAGGAGATGAGAGACTTCCAGTTGGAGATTAATGAGGAGAAGAGACGGATAGACCTGAAGGAGAAGGAGGTGCCCCTCAACAAACGGTTGGAGGGAGAGATCGCCGTGCTGCAGATAGAGGTGGGGAAATACCAACATAAAACCCACACAGATATTAACAGATACACAGCCGGAACTAAATCAAGGCTGTAGTTCCATACTGATGGAACATCTGGCAAACTTTTTACTTGGAAAGTTGTGAGCGGAAAGTGTGTGTGTGTGTGTGTGTGTGTGTGTGTGTGTGTGTGTGTGTGTGTGTGTGTGTGTGTGTGTGTGTGTGTGTGTGTGTGTGTGTGTGTGTGTGTGTGTGTGTGTGTGTGTACATGATCAACGGTTAAAATAGCTGAGGATGAGTAATAGACATGTTTCTTATAAATCATGCATTAATATTCATTTCTGTTGTGATGACAGTGACAGTGTTTCCCAATGCCTACTTCCCCCTTTTTGTCTGTGCTTTCTCTCAGTCCTTGCCAACAGGAAATGAAAACAGGAATAAACATCGTAGTTGAACTATTGTCTGCTGTGAAAAGAGCCTGCTGTCTAGTCACTTTTGTTACGGCGAAGGTGCGCTGTGGTGCTGAACAGCTCTGTGCTGCTTCTTTGTTGCAAGAGGGAGGTCCTCCTCCGAGGTATTTGATTGTATTGGATGAGAATGGCACGTAGCAGCTTGTGTTAATAACTTTTTTATAAGGCCTCCACAGCTTGTCTGAAGTGCCTTTGCTCATAATTCCATTTATCTGTGCAGATTTTGCCTTTAGTGTTGGGCTGTCCACATTTCCCCAGTGTCCACAGCTTGCCTACACATCATGATGTGGCCGAGCTCAGTGGATTCAAAATCCTATTTTGGAAGCGCTCAGGCAATTAGTTCCTCCTGGCGCGATCAGATGATCAAAGTTGCACTCAAGAGGACAGATTGTAAGTCTGCAAGATTTTCTTTGGAATCTTTTGGCAAACTCTGTGCAGGCCGTTGTCCAGCTGTGCGTGTGTGTGTGTGTGTCTTCCACCTTGTCAAAAAAAAACTCTGTTAGACATTTATGAGATGTCAGTGGGAGTCCACATAGGATCTTCGGAAAAAGATGGTTGTGTGTGTGTAAGGGAGTCCGGTGTGTCTTTGGCATTGCAGACTATTTTTCAACTTTCTTTGTAAAGTTAGGGGAACTCCAAAAAGAAGAGCTGTGTACAAACCCATCAAGACAATACTTGTAACACCAGAAGAGCACCACTAATGAGCAGATCTCTGTTTTGAATTGCTCATTGTAAAGGTACTGTGTTGGAGGGGGCTTCCTTTTTAATATAATGAACAGACTCAATGTTCTTATTCTACTTTGCTGCAAAAGTATTTCTGTTGACCGTATTCCAGATGACTTTGACTTGCTCTCTCCGAGGTCTCTCTCTCGAGACTCCTCACAGAAACTACTGCGAGCATGCACATGCGTCACGCCACATTGCAAGAAGAAAGCACAATTTGTGAGATTGCATTTATTTTTTTCCCGGTTCGCGCACCATTACTTTTCATTTTGTTCAGGTGAGCCGACCGTGTTTGAACGTTCTCAGAGGTTTGAGCAAAGACGGTACCGGTACTTTAAATAGACTCTACGGACAGACATGCAGAAAAGGAGATGAAGATCTAAACCAAGAGGGACAAACCCAAACAACCAAACACTGCACAGGTTTCACAGACACTAGGCTGAGACACGCATGAATAACTAACGCGAAACCAAACGCAAGCAACTTTGCCATATCGAGAGTGACACATAGAAGGAGAGAGATTTGTGATGCTGAGTTTCCCTGGCGTCGGGGGATTGGGTGTGTTGCTGTTCTGGATCAGAGTGGCTGCTTTTGACTCGCTGCTGGACTTTGATGCAAGTCTTGTGCTCTTTTGGATGATCATACTTTTGTTGGAACATACTTCATTCACCATGTGCTGCTTTCCTCCCTTTCCTCCATCTGTTTGCTCCTTCTGCTGTTCATCTGTTTGCTACAAACAGCCCTCGTCACTGACATTCTTTTTCTTTCACTCTTCTTTTGTATTGTTTCTGTCATTGTTAGTTTTTTAACTCTTTCCTTCCTCACATCCTTCCGTTATTGTTCCCTCCAGGCATCCTCTGGGTTTTTGTTTCACTGGAAGAAGCTATTTGTTTCAGTAGAAAGTCCCTTCCAACCTCCCTTCCCTTTTCACATCATGTTTCCCACTGCTGACCGACCTTGCATTTGGCTGTAAATGCAGTACATTCCTTCCTTCTGTCCTTTCGTAGCCATGCCAGCAGCATGACAATGACCGTCGCGCTATCACTTTGGTCCTGACAGAGATATTCATGATCCCCAGAGGATGAATCCTACCGCCTTCGATGATTCCCCCCCGACTTCTCCTATAGCGCCACCATGAGGTTTGTCATCAGTGGTTTTAAGTGTAATATTAGGATGGAGTTGGTAGCCTACGGACATCTTTGTTACATTCGTGATCCCTAATGGCATTCCCGTGAGCTCAGCTGTACGGTGAGTTTTGTGCTAATTAGCGAATGTTAGCATGCTAGCACACTAAACGAACATGGTTAACGAGGTGAACGTACTTGCTAAATGTCGGCACGTCAACATGCTCACCTGGCTGCAGACTCTTAGTCGTGTTTGGACACGCGCACGTGCGACTCCTGGAACTCTCCTTCATAAATCAACAGTTACTTCCTTGATTAGTGAATCGGCTCCTCCGTCTGCCGTTCATCCCATCCACACATTCCATATTTCTCTCTCTCCTTTTCGGGGAATCATTTTCCAAATCACTGTTCTCCCTCACGCGGCCGTCGACCTCCACTGGGTGCAAAAAAAAAAAGCGAACCGCCGGGGTTCCTCCTATTGCGGGAAGCCTGCCGAATCAATTCATCCTCCTTGTGAATTCATTCTATATGCGAATTCAATTTCCAATGTAACTGCCTTCGCTGTCGATTCATTATATATATTGTGTATTTGTATTCATCTGTGACCAGTTTATCTGCTCATTGCAGACAGCCTCCCCCCCCCCACCCGCCCTGTGATGGGGAATTTTGACAAAGATAGATCGGGCCATCTGTGACACTATTGAAGTTCAATATACTCTGAGGCTTTCGTTTGCTCTGAGGAATTTTAATTGCTGCAAAGTAAACAGCGGTTGCTGTTGGATTCACTACTTGTTTATGAGTCGCCGGGCACGTCGACATCGAACGCACACACACACGCGCCCACGCTGGGATCGGTGCAGTGTTTGTGAAATTGCGATGATGCCCTTGCGGCAAACATCTGAATATTGTTCGACGGTGCTCTAATGACTAAGCTACACGTCCGCTACACAAAGTCACATGCAAAGCTAATATCACCAACAGAGAGGTGTTTCTAGAGCGCACACACGGTCGCTAATGGAGAAGGATTTATAATGGCTGATGTCATACTGCACTGTCCCTACGGCAGTGAGTCATACTGTTTGTCTGTCCCTCTCTTAAATCTTTGTCTAACCTGTCTTGAACTCATTAACATCGGAAAAACCCACCGGCAATCACATCTCGATAGATGTGTGCAAGTAACTGTGTTGCATGTGAGAGACTTGAGATAGGCGGGGTAGAGAGAAAGCAGAGAAGGCGAGCATGAAAATGAAAAACAGGCTGATAATACTGCTACTTGACTGTTGTTCTCGTTGAGTAGTTTGATGAAACTCCGCTCTACAACCCTTGAAAGTCATTCGGTAACTCGATCCGGGTGAGGAACCAGACCGTCCCAGTTAGAGGGTGAAAGCGAGGGCTTTTGTTGTCAGAGGTCTTCACGACTGTGCAGTGATTTGCCTGAGGAATTCAGGTCGGCACAGCCTGTATCATACTCCGAATCCCTGCTTCACCACAAGGTCATTTACACCAGGGGTCTCAAACTCATTTTCACTCCGGGCCACATCGGCATCATGGTCGCCCACAAAGGGCCGGTTGTAAATGTAACTACTCGTAACATATTGTTAAATACCTCTCTGCATTCACAGTTTAAAGTAGTCTTCAATGTGCTCACAATACATTTCCATGTCAAATGTACAGTAACCAGCCAAAGAGCTGCTTCTATGACTGTGTTTAAGTATCTCATAATTTTGACTTTCTATTTCATAATTTTGACTTTCAATCTCAGAATTATGACTTTCTATCATAGTTATGACTTTCTATCTAATAACTTCGACTTTCTATCTTATAATTTCGACTATGGGGATGTTTTTATTATTATTAGTCTAACTTAAAAAGAAAGAAAAAAAAGATTTTTTTTTTTACTTTTTTTTTTTTTTTGCTTGCGGATTCGCGGGCCACATAAAATGACGTGGCGGGCCGGGAGTTTGAGATCCCTGATTTACACCCTTCAACTTTTGATGTCTATTTTTTTATCCCAGTTGCCTTATCTGATAGTGTTTTTGCGTTTTTTTTTATTCCATGTTTTTATTAATATGAAGCTTGTTTGTATGTTAAAAGGTTGTGAATGACTTTTCCACCACCAATAGGCCCCCAGAATCCACCCCGCTGCATATCTGTTCTCCCACTCAAAAGGAAAAACAACGGCTGACTTGGGTGTCCTCGACGACATTAAATCAGTTTGACATTATACCGATTAGCTCATGATACGTGTGTATCTGATATTATGTGACCTGCTGTTAGAAGAATTCACTCGAGACTGGTGTAAAAAATCATTCATCAATGGACATTTATTCTTTGCAAAGAAGGAGACAGGGTTGATACATACAGAATGTACATCAAGACCGCTCGAAGATCTGTCTCCGAGTCTCTGGTATTTATACTAAGTAAACAACATGCAGTGGGCTGGCACAGGGTAACACACACACATTTCGCGTTTCACACAGGCGTCTACGTATCTGGACACTTTAACAATTCGTTCTAGTACAAAGGTCACTTTTTCATGATCGCAAATCAGGCCTGCGTAAGTATTGACGCTTTCTACACGTTTGCTATCATTCTTATTCAGGACAAACATCCGAAGTGTTCTTTCAGCAATCAACTGCTTCTTAATAGACTAAACATCTGCTGAAGATGCCTGGTGTCCCAGATATAGTTCACACACGGACACGAGCTTCTGTTAAATGTGTAATATTCTTTAATCATTTAAACGCATACTAAATAGTCATTTAGATTTTTTCCCCCCAACACCTGATTAAGCCGAATGAGTTAAAATGCACATTTTCAAATTGATTATAATTTATTATGAAAGCTTCAGTTCAGCTCCTCTGATCACATGTTCTGCCAATTAACCTTACATGACCTTATTATGATTCTACCTCGGTTTTACTTGACTGACCTTTCTGCCTTACTGATCTGTCCCTTTTCTCTTTTAATTGCGAGGAACTTTGTAACCTAATTCTTGGAAGTGCTATGTAAATCAGGTGATAATTCATCTTTATTAGTATACCGCTAAGCATGCGGCGTGCCATCAATTATGTGGCTTTTTAAGCCATCGCGCTAAACCACTAACTGAGCGGAAATTATGGAAATGGCATGCAAATTGGATTCCGCGTGGCTGCTGTCACACGCTCGCAGAATGCTTTTACAGCATTCACGAGCCAAGAAAGCAGCAATTATTTGCGACAGTCAGATGAAGAAAACAGAGAGGCGGGCAGGCAGAACAGAGGCACTGACACAGAGACGGATGGATACAAAGAGAAAGACAAACATCAGCGCAGACCAACAGAGGGAGGAGGACGGGTTTCAAAAAAGATGTTAGGAGCACAACGCATGAGAAAAGAAGAGATTGAAGAGAGGGGCAGGAGAGTGACAGAGGCGCGCTGTAGCCCATCCATCATGGAGTGTTTAAATGGCTCGAAGTGCTTACGAATGATGTTGGGACACAGATCAGACAGATTGAAAAGTGCAGGACTGGGCACACGCAGATTCTAATGTAGTCTGAGAAGTTCATCAACATTTAAAGCTTGTCAAGAAATGAAAACATGTCTAATTCAGCGAGGTTTCTTTACACCCAATGTTCACTCTTCACTTGGTCCACAGCAGGTTTGCTGGCTGACCAAATCAGTGCACAAGTCAACACCAACGCCGAGGATTTATATGCCGAGCGGTGTAAATACCAAACGAAGAAATGGAAGCTAGTGTTCTGAGGGCATGCATTTTTATAATGTTAGTACTGGTAATTTGATTGAATGAATATCTGTGGATAAGACACTAGAAATAGTTTGTCGTGTCACTTAAATTCCAGCGTTCTGAAAGATATGCAAAATACAGCGGCTGCATTATATTTCCTTCCACAAAAAAAAAGTGTGAAGAATTCAAAATGCACTCTGCTGTGGTACTATGGTTATTTAGTTTGCATCATGCATTCAACTCCTTGCACCGTGAACAAGGTGTTGTTGTCAAAGTTCTATTCTCTGTGAAAGCTGCAGATAACCCTGGTCCCTACTGCTCGGCCCCAATTCCTGTTTCTCTGCATCTCCCGTCTCCCTCTGGTTCCATCTTCCTTGTCTGCTTTCACATCCCATCTCTCCCTCCTTTCGTCACTCTGGACTTCATGCTGTCTTCCCTCCTGCTCTTCCCCACTTCATCTTCCTCTATCTGTCAGCCTTTTATCAGTCTCTCCGAGTGCATCTGCTCTCGTCTCCACTTTTCAGATGGTTACTGTCAATGCCGCCGTCTGTCCTCTCAGAGCATTCTGTATCTTTTTTAGCCTGACCAACGCCTCCATCACATGACAGTCATCCTAATGAATTAAAACTTGGTTCACATGACATTGAGGGAGTCCGTTATAATCAGACTCACTGTCTGCTTGCAGGGGCTTCATTAATCTCTTCCATGAAGGGGGGGGGGGGGGGGGGGGAACGGGAACCGCCGCTTTGTTCCACGCCGTCTTTCGAGTCTCGCACGTAATTTCTCACGTTGGATTGAACGCACATAGACATGCGCAGGAGCGCGCACGTACACGCGCCGCACGGTTGAGTGGAGAGAAGCTGCTGTTTCATAAGCCAGGTCACGGCAGGTCAGACCCCCGCGCACAACGTATTTCCACACGCTGCTTTGCTCCTCGTTTCCTCACTTTTACTCTCTGCTGCCTGGCCACTCGCTTTCTTCTTCACTTATATTTTGTCTCCTTTCTGGCTTCTATTCCTATTCTCTCATGTCTTCGCTCTTTCGTTTCTGTCATCTGATCTTTGCCGTCTTTCTATTTTCTGCTGACGTCCTTTTGTTATGGTCCCTGTCAACTTCCTTTGATCATCTCATGAGCTTCATATGTTTTTATATATAGACTAGCTTTATTTTGCTGTAATGGGGCCATTGGCTGTTGAGATATTGCAGCTACTTTATAATTGCTCATTTACATCTGCAGGTTAGGAGGCCACTTGTCTCCTTATTTGTCTTTGTCTCTACAATTTATGTTAAATAATGGATATTAGACCAGGTGAATTCAGGTGCAGCTATGAGTCCCATATCCTCCTCCAAGCACCAGCAAGCTCCTGCTGTCTGAGCCGTATATATACAAGACAGCAATGGTTTTTGTCCAGCTGCAACATTCCATCAAATGAAAATGGTCTCGACGTCTTGTGCATTTTAATCACATTTTCCCAAAATTCAGCCTGACATATTTGGTATCTTTCAAAACTTTGGGATCGCCGCTAGAATTTTAACGAAGGGTTCTTTTGTGTTTTGAACAAAGGGGCAAACAACACAAGTTTGTGCGGACTGTTCTTCCACATTCATAATCATGGTCCACAGCGCTATAAAACTCCACCGGGTATCTTTTAATGAATGTATTAGATGTTCATTTGTCTGTCATTCATCTTAACTTTCAATCAATAAATCATGTCGGCATGATTTCACACTCTCGACTCCTCACTCGTTTCAGAATAAAAGTGTTGGCGAAGGGCTTGAATGCTGTCACTGTTCCCCTCAATTTAATGTCATCTCTTGTCCTCCTACCTTGTGTATCCTTAACTCTCCTTCTATTTCTGCTGTATGCCAGAATATTTTAAAGTGTAAACAGTTCCTTAGAGGGATCCGGTGGCATTTTTTTATCACACTTTGCCGGTGACTTGTCACCTATAGTCTGAAGTAGCTCCCATATAGGCACTACGTTTAGCTGAGAAATGTCTTAAGCGGGGTTGTTCTTTTTAAATCCCCGGTGCAATCGGATCTTAAATGCCTGGAGGACAACGTACTGGAAACACCGACTTTTCACTTTATTTGTGTAAAGTGGGCTCTTGTGGGAAATTACTGTCTTGTTTTCATTACCACAACGCAACGGCAGTGACATGATGACTACAGGTTTGCTGATAGTGTAGGTCTATAATATACATACACAGTGCCGACCTATACTCTTGTTTTTTGTCTCTAATTCCCTCGGTGTCTCTCAGTTGTCAGAAGCCAGGGACGAGAAACTTGAAGGTCTGAGCCGGACTGTTAATTACAAAGAACTGAAAGGCAAAGACCTGTCGACTGTGGAACTGGTCAAGAAGATTGAGCAGGTACACGGCATTACAAGGTGTTTTATGTGCGTGTAATCATGGGTTTCGGGGATATTTTCATGATTTCTGCCATAACCATGGTGTCCTTTTGCGTTTAGCTGGAGGTGAAGCTAGCAGAGAGCGAGAGGCAGTCGCTGGAAAAAGAACTCCTCGTGGACCAGGTGACCCGGCTCTCGAAGCCGCTCAGCGAGCAGGCTGAGGACTGCCATCAGGACAGACTCTCGCTGGCAAAGAAGGTGGACGGCAAGATCCACTTGAGACGAGGCTTAGCCCATGTAGCTACACACACACACACGCGCAAAGATATATGTTATATCATTCACCTGTTTCTTCACGTTTTTTTTTTATTTTTACCTCCCATTGTGTCTCTCTCACGCACACACTCGCACATTGTTTGAGGATTATGTGCGGTCCATGTGAGGAGCACGCAGAGCGGGCATTAAGGAGTTCACCCAGCATTACAGTTTCCTTCCTACTCAGTCTCTCTTTATCCCTCATTGGCTGTCTGGATATAGACATATATAAATAGCTTCAAGAACAAGGTTCAACAAGGTTGTAATAACTCAGGGAAATGTAATTACGACATGAAAGAAGATGAATTTTGGCATCACGATGGTCATTTTGCATCAAGACAGAGCAAAATGAAATCAGATATTTTGAATAATTAGCTTCACCACTTGTGTCTTATGTGTATCAAGTCATCAATGAGTCTAAATGCATGTTGATTCAGCTTGTGTGTATGTGTGTGTGTGTGTGTGTGTGTGTGTGTGTGTGTGTGTGTTGTCTGCCCTCCAGTTAAACGAGCTCCGAACTCACATAATCGACACCAACCACCGCATGATGGCCGTCTCTGCAGAGCTGGCCATGAAGCAAGCTGTTGCGTTGTCTCTCCAACAAGAGATCAAAGAGAGAGAGCTCCAGGTCAGAGGTGGTCCCGGTCGCTCACGAGCTCAAACAGTGGGATCTTGGATGCACATTCACCCCCTCAGTCTCCCACTGTCTTTCTGATTCTTCCTGTCTCTCTCTCTCTCTCCACTGACTGCAAGCGAAGAACAGTCATTTCTCACCGTGTCTCATCATTCCCCTCGAACCTGTTTTGCTTATTTGCAAATAATATTCATTCATAGTTTTCATGAAGAAAACTCCAAAGGGGTTCATGAAAATGAGATGTCAGTGAAAGAAAAATAAATGATTCAAGAATAAACACATTAATTAAAGCGACGAACGCGTCCGGGAGCATTCACAGTCGGTGAGTGTTTTTGTTTAACCAGGTTGGGTATCTGCAGGATTCAGGGCTGTCACAATGTCAGATTTCTTTGACACTATTATCGGAGCCGGAAATAATTCATGATAACGATATTTTTGAAATATCTTTTAGAAATAAATAAATGCTGGCACCAGCAGCCCATGAGCAAATGACATATCCATAGCAACCAAGAAAAGCGCCAAATGTTGTTTCCATTCAAGCCACATAACCTGATGAAATATCAACCAGCCAATTTACCCACCTGGCTGTCTGCTCCTACCCGTATTGATATTAACAGGAAGTCAACCTCTGAATATTTTTTGCTTGTCAAATGAGACGTGTAGGTGTGAAACACAGTGACGTGAAATTACAGTACTTCAATTTTAAACTTTATTTTTATTACACCTCTGCCTTGAACCCCTCCCACGCGTCTCTCTTGGCTAGTAGAAAGCAATCGTTGGTAATACACCTTTTTGTTTTGCACCGTTAAATCATATATTGTTCGCGCCTTTGCTGTCGTTGAGCCAGAGAGGAGGGGCCAACTTCGAACGTTGTGTTTACGAACCGAAACCAACAAATCCTACTCATTCTGCCTTTTTAAGAGAAGGCAAATAGCCATCAGCTAAATCATCATTTAAGCAAAACATTTTGAAATTCTGACACTGGTTTGAACAGAAAGTCAGAAAGATTAAACTACTAAGATGAGAGGATTTCCCCAAAATGCCTTCCGAATGTTAGTAACCTGAAGAACCCTCGCAGCTGATGTATGCCTGCAGCGCGCCGCTGACACACGTAGAGCTAGAAAATGCAGAGGCGTAACTTTGCCCAAATTCTGACAGTGATGCGAGCATCTGTTTTTTTTTTTTTCAGGCGCAGTTAGAATTGAATTGAGCCAGGAGAGTGCAGAGTGATCGGAATACAAAGTGAACGGTTGTCGCGCTTGCCCCTGTGTTTCCAGATGGACAGGTGCCAGCGGCAGCTGGAGCAGGGCCTGCCACCGTGCCCTGAGTTAGAGGAGGAGTGGAGGAGGATGCTCCGAGACAAGAAGAGGAGACAGAGGGACAAAGAGGAGAGGGAGAGGGTAAAGACACACACACACACACAGAGATCACTGGTCAAGAATAGATTAAAGCACTGAGGGGCATGAAAAGAAGATGGAATGACAAAAGAAAAACAAAAGAAGTGGAGCAGGAATCGATTAAGATTCTGAGGGACAATGGGGGCTGCTGCATACCTGGTCATGCACAGACTCAGACGGAGAAGTGACTAGAAACTCTCCACACACAGAGATTAGACAGGATGTAGGATTGTTTTCAGCACATGCACAAACACGAGGCAGACTGGCAAACAAACAGAATTAGACGCCAGTCTACAAGGAACACAAACAGAGATCCGTTGTGTCTGAAACCAGTCTGTTATTATGGCGACTTGTATTTTCTCCCCCAGTTTTATTTCAGTTGTATTTCTCTGCACGCACAACGCATAAGCAATAAATCTCCTTCTGCAGATTTAGTGTTTGTCATGCATTTCAAGGTTCCTCTTGAAATGTAAATGTGTTTTATGAACCTGATGAGGGAGAATGTGTTTTGTCCCGTTTTATTTATTGCCAGTTCCTGCTATTTGTTTGCATTCAAAGCCATTATTCCTTTTGTTTTTGTGTGCAGTCCTTGGATCGCATGCCAGCGGATAAACTGTTCTTATGCATGAGCAAATCGCCGTCTCTTTGAAGTCTCAGTTAGATTTGGGCACAGTTCATTTGCATTTCGCTGTTGTCGGGTGAAAGTCAAAGGGAGGACTGTATTGTGTCGCGAGCACATGTGCACACTGGAAGAGGTTTTTTTGTCTCAGCAGAAGTCCGCCATGGTTACAAATTGATCCATCATCCATATTGGGTTCACATCAATTTTGCCAGCCACTGTCAGTGACAAAAGAAAATGTTATTTACTCATTTTATGATATATATATATATATATAAACTGTATGATTTACTAAAAACCACAGTAGCCAGCTGTTTACTCGACATGTTCACGAAAGAAAAGAAAAAGCAGCATAACCTGCAAGTCACATAGACGAACACGTGCAGCTCACTGAATCCAACTTTAATCAGTGATTGTGAGTCTTGGCTCGTGCACTCAACATGTTCTTTTGTGCATTATCTTGAAATTTTAAAAATAAATGAGTTATTCCATTTGCATGATTTAAAATTCAAGAATTCTAACTATTTACTCCAAGGTCATGCAGTCCTGCATCAAATATTAAAACCGCCTCTGGTGTGTGTGTGTGTGTGTGTGTGTGTGTGTGTGTGTGTGTGTGTGTGTGTGTGTGTGTGTGTGTGTGTGTGTGTGTGTGTGTGTGTGTGTGTGTGTGTGCGTGTGCGTGCGTGTGTGTGTGTGTGTGTGCAGCTTGCTGAAGAAGACGAGTGGCTCCAGCTGCCGAATGGAACATACACCACGGCTGAAGCCCGTCCGACTGCATACATCCCCCAGGACGACTCGCTCCCTCTGCCCAAACCCTACGGCGCCCAGGCCCCCTTCAAACCCTCCCAACCGGGAGGCAACATGAGACACTACCGCCAGCCGACGCTCAAACCCTTAGAGATGTAGAAAACCAGACACCTGTCGTCATAAACCTGTGGATGTTGTATATTATAATATATATATTTCAGTGGTTTGACTCATTTCTGTCTCACACTTATTGATCCATCTGCTCTTTACACAACTCTCAGCGCCGCGCCCTCCTCCTCCTCCTCCTCGTGTATGTTTGTGTCCTCTGTGTCCAGCATACCACTGCTGTTTTGTCATGTGAGAGCGTACTTGTGTACTACATCTGGTTGTAATTTTTTATTTTTTTTTTATTTACTGGCAATAGCTTGTTTACAGTCGTGCTTGCAGTAACACAACATATTTTAGGAGAGAGGAAAGGAAAACAGGGGAGATGAAATGTGTGTGTGTTGTTACATCATGTCCTCCAATAAAAAAAATATACATTTACTTCTGTTCCTCTCGTTTGTTGCTTCCTCTCTATTGAAGATTCTTTTTTTCAGAGATGCTGGAATATTCCTGCGTATTCTTCAGTCTTGCTGCCTTTTCATCCTGCACACTTGTAATCTTGCCGCTGATGAATAAATTTGAATGGGGTTTAAGCTGTAAGCCGGGCTAAGAGTGCCTGCTTAATGCTAGAAATGATAAATGTAAATATAGAGAGGAAGACCCGGCAATGGAAGAGCATAGTGAATGACAACGAGAGAGGAGAATTTAAATGAAGGGGAATGAGAGATGGCAGTCGGGGGGGAAAAGAGTCGGTGGAAAAAAGGAAACTGGATAAAAGTGGAGCTCTAAATGGGGTGAGGAGTTCAGACATGGTTACTGGTGACCAAAAACAAAGTCAATTGCCTTTTTGAAAGTTCTACAAATGTACTGGAAGCCGTTCTATCTGCTGATCTTGGCTGGAGGGGAGAGTAGTCTTGGTGTCGATGTGCGCATTAAGCAGCCTAAGCACGCTTTGTGTTTGTGAAGTTCATGTGAGGGTCATTACTGTGTGTCGCCCAACCAATGTGGACGAATATCAATCATTATGTACACATATTTGTGTTTCGGAGGGAAATAAACATCCAAATAAAATCACAAATTGGTGTGATTGATTTTTGGTCAATTCATTGTCACAATTATTTGTAAGCTACGAGCTGCAATAGGCTAACGGCACACGGGACCCCTCCCACCTGCATGAATCAGTGTAACGGGTGCATTAAAAGTAGCAAAACAACCAAAACAGTTAGCGAAACACTGGAAATAATAAGATACAAGGTAATGGACAGACATTTGTAATGATTTGCCAAAAGTAATAGGTTAACAGTGTTAACTAATCCGACAGGGATGTGGGGCTGCATCAGAGACAAATAACTTTTGTAACTCCTGGTGTAGGCTTAGTGTCGGCAGCCCTGTCCACCCAGTGGTGTGATGTGAGTGTGTGTGTGTGTGTGTGTGTGTGTGTGTGTGTGTGTGTGTGTGTGATCATCCACTGCAGGCTGAGAGCTGTCAGATTAAGGTAGCCTCTAACTGTTTGTGCTTATTAGCCGGCTACATAACACCGACTGCATAACAGAGTCTGGAGGAGGCAATAGAGAGGGGAAATAAGGGATTTAAAACATTTAAAAGAGGGAGTTCCCCAGAAGAGAGATGATTTGAGATGGGTGGTAAACAACAAAAGACTGTTTGGCACTAATGGTATTGCAAAACAAGCCTGTGTAAATGCGTGATGGGTGTGTTCTTCCCTGAACGTGACGCAGAATGTTTGACGATTATTTCCTGCGTCTGTCTGAAACACTTCCGTATTCTTGAGAATCTAAGAGTTTATTGCCGACCACGCAGAGCCTCTCAAGCTATTTTCCTGCGAGTTGAGCTCATTTCCTAATTAATCCCAAACGCAACAATGTCACTGGAACTCGGATTGCCAGGGTTCAAAGGAAACTCAGTGGGAACAAAGCCGTATATGTACACCATTTTCACCAAGTATGGCAGTAATGCAAGAAAAATGCACTCCAATTTGAAAAAAAATCTCTTTATTTACAATCCATTTTACAAACTTCTTTTGTGTAAACATAAGACACGGTGATTCTGAAGCCCCCCTTTTTTTTCAAGGGAATGTTGTAATTCCTCAAATGAAAGCACGACATGAGATGTAAATAATCTCTGGCATTTAGTCTCAGATGCCAACATTCAGACACTATAAAAAGGATTATGAACACATGCCACACACATGCACCACTATAGGATTTCACCATTTACTGTAAGAGCTGAATCATGAGGACACGGGCAACTTATTAAAACCAGACGTTTGAGAGTGTGTGCGGACAAACTTCTTCATTCTTAAATTCTTAATGCCTGTACTGTCATGTTCGATTTGAAAGGCATTTTGTAGACTGGTTATACAATGGGCTATATAAATAAAGTTGTTGATGTCTGCTGGGTAACTATACTTTTTTAGTACCAAATGTAGCAGAGCATCGAAAACGAATCGTCCTTCATAAGCTAAAGCTCACACAAAGACCATGTCAGCAGAATTCAACTTTTCATTTGTATTACGAATATGTTATTTAGACAATTATAGACTCGTTTAGTGACAATGTTTAACATTCGAAGAATGTTGCTGAGGGTTTTATCCAAAAACACATCTATATTTCACAAAAATAAAGAAATCAGAAACATAGGTATCTTACTATCGCCAGTATGAAAACATTTTAAATGTTGCCCGGTCCTTATTGTCCATACGAGAGCCAGTATCAGTGAATTCTCTACATATTTCGGAATATGCTCCTGATTCAGTTGTCTCAAAATCCACGGCTTTGGTGTAAAGCCACCGTGTATTTCCTATGAACAGCATGAACTAATTCCTACATTCAGTTTACAACACCTAAATACCTGCTTGGGGCTGTCATTTTAAATCCGCCGGGTCGCCTTCGCTAAGTTATACTAAGCCCCCCCCTTTTTTCAGCAGCAAAGATTGCGCATAACTCAGATTTAATGTCATATTGAGTGTACAGCAGCCACTGACTGGCCATATCAAGCTACTCCGTCCATAAAGCTTTTGTCAGCATGTAATCAAGTTGATGGGGTGCAGCGGCATTACGGCGATAAAACAAAGTGTTTGATTTATAAATACCGTTTGCAGAATTTGACATCGGTGTTTGAGAGGAAATGGGGAGGTTGTGGAGAGAATTGTTGCTGCTACAGTTCATGTAAATAGCCGCCTCAAGTCATTGATTTCCAATAAATATTCAACCACTAACTGAAGATCCTATTGCGTTATAATGTTTGGTGCTGTTACATATTGTCCCTTTGTTTGTGGGGGGGGGGGGAAACATGGTGACTATTTCTTCCAATCTGCCTCATTCTCCCCTCCATCGTTCCTTCTCTGGGGCGTCTCCATCCATCTGCCCCTCCGTCCCGTCCTAATCGTCCATCAAGCACTGAGAGCTTGTTTATGAGCGCTCAGCCTTTTCGATCTCTCCATTCATCTTTCGCTTCCCGCCCTCCGCCCCTCCGCCATCCATCCATCCGTTATTTATCCTCGAGGCCCAGACAATGATGACTGTTCCCTGGAACACATTTACCCCCCCCCTCCCCCCCTCCATGTGTTTCTCCCTCAATCCATCCACCCATCCCCGGACCCTCTCATGCTTCATTTCTCTTCAAAGCTCAGTAGTATTAGTGTCTGCTTCAGAGCCGTCTCCTCCACGAACTTGGCGTCCACGTTCTCCTGCTCCTCGAAAGGGTTCAGAGCTGCAACACGGGAAGGAGGAGTTAGAGGGATTTAGCTTCTTGTACACAGGATACAACGCTTCCTTCCTTCCTTCCAAAGCACGCACATAAACGCACACATTCTGTCTTAATCCTCCAAAGGCATCCGAAGGTATCTAAACCAGGCACTCGCACATACACTACCTTGCTCCTCGATGTCGGAGAGTATTTTTGCCAAGTAGGTAAGGGGCAGGAACTCAGGTCTGAAGCCTGGCTTGTCTCTGCTGGTGAACACACATCCCTGAGGAGGAGGAAGACAAAAAAAACACAACTGTGGGCTCTGCAGTTTTCGAGGATGCACACAGTCGAGAGAAATCTGCAGCAAACCCCCCAAACTAGTCACCTTAACTCACTTGTTTCCTCTTCTGAATGAAGTTTGACAGCCATAAATTCTTATCATGTCATTGCACAAAATGCCACTGGCTCCGCTGGCCCAATTAGCTGACTGAAACCAGCCAATAGCATCATGAAGTGTGTGGATGATGTGTTAGCTGTACAGCTGGGGTCACTGTTTAAACACGTTTGATGAAGAATGCCAAAGAGGACATTGTTTTTGTTGTTTTTCTGTAACACTGCAGAAATAAACGCTTTTTTTCTGGAGTTAACATTTTTAGGGCTGCAAGGATTCCTTGTCAGAAACCTGTGATAGTAGCTCATCACAGCGTTTCCAGAGCCCAAGGGGATTACTTCAAAAAGCTTGTCTTGTCCGACCAACAGTCCAAAACCCAAACAAAGATGTGAAACACAGAAAAACACAACAGCCTCACATTTGAGGAGCTGGATCCAGCGTTTTTTTTAGCTTATCCAATACTGTGGATTATGATCAAATACCTGCACAACTCGAGACATTCCCACAAGCCTCGGCTGTACTTTGTGTTCATTGCTAATGAGCAAATGTTGTGTCTGCTCGTCTTCGGTGCGTTTAGTGTGCGCGTCACTCTCTGCGGCATGTGTGACACACCGTGCTGTGTTACCTTGTTGTTGTGTTTCTCTAGCAGCGTCCCGGCATAATCTCTGGAGATCGAAGCTGAGCTGACAGGATGGTCCCACATATGGTAGATCCTCTGCTCCATAGGCTACAAACACACACACACACACACACAAAAGAGTTTACATTTTAGACATGTAGCTCATGTTGTCATGAGAAGAAAAAAATCCCTGGGGCAAGTGAACATCTGTCCTCTTCTATTTTGCCGCTTGGAACTCAACACCAATATCGAGGAGTTGACTGCTAATGAGGCATTCCAGAGAACTCATCGTTTCCAACGTTGAGCAACGCACGCAACAGTAATAAAAAACACTCACGCAAATAAGAGACTCCAGGTGTGACTGACAAGGACATTGAGATGAGATGAGATGGGGTTGATGGGTCATAGCACTGGGCAGTACTGGCAAATATTTGAAGAGAAATACCTTGATATCAACACACAAGGCTATAGTCTGAACTTGCGAGCAGCTGGTGTATCTCTTGTTGATTTGTTACTGCAGAAGTGTGAAGTACAAGATGAGGTTTACCGGCATTCCATGGGCTTCAAAGATGTATATCATAAGAGGGATGTGGGTGCCGTTTTAGCCAAGACATATACATTTACTACAGTTTGCCAGCGTCTCCGGTTTTCTCGCTGCGTGTGTGTATGTGTGTGTGTGTGTGTGTGTGTGTGTGTGTGTGTGTGTGTTGTAACTGCTAAATCTCTCCTGCCTGCCAAACTCACCCAACAAAAGTCTGATGGGCAGGAAACAGAACAGAGACACTAAACACTCGACATTCCTCTGACCACAATGCGGACGGAACACGCCCACACACACACACACACACACACACACACACACACACACACGCACACACACACGCACACACACACACACACACACACACACACACACACACACACACACACACACAACTACAGAGGAATAACACTCTGTCCACACGGGAACCCAAAGCAGTTACACAAGTGTTAGGGACACAGACTCAGTAGTAACTGCCTACACTACCCATCCTCAACACACACACACACACACACACACACACACACACACACACACACACACACACACACACACACACAGCAGCCGGTTACACATGGGCTTTGTGATTGGCTTGAGGGGGGCTTGAGGGAGATGAGACCCAAAATAACTTCAAACTCTTAATTGGACCGGAATGGGAAGTTTGGGGAGAGAACCATTCGAGAAAAGATCAAAACTGTCCCCCTCACTACTAGATGGGATTACTATAGCCTCGTGCATTGTTCTGGCTGAGACATTCACACCGGCCACGAACTGCTGCCTCTCTCAGCCCTGTCCTCCGAGTTTGTACGCTCAACATATTATCATATTCCTGGCCCTACATAAAAACCTCATGGGTGAAAGCACACACACACACACACACACACACACACACAGAAGTACCTCAGGGAGTCTCTTGAGTATGCTGAACTTCAGTCTCTCGTTGGCATCACTGTTGTCCAAATCTAAACACAAAGGCGGTGAAAAGAGGAGACATGGTGCCAATTACTCTTCTGAAAACAAATGTTCTTTATCTGGAGACACTTCATGTCAAATAAATGCAAATAAAATCAGCAAAATCCAAGATTGCTATAACTACTATAAACCTTTTTCCATGCTGATTTCCATGGATAAAAAAAGAATTAGACAGAAATTTCCACTTTATATTTTGGCAATCAAGGCTTCACAAATGATCCCCCAGCAACACGTTAAGACTTTTCACAGAATGTATTTGTTGTGTGTCACAGTGAGATTCATCCATTCTAAAAGAGCAGAGAGCCTCTGACATCCTTTGACCCGGCAACCTGCTTTGGCAGCTCCTGGACGGCTCCTCGGTGCTGAGAAGCATTCTGGAGGAGATGTGTAAGTCATCCGGGATGTTATAAGAACCAGAAAAAAAAAACCCTGACTTCTCAAGGCGAGCAGATGATAAATTCAGAGTTCGAGCGAGATTATTCATCTTCTTTCTTAAACTTTCTGCACCAATACAGTCCAACACATTGGCACCATTACTGCAGCTGCTGCACCTGATTATCTTTTTGGGTGAGAATGACCTGAGCTCCTCCACCAGCAGCAGAGCTTATTAGTCTCAGGATGGCGATGTCTTTCAGTTGGTCAGTACTGAACTATCTCAACAACTTCTGGATGGATTCTCATAAAGTTTTGTACAGACATTCATATTCCCAAGAGGATGAATCTTAATGACTTTGATCATCAGATTAGAAATTCTCGATGAGACGGTTTGTGTGTGTTTGTAATGAGGCAGAAAGAGCACACCTGCCCGGCCAACTGTCCAGGATAAAATAGTAGAAATCTAAATAAATATGTACTTATTTGATCAATTCCTTGAGAGAAGTGACGCATGAACCCTCTCGCTTCAAAGCCCTGAAACATTCTTTTCTCTCACTTTGAAGTTTAAAACCATTTGGACCGGCTCCTTTAAATAGTCTTTTCATCTTTTGTTTTGTTCTCTTCATGAGAAATGTAAACCACAACAAGATCAAGAGCGACGAGGATATTTTGGTTCCGTTGAGGTCAGTGCCGAAGTTTAGCCTTGAAACAATACACACTGAGACAGATCAATGTTTTTGAGCACGGCACTGAATCCCCATGGTAGCTAACCCTAACCGCTGACCTCTCCGCACAAACGATGACAAAGGTAGACAAAGAAAAGAAGACGTGTCTTGCCTATGAGTCCGTGTGGTAAACGTTGACACATAATGATAACCAGTGAAGTCAGCCGCCAACATGCTCTGCCAGTGATGTGAGCTTCAGCGCCATATTGTATCTCTGCATGCTCGGGGGGAAGCATTCATTAAATGAATAAATAAGACGTGAACTCATTATTATACAAAATATATATATAATGTCCCTTTCCATGACAGTGGAGATGTTTCCTGGCCCTCACCTCAGCACAATAACAAATAATCCTGAATTAATGAATTCAATTCTTAATCATTCTTAAACTTAATGAGGCTACACATGCTACCAAATAGCTAGCTAGCTGGTTCTATGACAGATGTTACAAAATAAAAAATAAACTGCAAGAAAAAATTCAGGTAAAATTTAATGAAAATTTAAAGATGAAATGCAAAAAAATAAGTAATTGAGTTTTAATAACTTATCATAATTCTGGCATTATGTGGTGTTCATATTAGAGCCGTTCGCATCTGTTGGTCCCACTAATTGTCCTGTGGGTTTTGGGGGTTTCTGGGGTAATTCACAGTAACTCATAACAGGTGCAGCGTAGTATCAGCCACCTGTGTGACTGTGGGAATGCTGAAAATATTGCTGAATGCTGAGAAGCTAAAAAAAAATAATGAAGAAATAATTCAACCAGTTACTAAAAATTATTTTAAAAATGTGGTTTTTTTTCAGTATGAAATTTCATCCCAACAAACCTTGGACGCTGCAAATTCCAGCAGACCTCTAATTTACAGCTCAAAGCTGGAACAATTCTTAGTTTTCAGATGATGCACAACTTTTTCTTTCTGTCCCACGTCTACATGCAAATGCATGATCTAACTAAAAAAATGTCATTTCCCAGGTTCTTCACCCCAAGAAGTGGGCCGGGCTGAGCCGAAACGGCTTTTACTGTTCACTGCGTGGAGGCCTGGAGCCCCGTTGGCTCGTCCAGCTGTGTTTTTACAAATAGAAGTGAAAATCGAGGGCGAGCGGACTGGCCCTTATTTCTGCAAGAGTCAGCGAATCATGCCGGAGCTCGGAGCATTCTACATCTGTTTTTATAGTTCTCAGTCATCTAATCGTGTTCTCCTTCTATACCTGCTGCTTGTTAAAGGGGCCAAACAAACCCAAATGCCCGACGACAAGAACTCAGCTTTTACTTACTATGTGGCTGCACTTTTCTCGGCATCAGACAAACTCCGTCATTTCAGTAAGATGCTGACGTTTGTGGAATGTTTTTACTTTTTACATCCCTGTCTGAATCCATTTCCTGTATTCATTTGCATATCTTCATTACAGAAGAGAAAGCAGCACGAAGAGAAAGAGCCTCGTGCTCCCCAACGACAACCTCTAATAGAGTTTCTGCATTATGAATGATGTCACATTTTAAACTTCGTCATACTAATGTGGTTCTTTAGACACTGATAGTAAAACGATGATAGGTTTGTAAATACTGAATACAGCCTTCTGATTTAACGTGCAATGCGCTCTGCGTTTATCAACTTAAGTACAACAATGTTTTTGTGTTGTTCTCCTGTCGTTTGTTATCATATCTTTTACTATATTGATTTGCAAGCTTATATATTATTTTCATTATTACAGCATGTCATAAAACAATTAAACAATGATTATTTGATTTAGTTTTTTAATGTTGTCGTTTGTTTTGTTTTTTTATTGGACAAATTGGTGCAAGACAATTCATCCTGAGAGGAACATGAACGTCTGTAGACAAGTTTACAGCAATTCATCCAATAGCGGTTGAGATATTTCAGTCTGGACTGAAGAGGGGGATGATGACATGATTGAATTTTCTTTTTAAAACTTCTCACATACGCAAAAATGTAGCTGTGTGTTCATAAAGCACTTACAGTGTGTGTATGTGTGTGTGTGTACCTGTCATGAGCCGAGACACAAAGGTCTCAGTGAGCTGCAGGAAGCCGTGATCAATGTACTGCAGGAAGGTGTGATGAGGGAGGCAACGCACAGCAAACACCGCGAGCAGGGTGTGATAGCCTGGAGAGAGACGGAGAGACAACAGCGGGGCAGATGAAGAGAAAGACGAGGGAGAAACTTTTGATGTTCCTGAAAACAACAAAGGAAGCGAAAGAGTAAAACAACACTAAGACTCTTCAGCCATGCTCGACACAGCCGTGCTTTGAGCTGCACGCTATCGTCAGCATCCAGCAACATGTTCACGTTGACAATGCTGAAGAAGACGTTTAGGTATTGGACAAAGAGCTGTGCCGTTAGCATGGCCAAGTAATCGGGTTGTTTTTTTTCTCAACTTGTATTCACCAAAAGGGACACAGACTCAGTTTGTCTGCTGTTTTACAGCTTCGCACCCAATTAACACGCATTTACACCTGCAGCCTCAGTGTCAAGGGTGTGCTGCCTTGCTTCAGGGCATTTGTCTTTTCCCCCCCGTTGCCGATTCTTACCTGCAAACTTCTCCTCACAAGCAACTCAAACCAAGTGTGTAAAAGTGAGATTTATATGGCAAACACTGGAAAATTAATTCAAATTATTGAAAATTAATTCAAAATTATTGAAAATGTATTCACACTGCTCTGGCCATGTCTGCGCTATGCTAATGTTTAACATATTTTTGGTTACATTAGTGCTGAAGAGAGCGGGTCTGCTGTCCCTCAGTGCAAATACACATTGTTATTCTGGGTGAGACACAGACGGACTGGATTAAAACAACTAAGCGTGTGTGTGTGTGTGTGTCGGTGTGTGTGTGTGTGTGTGTGTGTGTGTGTGTGTGGACGGTACCTGGAGGAAGGGGCAGGCAGAGACCCCTCGTGGCTTCCAGGATCCGAAACATGAAGTGAAACACCGACCACTCGGCTGGACTCCCCCGCTGCGTGCTGGAAAACACACACACACACACACACACACACACACACACACACACGCACAGAAGAATTTGGACTGGAATGTTATGTAATGTGAGCGCACACGTGAAGAGGGGTAATCGACAGTTTGCTCATGTGGACACACACAGCGGGGAGTGATGGAGGGTCTGGAGCACACATGGGTGAAGATGAATACACACACACACACACACACACACACACACACACACACACACACACACACTCATCGTGCTTTATACTTTACATTACATTAATCAGAAACTTTAAAGGAGACACACACTGAGGAGGGAGGAGTACTCACAGGCACAAAACATGAGGGCCGAGTTTGTACTTCAGCCAGACTGACTCCAGCATGTGTCTGATGAGCTCCAGCTAAGCACACACACACACACAGAGACACACACACACACACACACACGTTAGTGCTTCGGGAAGGACATGCTCGATTAGATTCCAATGAAACGAGACATTTTTCTGCCACGACGCTGTTTTCTTTGAGGAAATGAACACTTGTTCGGTGATGAGTTTCCTCGCTTCCCTCTTTTTTCTTTTTCCTACTTCCCATATTCACATCCACTGAAAAAAGACAGCAGTGGTTCCGGATGTGAACACATAATTTCACAACACATCTTTCAGCATGCAGCATTCATCTGAACGCACTTGAGTTATCTGAAACATGCCAGCTGCGTGCTGGAGCACACGCACATTACGCACTCGTTCTTTTCCACGAATGACCCGTCGCTCATCTCCTGTAGAATAACAGGAAGACGAGCTGCCTCACTCACATCCTGCACACCAGTAGGAAACCCTCCACCAATGCCCTCCACTGACCTCAAGGAAATTCAATTAGCTTCGCTTATGTAACGAACATGCCCAAAATTAAGAGACGAACATAATAATCCCAAATAAATAACCACAGAGGAATTTTCTCCATCAATACAGATGAAGAAAGTAATACTTTAAAAGTCAAAAACTGCTCTTAATTGGCAAGCAATTTGGTTCACAGTATACAATTTGCGTTATCAGATATTCATTGTTAAAATGAATGAATTAACTGTTAATTTCTTTCCTCTTCAACTAACATCTCGTGCGCTCGTTGCTGCATTAAAAGGGATGCAAATATGTAGCGGAGGTGTTTTTGTGCTGAAAACAAAAAAGTCAAACAAGTGATTTAAAGCCACAGACTCATACACGCTATCCCCAGTGTGACTTTCTGTGCGAACAAAATGTGGAATCAGCGATTTGTCTTAATGAGCAAAGAGACGGGATTTACTCAGTGCGGCTCCCCTGCTGAGGAACGACCCTGGGTAGAGAATAACCTTTTCTGCATAGTTGTGAATATTCCAGCCCATTTCAATTAATTCCATAGCTTTTATTATGTATTTTTAACTCGTCATTCACATTCAGCTATTAGCGGGTTGTTCTTTGCTCTGACATTGGCTGTGTTATGAAAACGAATGTATCTCAGTTGTCTGTAGCAACAGGGAGAGGAAATAAATGACAATAATGTGCTGCGGAGCTGTAATCTATCATAACAGAAATTCTCTTGCTCTTAAAAGCTGAAATCTATTTCACCCCAAACTTCTCCCCTGTGTCAACGCAGCCATTAGTCTCAATAAGCACAGACAAGAGGGGTACATGTTCTTTATTTGTGGAGGGGAAGTCAGCCCTCTTTTGAAAATGTACCTCTCTTGAGTTTTTAAAGCATGAGTCAGCTTGATGTGTAAGCACATCACCCTGTCGTTGAGTTACTCGACTGTTTCTGAGCTAAAACGTCCCTGAAGGAGGCTCCTCATGGGTCCTTTTGAGTGTGCGTGTTTTAATAAACCCCGCTCCCCGGATGAGAGACTTTTTTTCATTTTCACTCCCTTGAATAAATTCAATAATAACCACGTTTGCCGGGACACGGGGCGATGCCAAAAACGATTACAGACGTGCCTTCTTCTATTACTTTCATTCGGAGTCTGAAGGCGCAGGCAAAGACTCATAAGCCTGTCGTACGGAGCTGAGCCACCGACCTATCCAGCTGCGAGCAGGCGGGATTTGTTTTGTCTTTGTTACTCTGTCATTTGCAATTCCGTAAAGTCCCGAAACGTGGTGCGTCCTGCTTTCTATTCAATTCCAGCCTTACCCTTGGCCTGATTTAATACTGTTGTGTTGATATATGCTCTATGTCTGCTTTCAGCGGCTCCTAGCTGGGAACGGATTTACCTCCCAGGAATACTAAAGACTGACTTTACAGAACCAAGTACCTCTATATAGGGTACTGAGACGGAGAGTGGTAACGTCTTTCCGCTCGGTTATGCACATCCCACCTGCCGCTCTTTGGGTGGATACAAAGGGGCGTCGTGATATTCATATCTATATATATTTGGGATACACATTGTGCTCTCCCAACCCCCACAAAGAGTAGTTGAGGATACGTGTCTTAACCGGAGAAGTGTTTGTTTCAGAGGACTGAAGCGGCGACCTGATGGCTTCCAGCAACCCTCTCTCATCTGAAGAGCACACGTCCATCTGTCAGAGCATTTAACTAAAGTGGGGAACTCGCTGCCTCTTCCACTGAGCGATCCTCGCCGCGAAGAGCACTTAACCTTGCCGGAAAAAGAGTAAGGGCAAGCATTAAATAAACACAACTCGAAGAACGATGTACCTTTTTAAATAAAAGAAGGTTCACGGGAGTATGTACGCTGGTCCTGACCCTCTCTCTATCTGTCCAACACACACACACACACACAAACGCGGTGTACCAACCAGTTTGGCGACATAGTTGACAACCAGCAAGTCGATCTTCTTCTTCCCCATGTGAGGCAGGTGTCTGTTCAGATGCTCCCGGAGCTTGTCAACCGTCTGCAATGTACAAAAAACCACACTGATTATTTTCGGTGTGTGTGTGCGCGTATGCAGCCTGGTAAATGGTGTGTTTGTGTGTTTGAAGTATACTTTGCTGTGCACTCAGCAGGGTCAAATTGAGTTCAGCTCGACTTTCCCCGCGACTACAGTGTCCCAAAAATAGATTTAACCACGGAGAGAAGAGGAAAGGAGGGAAGAGAGGAGACCTGTGGATGTGAGAGGTGGAAGAAGTACAGAAGATGAGTCTGAAAACAGTTGACAGGATGACCTGATAAGAGGGAAGAGGGAATGAGGAGGAGGCAGAAGGAGAGAGAGAATAAGTGACAGGAACGAGAGAAAGGGGTAAAAGAATGATGGACGAAGTGAAGGAGGGAACAAGGAGAGAAAGGCAGGAGGATGGGTCATTCTAAGAATAGCTGAGAGACTGCTAGCATCTCACCTGAACTCCATTAAATTGAAGCTATCTGCTCTTTAAAAACTATGCTGAGCACAGGGAAAAGTGGAGGATATGAAAATGTCCATCAAACAGCATACAGTAAAAAAAAAAAAGGCAGGACAGGGACCTTAAGATGCCCCCTTTTTTTAAAGTGTTGACTCATCTGAAGCGTAAAAGGAGTTTCGCCTTAAAAGATGACTGTGGCGGGAAAGCATCGGCTGTCAGCACTCCACTGCAGATCTTTAGTGGTCTATATATCAACACGTGTTAGAGGGAGAACCCACCTCCAGGGGCTGGTAAACTGTAGTGTGTCAACAATATGGGATGCTCAATGCATCTACGGAGGGAATTAACAATGAAGCACTTTACGATGCAGACACTTTTTGTTTGACTTGAGGAAAAAGACACACTGTGTGCAATTATTCCAATGTTTTTTTAAAAAGGGACCTCAAAGGCGGCGTGGTATCTCAAAGGCAACAATGAGTGTTTCATTATTTTCTATTCTGCTACTGCCTTTTTTGATTTTGAGTGGTAGGATGTTAACTACAGTCTTTCGGGTTTCGGGACTTCCTGCTTTTGAAATGTCTGCTTGTTTTGTCGTGACTGACAGAATGACTGGTCCTTTTACTGAATGATTCATTTGGCAGCATTTCACAAGCGATGCTTTTCATAAAGCGTGCACGTTACGACTAAAAACCTTTCTGAAATCTTTTCAATGGCTTTCTTACTTTAAACCAGAGGCTTCTGGTGCTACGTTACGGCCATGGGCATGTGAATGCAGAGCTGACTGTGTATAGTATATACTGGGACCACGTTTTTTTCTGAAAGATACATCCGCCTTGAGCTTAATCAAAAGCCTGAAAGCTCATCAAACATGGATGCCTCATATCAGCCAAAAGATCGTCATTCGGGGGTAATTGAACCCAAGTTCAATTAATTTGGTGCTACCTTGTCAACTCACGGTATTTTCAACCCTCATACTACCAACTCTTAAAAAATGTGGAAGTATACGTTGCATTATGATTTCCCCTTTATAGAAACTAAGCGTCTAGCCCGAGCCACGAGCAAAGCTGCTTTTAACAGTGTGTGTGTGTGTGTGTGTGGTAGTGTGTTGTAGCCACTGAAAGGTTTCAGCGTCTCTGTCTCTCACCAGGCCTATGAGCGCCCTCTGTTGATGGTCCTCCTCCTGGAAAAGTGGCACCAGCTTCTTATCTAGAGGAGCGAGAGACACGAGGCAATAGTGGGAACTTGAAGAAACCTTTGATGCTGCATCCGCGCTAGACTGAACACTACAGGTAGCCTCAAGTGTGTCGGTGCACGAGCGTTATTAAAAAAGGCCGTCCGGAGGAATGGATGAACCCAAACTCTGACTTGCTATGGCCTGAACAAAGGAAGAGGACATTAATGGACTCTTTTGGATGACTGTTCATTTTAAAAATACATCCCAAGGCCTAGGGGGGGTTTTGGCTGCAATCCTACTGTGTCCTATGCAAGTGTGTGTGTGTGTGTGTGTGTGTATTTTTGTAGTTGTATATCAGCCATACTAAAGCCATCCAGCTGGGTCACTTTAGATGAATTATTGCACACTTGCATACACAAACACAACCCAATTTGCTGTTTGCCTGTTAGACGTTCAAAGTTATCAACTGTTTTGAATTTAAATATCTTAGACAATTGGCTGATGTTACTATTTTGAGCTTTTCACGCCAATGAACACACTCACACACACACACACACTGTTTGACCATGTGACCTCTCCGTTACGAGACGGTCTCATTCATTAAACTTGAAGCATTGTAGAATAATGAATTACTAGATTTAAAAAGAACACGAAGAACACATTTATCAAGTAAAAGTGCTCAACTATATTCTAGTTCAAGCAACTCAATTGTGAGAATGTGCCGATTCTCTCGACTTTATCTTCTTGTCTATGGATCTCTTTGGTTTTGCTTGCTTGGTGGAACAAATCCGAGCCATTGGAAGTTGTCACTTTGGGCTTTTGGACATTGTGACTGGCATTTCTAGCCATGCTAGCAGCATGGCTCCAGGGCTGTCAGTCCACCACTTTGGTGCTGAAATATCAACAACTTTGGGATAGATTGCTGTGAAATTTGGTGCAGATATCTATGGGGCTCAGAGGATAAATCCTAATGACTCTTTTCCTCCGATTTTTCATCTAGCGCCACCAGGAGGTAGAGATTTTCACTGTGAAATATCTCAACATGTACTGGACAGATTGGTACAACATTTGGCACAGACATTGGTGGTTCCCGGGCGATTTATGTCTGACTTTGGCGATCCCATGACTTCTCCTTTAGTGCCAACATGAGGTTGACATTTTTAGTTTAGCGCAAAAATGTTTCCACGACAATTGGATGGGTTGCCATGAAATCTGGAACAGACGATCATGTTCCCCCCCCCCGAGATGAATAGCAATAACTTTGGTGATCCCCAGACTTGTACGCACTATATTTACAATGTTTCATTCCGCAGACTTTGCACTCACTAAATATAATGTAACGTGTCAACAGGACTTTCCGGTGAGCCAGGACTAAGTAGTATAATTGTTAACAGCAGAATGAAAAAAATCTGAATGATCAAAAATGCCTCAGCATGCAAGCAGATTGAACTGTTGGGAATCAGTGTGGCAGCTTCTTGCATGACTGCTATCATCTGTGCAAAAGTGATGAAGAGAGTGTGTTGTACAAGTGAATCTGTGGGAGGCTCTGGGTGTATGAGATCATCCGCGTGAATTAACCGAGGTGAGGGAAGGTCCCGTGTTGTGGTTGACAGAAAACATCTGCACTGGAGCCATGAGAGACAAGAGACAGACAGCAAGAGAAGAAGGGCGAGAGGTGAAGGAGGTAACTAAATCCCCACCGTTATATAGTTGAAGCATTCTTCAATTCTCCTCTTTTAAAATTCCCTTTCACCCTCTCACCTCTCCCGCTACTCCCTTTCTTCCTCTCAACCTCCAAGATAAATTAGTGTGGCGGTTCTGTTTAGTTGAATTCTCCAGGGGGCATGAGGAATGCGCCCTCAGAAGAACACACAAACCCAAACACACTCGCACACGGTTTTGAGCTCCATTATAAGCCACGGTTTTGTAGTTATTTACGACATTCACACTCCCTGCATTGTGTGTGTGTGTGTGTGTGTGTGTGTCTGCGTGCCTGTGTGTGTGTTTGTGTGTGTTGCATCTATAGATTTATGTTTGCGAGTGTATGTGTGTGTTCATGCCGTCTTACCAAGACACCAGGTGTTCACCATTGATAGAACTCTAGAAAATAAGAAGAGAAGCTTTGTGTGAAAACAATCCCTCAAGCTAGCATTATAATAAGAGTCTTACTTTTCTCGCTGTAAGCCGAGGACCCATCATGCTTCACTGCTGCAGTCTGCAGCAAAAAAAACATCTCAAAACTATAAAAGCACAAAGTATGTCTGCAGGTGCTGGAGTTTGTCCCGGAGGAAGAGAAGCTAATTATGAACCAAAAAGGCTTTTGGTGGTTTGATCCCTAATTTACAAACTGGACCGAGTTATATCTAGTTGAAGGCAGGTGTTACATCAGTGGTGCATACAGGTACATGCAAGCCCATCATCAAGTCACTTGATCATAAACGGTTGGGGGGGGGGGCTCCAGCTGCACTCTGATTTCTAAGTTATTTCAAATGAAAGGGGATGGTTCACAGTCAAAGAGTAGAGCCAGAGAACAGACGTTTTTCTTCTCTGTAGTCAGTGGTTTTACACTGACTCGGGTTATGGAAACTGAACTCCTGCTCATTTAAATTCACTCTGCCTTACGAGGAAAAGCACATCTATTAAGGCTGCCAAAGGGGCATTCAAATTGGAGAATTCATCATATTTTGGGTCCAGACAGGATGCATCGAATCATTTTTTTTTTTCGGGAAGTTAGGGAGTTTTACGAATGTAAAGACCCAAAAGTGCTTTTAAACTTATTTCACATCTTTATTGTGCTGTGGTTTATTCTTCAACTGATTGATTATGCTTCACTGAGCTGGGACACCACTTCAGAATTTAAGCATATAAAGGGTAATGCTGTTGATATTCAGTATTTTTGTTATTGAAAAAAAAAAAAGGTCATGAAAAGCCCAAAACCAATGATGAATTGATTCCACTAACACGTAGTGTCTGTGTAGACATAGCTTGATGCTTCTTATTCCTCTGTGCCGTAGAGCTTCACAAACACCGTTGCACTGAGGGGCATGTTCCTTCATTATGATGAACATGGCCACTGTAGTTTATTTTAAATAAATCCCACATACACCGCCCTGCTGCTATAAATACTCTTCAGAGCACCAATTGTGAATTAATCCACAGCTGTAAAATGGTCCCGAACAAATCTCCTCCTGCATGAGTAAGATTAGCTAAAAACTACAGTCTGTTTGAAATGAAACCCACTTTTAAAAGATTTAAATCTTCAGCAGGAACCAGTGTGCCGAGAGGCTGATGAAGTCCGAATGTATTGAGACGCGGAGTGACGTATTGTTGGTTTCAATCTTATTGTGGGGTTAACTGACCCTAATAAATGGATGGATACAGCTCGGTGTGTTTTTCTATACCTCTCCTGGGAGAGTCCGTGGAGCAGTTTTATAGCAACTGTTGGTTTTTAAAGTGCACAAATTTAATACTTTTTTCCAAACCCAATTTTGAGAAAACAGTGAAGCAAAACAGCGTGCAGAGGGGGCGGCCATGCGTTCCTCTCTGCGTCTGGAGTGATGTGCTTTTCTTAACGACGCTCCGGTGGACGGCAGACCTACTTCTTAGTGTTCTCCTCCATGTTATTCCTGTGGCTGGATGGTCTGCTCTCGGACTTCTGAAACAAGCAAACGCCATCACGGGAGGGCTGACAACATGCTCTCGTTGTTTAGCAAAGACCCACAGGAACGCAGAGAGAAACGCACGCGCACGTTCTCTGATCCGTCACAGCAACAAGCATGTTGAAACAATCACCGTCAATCAGTTTCACTTTGTGTTCATTAGTATGCATGAGAGGTTTTTATTGAGGCACGCACACAGACACACACACACTCACCAGTTTCTCCCAGTCAGCTTGTATGTGTGAGGTTCTGTATCTGGGGTTGGGAACAGCATCCAGATATTTTGTCCTCTCTGTGTTCCACTGCAGCTCTAACCAGAAACCCTGGAGGCCTCTGGCCTGCAGACACACACACACACACACACACATACACACACACACACTGTCAGTGACACAGCAAGGTCATTGCTGCAAAGCAATTGAAGAAAAATTGAACGCAAGTAAGACACAATATAATAAAATCACACTGTTTTACATATAAATGTATTTTTCAAAGTCTGAATGAAGTCGGCTGCAGTCGTTTCCCAACATTGCATCATACGTGCACCCAGCGTATGCGTGACATGCTATGAAACAAGCACACAATTGTCTCCATCTAATCACCAGCCTGCAGGGCAAGTTCTACTAACTGGTTCTGGAAACAGAGTCGACAGTCAGACTATCAAAGCTTCATAATAATACCTTTAAGAGCAGTTTTAATGTAATACATGTGTTTAAAAATGTGTGTTGTTACCTTGCCTTTGAACACAGGTTCAATATGCAGCTCAGTGGTGCACAACACACCAGGGACCTCCAACAGACACGCTGGTATCTCCTAGAACACACAAAGACAGACTGAAGCGTGTGTGTGTGTGTGTACTACTCAAGGCAAAAAAGAAGATAGAACTAGAAATAGAACTGCAAGTGTGTCCTGATTTGGCATTCATATCCACATATATGGTTTATTTTTATGTCTTTATGCATGCTGAATTGTGTGAGTGTGTGTGTGTGTGTGTGTGTAAGTTTGGTACCTTCTTGTCGAGTACAGAGGAGTAAGGCAGGACTTTGTCCAGGCTGAGGGACTTCTCATAGCTTATTCTGTACAAAGAGGCTGTGTGTGTGTGTGTGTGTGTGTGTGTGTGTGTGTGTGTGTGTGTGTGTGTGTGTGTGTGTGTGTGTGTGTGTGAGAGAGAGAGCGAGAGAGTACAGTCAGACTTTTATTTAATGTATCACAGTTATGCAGTATTCTTATCCTAAACTTTATTTCAACAGTTAAACACATACAGGTATGCATTAAATTTGATCTCTGCATTTAATCCACCCCAAGTATTGAAGAGCAGTGGGCTGCTGAGAAGCAGTTCTATACTTAGCCAAAAGGCCAAGAAGCTTTGGATTATTGACAGCGAAAAGATTATCTTAGAATAACGACAAGGCAAACAAGGCCCTGTAACCAAGGTCCCGCCCAATAGCGGGTCTTATCAGAACTCCCACTGCTATTAGATCTGACATGGTGCAGTGAGCTTTGCGTGTGCCGTTCGGTTGCACCTTTCTATTCCGGCGGCATTGTGGTGTTCCTGCAGCGTTGTCTGTCTGGTACCCCTTTGAAGAGGCCCCCTGACCTTTGTTTTCCAATATGCTTAATTTAGTAGTGAATCTAGTTCGACACACATGAGTAGGTTACATAAATTGCAGAATACTGTACACGCCAGGGATACTGTGCCACGGTTCAGAGAACGTGTTTGCGCTTTTTTTCTACCTTTTTGTTGAACCAGGCATCTTTGACAAACACACAGAGCCAAGTTAAAAAACTTAGTGTGACAGTAACAGAGAAACCACAGTTATTGTGGTGGATTTATGGACTCTCCTAATTTTAGCGCAGGGGATAAGCCGGCAATACTGCTGATGTTGTTCACACTGTAGCCAAATTGTTGACAGTGAGGATGGGAGCTTTGTCGACAGAGTCCAATCTTGTTTATTGATGAATTCAGATCCGTGGCGTGAGCTCTCCTTTTTGTGCTCAAGTGATATTGATGTTGTCGTCGTTTGGTGGATTATCGTGCGGATTACTGCCTTGCGTGACCTTTCGTTTCTAAACTCCTGAATGTGGCGATCCAGCGCTGGGGCGCACGGTCGCTATCATATACTATTACACTGATTTCACTCACTGTTGAGAAGCTACGTATTTTGAACATATTTGTTTTTTGTATGATATAAATGAATAAGATAAGATACTATTGGGTAAGCCAAGAGATAAAAGAACAACAGAGCAAAATCATCAAGTGATGCTAGAAATGACATGCTAGAATGTGGTGCTTTATTCTAAGCTCACTGCAAGGCCCTTAATAACTCTGCCACATATGTTCTAAGCCCCGACTGAGATATTATAGGAATATATAATAATATCATACAGGGCTAAAATGATGAACTGTGGACTTGTGTCCTGACTACTTCAGGATTCAATCGGCATACTTCTGTCTATTTCTATATTGTTAAAACTGATTATATTATTCAGGGACTGGGGAAGAAGGCCCACAAACAAGGCTCTGCCCTCCCGTGCATCAGTTGGCCTGTTTTCGGGTCCCACCACAATCACTGTGATATATTAGTGAGCACAGGTTACTCATCTTGTATTTATGAGGTCAACTTAATGGTCTCCGTATGCCGTGCAGCAACACCTGTATTAATATGAACTCTGTATCTCAGAGCAAGTCAAATGAGCTACAGCAATACTATGCAAATGTATGCGGCAAGGTGCCCCAACATCTAATGTGATCACCTACTCTCTCGGTGATGAGTGTGTCCGTAACTACAAAATGAATACGGTGTTCTGTTCTATTTTTTTTTTCCAGACGGACATTGTGGGACATTCAAATGTGTTGCTGTGTGTCACACTGTTCTGTGCAAGCTACAAGTCTCTCTCTAATTCAGACTCATCAGACCAGCGTTGGACGCCGGGCAAAAGTTTGAGAAAAGAGTTTCAAGAGGCAAACGGAGTTGATGAAAGAAGTCAGTTTTGTGTAGACAGGATGTAAGCAGTCTAGTAACCACAGGCAGAAGGAGACATACAAAGGCAAGAGGAAGAAGGGAAACTCGGGAGACTTGCGTCCCCCACGCTTCAGCTGCCACTGACCGAGAATGAACTCCTGGATCTGATCAAAGGATTCGAAGGCGTTCATGTTGTCACACAGCCATTCGATGATCTAGAGGCGGGATGGAAACACAGAGGAGACAGGTGTCAGTGTGTTGGGAGCTCAACATGACAGCTGTACAACATGGTCATCTTTCAATATCCTTAGTTTATTTTCTATCCTTTAAAGGAGACATATCCTGCTCATTTTAACGTTCATACTTGTATTTTGGGTTTCAACTAGAACAACACTCTTGTTAATATATATGAAGCAGCAAAGCAGCCGATTAGCTTAGCTTAGCATGAAGACTGGAAGCTTGGGGAGACAGCGAGTCGTGCTCTGTCCAAAGCAACTTGGTTTTAGAAGATAAGATATTGATATCGGTTGGTCCACTGCTTTGTTGTAGAGTCGACTGAAATATCTCAGCAAAGAGTCGCATCAAAGTTAGCATGCTAACACACAAAACTAAGCTGGTGAATATGGTAAACTTACATGCCCAACATCACCATGTTAGAATTGTCATTGTGAGCATGATGATGTAAACGGCTGTAGGCTCTTGTTTAAACAGCGGGTATCTTGTTCGGTTATAAAACAGTTGTAGTTACTTTTTGGGATGATGAGTATTCCGATTTTTACATTAGAAAACGTGAAAATGGAGCGCCTTGCTAGCCCAGTGGTTACAGCGCATGCCATATAATATATGTCTCACCCCCCCCCTCTCTCTCTCTTCCCCATTTCTACACTTTCATCTGTCAAATAAAGGCGAAAGTGCCCAAAAAGAATAGAAAAAAAACATGAAAAATGAATGATGTCCTCAAAGAATCCCTGAAAATCTCGCAGCCACAGTGCATCAGAGTGAAAACTCATTTTATGTCGACCCATTTCTCTGCTGTTTGAAAAAAAAAAAAAAAATATCTCGTTTCTAAAGTCAGTGTGAGTCCATAAAAAAGCAATACTGTATCACAATTGGGTGAAGGGGAAGAAAGAGAAAAGTAGGAGTAGAAGCACTGCATTTGCACAGCAGTCTCTTAAAGTTACAAACAAGCAATCACCTATATTAAAGCCACCACTGTTTGTGCTTGCTGGCCCCATCAACAGAGTCCGCCAAGAATACAAAAGGTGTGTGTGGTGTCTGATTCCTCAGTGCTAGCCGCACTAATGAAGCTGGTGACTCGCGTAACCTCGAAAGAAAGAATGTATTACAATCTATCAGAGCAGCTGGAACATCTTAATTTAGGTGTACTAATAAATACTGAGTCATGGTCAGCGCCCGAACAGAATATCTGCCCCTTTCTGTCTCTGTTGGACTCTGTGTGATCTCTGTCCACTTGTCTTCTCTCATGTGTTATTACAGCATTCTGTCTTCCCTCCATCTCTTCTCCTTCAACTCCAGATTGACACCCACTGAATTCACACAGAAGCGCACACGAGCTGCCATCTCCACCTTTATCCGTTTACTGAGCTGTTCATTTCCCTTGAGGCAAAGCCCCTTTCAGTGACATAACCATGTAGGTTTTATTAAAGGTGAGATGACTCTCTATCAGATTTCCATTTTCTGCCTCTTTTTATCCTCCTCTCGCATCTACATTTAGTCTTTCCCTTTAACGAGGAGATATTATTGAGCTTGACAGAAACTAGAGTTTTTAATTACCTTTATGTTCTACAAATAAATAATGACATTTTGTTGGACAAAAATGCAATTCTGGATGAAAGTGCATCAAGTTCTGTGGGTCCAGAAAAGATAAAAGGTTTACCTGATGCTAACTTTGACACAGAAACTCAAAATAAAGTAGATTAGCTTTACGTCGGTACATTTGTCCTGCCTTCATTGTACCTTCAGCTCCAGGTTTGGGTCATTTCCCATGTAAACCAGCAGGCAGTGGAGGGCGGCCAGGCGCTGAGGGTCAGCCTTACCGCTGGGACACCTTGGACGGAGGTGACATACGGCAAATTTACTTTCATACAACATAAGCAAATACTAACACAGAAGACACGAAGGCCGGCGACACAGGCAGACAGCCAACAGGCAGGTGCCGCACTGTGATGTGTGTGCTGTTTTCAAAGTGGAGTGAATAAATGAACGAATAGGACAGAAACAAGCAAGAACAAAAACTCAAGCAAGGGGTCACTGATGCGTTGTTGTTGAGCAGGATGGATTGAATCCAACCTGCTGGCCACGATTCAAGCTCAAGCTGTTCTCTTCCAGAAAGACTCTGCAGGTGTGTGTTCACAAAAATAACCTCAAAAAATAATGTCCCCTTTCCACCTGTCTGCCTCCTGCCTAACTATATTCCCCCTCTTCTCTCAAAATATACATATATACATAGAGGAGGCCCCAGTATACATAAATCCTTAATTTCCACAAAATGTTCTGAATCATGCTCACCTAGAGGGAGTGTCTGACCGCAGTATCCGCAGCAGGAAGGCAGGGCTTAGCTCAGCAGTGTAGATCCTCCCGCTGGCCAGGTCCAGCAGACTGCCGCTGGACTCTTCCTCTGCATGCAACACCGTGACGGTAGCTGCCTGACCCTGCAGGCCCAAGTCCACGTCAAGACCTTGAGGTTGTTGAGAGGGACCGGCGAGAGAATAAGACTATTTCTATGATCAAATAGCAATTACAGTTCTGTGTTTGTACAGGTTCTATGTGTTTTTTTGTTGTTGTTTTTTTTGAACAAACATTGCAGGACAAAATAGAAGCATGCTGAGTCAGGAGGTAAACAAACTGCTCCACAGCCGTCACTCAGCTCAGACAGGATTTGTTTTACCTGAGAGGAAAAGGGAGTGACAGAGCATCTCCTGCTGCCTGGTGTTGATACAATGGAGGAAAGAGCCCTGCAGATACACCAGGATGTGGTAACCTACATACAGAAATAACACAGAATCACGACTATTTTGCATCGGTATGCAGTATGCACGACAGACCTTTTATTAGCTCGCATGAGGATACATGTGCTCATTTGTATTTGTTTGGTTTGAATGCAAAAGGGTAAAGAACGAAAGTTCGGCAGTCAACCTTAAACGGTCACACACTTGAGTTGAATTTACAACGATTCTGAGGTGTGTGTGTGACTGTTTGACATCTGTGTGTGTGTCTGTGTGCAATGACCTATCGGGATGAAGAGCGGATGGAGCTGTGTGGCTTTCTGTGGTGACTGGTCGCCGCCCAGAGATACTCTGAACGTCTTGCTGCAGTCTGCAGGAAGCGAGAAAAATGCAATGAATGCAATAAATTAAAAAAATAGGTACTATAGATTCTTTGGCAGGAGAGCATTAGATAGCATACACACCTTTGTGGACTAAAACCACAGTGTAGATCAGTTCCTGTTTGTCTTTCAGAGGTTGGCTGTAGCACACACACATGCTTCCTGAAATCAAACCACAGGGACAGAGTAGTTATGGATCACACGGTACGTGCACATCAAGAAGGGATCATGCACATCCGTGGCAATTATTCAAGATAATCAATGAGAAATTCAATCAGTTGTGATACATTTGGATGGAAAAATATTTCACATGTTAATACCTAATAGTAATCGATTTTTAAAGGCGTATCGATCAGTAAGAGGACAGGAAGAGGGATGAGGGATTGATACAGAAATCAAAGATTCAATCAACAATTTCATCAATAAATAACATTCTAAAAATGACTTTTAATCTGATATTATCATTAAATAATTTAACCAATTATAAAACCTTTTTGCGGACAAAAATGAACCCGATAGTCACTGGTCAGCACCTCATTTTGGAATAAAACTCTTCCAACAATCGTTTGATCAACGTATCATCACTGAGATTGTGAATTGTGTGCTGCAGATTGTCACATATAGCTTCTGAGATGTGAAGGGGACTTACTTTCTTGTTTTCACAAAGAGAAAATGCAAAAACACACACACACGCATACAGAATTAGTCAGCTGGAACTTTGGTTTATGTACATCTGTTGAGTGTGAGGAAATATGTGTGGGAACACATAATTCATGCAAGGATGTGTGTGTGTGTGTGTGTGTGTGTTACCTAATCTGTTTGTGAACACTTTCATCCTAACGGGCTCCTGCTCTGGTTTCTCCACGTAATAATGGTCAAAACCCAAATTTACAAACCTGTCGGACACACACACACACATAGTAAACTAAATCAGAATATTTGGGGTCTTTCAACCTCATTAATTAGGAAAAAATAAAAGATATTCCAATATTTATACTGTATTTGTAGTTGTTGCCTTACTTGACTGCGCGGAAGATATTAGCAGGCAACTCTAATGGGAGTTCCAACTGTGGGAGAGTAATATAAAGCAAGACAATTGTATGTTATAATGGTAATACATGGTAAAAACATGTGCACAAGAGAAGTAATTCATAAAATCATAGACATGGAGATGACTTACCACAGTTTCACAGTTATGGTTGGGGTAAAACTGAACACATCGCATCAGGAACTTGTCCTGTGAAACACACATGACACAGATCTCGTGTTATTGTCTAAAGTAAATTAGTTGTGTGCTATATATAGATATAACAGTCTATTTATGGATGAATTCAATGCATTGTCCTCACAAGTACAGTTGTACATGCCTGTGTGTGAGTCACATCATGGGTGACATAGTAGAGTCTTTGTGCATGTCCGTCCCACTGGGCCCAGCAGAAGTCCTCCACTATTCTCTCTGTCGTTCTGGACAAACGCTCGGGATTCGCCATCACCTGGTTCACACAAACGCATTGATATTCAGCTTTGTGGACTCACTGCATTCTTAATGCAAAGCTCCCCAGGAGGGCACAACACACAGTGGAGTTTTATGTTCCGGGAATTAGGTCAGAACCGTGTATACGTACTCTTTGCACTGGCTTATGTAAATATGTTCCAACCTTTTTCCTGATCAATTACGAGATATGTGCAGAATTTATACCTCGAGAGAACCTGCACAAAGCCCACTAACCAGAAAAAAAACCCTCTATGCAATTTATAAGTAAACTGTGGGAACTATCCACAATAAAAAAAGAAAAGAAAGAGCTGGCTGAAGTGAGCAACGTGGTGAATGTAGAGTCCAACGTACCACTCTATACCCCTCCTGTTTTGTCAGCAGAACGTGATAGAGATCCACATCTGAAAAGCACAGCAGGATAATGCATAAACACAGCCATATCCAATGTCGTGTTTGCACCGGGGAATGCTGATTTGTTTTTCCCCCTCCCAATGCAAAAAGCCAGATTATGTATACATCTCTGAATTTGATGATCTGTTTCGTTACAGATTAAGGAAACGTAGCCCACACTGGCAGACGAGCATAAGGGCATGCAGACTCACATCCGTCCTCAGTCAGCAGCAGCAGGTGGCTCTCCAGCACTGATCTCCTGTCAGTCTCTGAATTGAGGAACTATAGGGACAGCCACAGAAAGCATGAGTCAGCATCTGGTGGTTCACAAGTTACCAGATGGAGAAATCTATTTGCTGATTTTCATATTTTAATGCAGCCCTTAAACATTCTTGGCATATAATTACATTTGTGGTTTGGCAATATGACGAGCAACCAACAGGCAGGAGTTGATCAATATACATAAATAATATTTACGAAAAAAAAGACATAGCTGAGGAAAAGAGAAAGAGAAAATGTGATAAAGTGAGTTAGAGAGAGAACGGAAACCACAGGTCAGAGCACTTTCAGCAAGCTTGCAAAATAAACACTCATACACTGTTAGCGCTAAAGCACCAAAACTGCAACATCAGCTCATGGCTGCCGTAAAACACACACACACACACACACACTCTACCTGGACTTTGACCCTGCAGTCTACTGCCTTCAGGACTTTAGTGTTGTTGATGGGATGGATTTCAATCAGGAGAGTCAGACACTTGGATACTAAAGCAGAAGGATTGTGAGAAGGAAGATTAAAAAGGCAACACGAGGGGTCGATGGCATGGTCTGTGACTGAAACGGAGAGAAAGAGGTGTTACTTGGTTTGAGGCGCTCCTCTCCTCTGGTGTTCTGTGCCAAGCTGACAGCTGAGAGGAGAGAAAAAAAAAAAAGCACAGTCAAGGTGTCTTGTGACATAATTTAAATGTTTTTCCCAGAGACTACACTAAATCAGCACTTCTTTAAGTATGCTTTGGCTCCATTACAGTCAATAATGTGCGCCAAACTGTGTCCCTCGCCTCGTTCTTCTGGGTCCCCACTTTACATAATCGTAATGTTATACGGATATACTGAACTGCTCTAAAGAAAGTGATAATTAGACCGGAATTCGGTCGCTCACCTAACAGAGGACAGATTTATTTGCAGGTAATTCATTAACTGTGCACCACAGAGGCTCACCTAACAGCGTCTCCTCACTGTTCAGGGAACAGCTGCTGACACACACCTGCTTGTCAAATGTGTACAGGAGCTGTTGGGAGAGAACACACAGCCACATGGGAACAGGCGTGCACGGACGTGCACAAAAGCAAAACCTGCAGCACTAAAGTGAAGGCGATGTGGGACACACACACACACACACACTGTACCTTGTTCTGTTTGGTGTTGGAGTCATATTTCCCAATCCTGGTGGTCCCTGTTGCTCCCTATCAGAGGAGAGTCGTTAGGTCATTAAATCGATCAAACTCGGAGATGGATAATCCTAATCTGTCCCGACCGGGGTCAACCTACTGTCCCTCTGCTGTCTTCCACCACATTGACGTGCATGGCACGTCATGCTTGACCTCTTCATTACCTTAGCTAACCTTGCTAATTATCCCAAACAGTCCTGCTTCACTTCAAACCAGCGATTCACCACGTTTTGGGGGGTTCAGAAGATTTTAAAAAACAAAGGAAGGAGTCTAATCTGAAACCCAAGGCACAGCCGCGCATGCATAAAGTTGTGAACCTTGCACACACACACACAAAAAAGAGATTATTTCCTCTTTGCAGGCTGCACATTGTCTTTTTAACCGACTAAACCCACTGACTTTTTGGTGGATCTGTCATTAAAAATGGATGTTGTGCAGAGAAACACGGTTCAGCACACAGAACTATATTTTAAATTCAAGCAAGGATCCCAAGGTTTCCGAAAAATGTCAAAAGCAGGATTACAGAGAAATCTGCATAAAAGAATAGAGGGGTTTTTTTTTTTCATTTGGTGGTGTCCAGTTGATGATGAATGGTGGAGAAAATGGCATTTGGGATTTGAATATTTCACTCGCTATGACTTCAATAAAAGGACCGGGAGCAGCAGACTAGTCAGGCAAACACTATGCATATAATGTCATACTTAACGTACACGGAGCTACTCAGATGTTACACTGCACAGACACAAACAAACAAATAAACAGTATATTTGCATGAAACATTGGATAGTAATCCATGGCTTAAAGTGAAACAAAAGACAAGACAATGCGCGTGACATGACAGCGACAGTAAAAAGAAGTGAGACCAATGCAGGTTGTCACACAACTAAACTGGAAAGTGCAGTAGATTCAAATAATACTTACTCTGACTTCACAAATATATTCAATATAGAAAACAATTGATATGCAGTGCGAACACTTTGGACTTACCTTCCATGAGTAAAGGATGCCCCCATCTCTCTCAATGTTTAGGATACAAGTGTCCACCGCTGCAGAGTATTCTGCAGACACAGCATCATTATTATGAACTTATACGTCTCATCATGTCGTATTTTAGGATCCCCGGTACTGCTCATGGTGAACATACTAAGTGTTATGTTAAATTTTTATTTCGTGTGTTTCCACTGTATAATAACTTATTATTACACACGTAAAGTGCCCAGATGTGTAGACGAACGACATAGCAGGAATCTCTATATGTGCCGCTTAATGTTACGATAATGTGATGCTGCATACGCACCGCTGTCACATGCATCACTTTCAACACCTGTGTTATGGTGTGTCTGTGTACTCGGTAGGAAGTTTGCAGTAAAAGTGTCATACATGTAGAGCTATTGTTTCTTATGTCACAGTAAACGTGTGATTGCTGTGTAAGTGTGGTATTATTCATGTTAACCAGTAACTGGTACTGAGATTGTACACACTGGAAATTGAATGATCTGTATTCCATTCAATTCATATTAAACTTTCTCCAATTAAATATAGGATGGTAGGTGCTGGAATCATGCAACTTCAGATATTTCAGGATATTCGTGAAATGCATTATATTTTTTACAACTTTTTTTCTGGAGTTAATCTTTCAATTTGGATTTTTTTCTCTCCATCATGACGAAATATCTCCTTAATTGACTTGCTTTCTTTACAAAGTATTTAGAAGGGAAATGTGAAAAGTAAATAGCGCCATCTACTGGTGCATACGTAATAACATTTAACTACTCAGTGACTCAGATTTATTTTTCCACTTTGGAAACCTAAACTATGGGACAGTAGATGGATTTTCACCGAGATATTTGTGACGCAATTTCGCACAATTGACACAAATGTATAACACAGTCATATTCACTCTAGAATATGTAATAACAGTGGCAGGTCGGACTTAAACCAAGACACTTGTTGTTAGCATTGTTAGCTACCTGCTATTGGTCAAAGCGATACAAACGATCACAATATTTAGAAAACAGTTTGACACGGAAAAGGCCGATATCTGACCGTGGACACCTGAACGCCTCACCTTTCACCCTGCACACCGACGCCTCCTTCCTGAAGATGTCAGACACCACATCTCTCTGCAGCTCAAATGTTGGCTTAAATTTCAGCATTGTTTGCAGCTTCTGTCTGCTCCTTTTGCTTTCAGCTCAAAAAGCTTTAAAAAACACTCCGGAGTGAGTTTTCCTTGAGAAGAGGCGGCCCCTTGCACGGTGTCTGTTCAGGGCTTGGCATCATGTGACCGAAAGTACATGTTAAACTTTGGGCACTTGTACAACTTAAGGCACTGCAGCACACTTCTTCCTCTTGTGTTTTTTTTTTTAATTGACATGCGGAAATGTCACGTTGTCCCGCAGTTAGCTCCTCCCTTCTCAGGGAACAGACGGTCGGGAGAGTCGCCACTGCAGGCCGAGGAAAGGGTCGGTCCAGCGGGATGGAATCTGTCACCGTCCCGCTAAATGGGTGCGGGACTCAGCCAGGCACTTCACGTTGGGTGTCACAGCTAGACTAGCTGTTGATGTAAGTCACTGGAAGTCTGACAGTTTGTACTTTACAATAAAAGTATGGGAAGTGTGTGTATGTTTTGTGGTTTTTGGTGAAAAGCTCGTTAGTGCCAAAAATATATATTGTATGCATACAGTATGTAGAAAAAAAGCCAATTTCAGTGTATTTTTACCTCGACACTATGTTATAGATATGATACATACATAATATACCTCAATGGAGGTTTATAATGTACTTTCCAGTATTGTACAGTATTTGATGACCAACACTGCCCCCTTCTGCTTTACTTGTAATTGTATATGTTGTACTTGTCATTATTGCATTTTTAAATAATATTATTATATGATTGCGTTAGTTACATTTACATAGAATAATGTGAATAATCCACTAAAACACCCACAACTGGTGCATTATTTCCAGTAGATACATACATACATTTATTGAGAATAAAGAAAATTCCAAAATGTTTACCCTTTGTCGATGGAAATAGTCATATATTGAAGACTGATTAGTTTATTTAAGTGTACAGTTTATTTATGATGGGATGAACAATAAATAATATATTAGTTACCCTTGGGTATCTTGTATTCATGGGTGAGGGATCATCTTAAGTATTAACAGTCTTTGGTTGAACTGGGTTGGTCCGAGTATAACCGAATATAGCCGAGTGATGTCGGACTTTTTTGTGACGACACAGTCCGCCCGCCCTTTCCCCCGCCCGTTTCTCTCGGCTAGTCCTTCCCTTTCTCCTGCTTCCCCCCAACACACCGCTACACTTGCAGGCTGGAGGAGACCCTGGCCGCACCGCACACAACACACTCACAGCTGCGACTGACTCACAACCGAGGAGGAGAAAGGATGGAGCACAGAGACACCGACTTCAGCATATTGCTAGCGACCGATTCATACAAGGTAATGTTGGCCTACTCGGCGAAGGTTTTAGACGGAGGGAGGCCGGGGGGGGAGAGAGGAGCGGCTGATGGATGAAAATGTATAAAGTCAAGGTGGTTTCATCAACGGTCCCAAGGCCATCAAACCGCTCTCTGTGGCCGTCTCCTTCGGATCACAGCAGGCCGAATGGGCAGGAGGAAAAGGAGGAGAGTTCGGGTACCAAATTCAAAAAGCTGGCATCCCCCTTTGAGCTAACGTTAGCTTATATCTCAAATAAGTGTATCAGGTTATTGCGAGGACACTTCGCCATCGGCTGTGCTACTCATAGCGGTGTCAAGCTAGCTGTATTAGCTAGCTTGCTAAGCTCACCGGGAGCGCAAAGGGATTGATATTTAAAAAAAAAAAGCTAATATTAGCGACTGGCTAGCAAGTGCTGGGTGATAGCAAGGTGAACTGCACACGGATAAAGTCTCATTCAAGAGCCCAGCCGGGGCGTGATGTTAGCCGATGGTATGTGGCTAGCCGCAAAAAGTCACTTCGAGGAAATCAAAACCGAAAGTCAAGGAGTCAGTGTTCACGTAACTTAAGGTTATATGTGCTTGTGTGACTCAGGCGAAATGAGTCAAAAGTCTTGGACTCAAACGGTATTTTAACAGGCTTTTTAAAGCATTAATGGCGAATATAACTGGGTGAAGTACAATACGTCCTACTGCTAACTAACAATGAAAGCCGGGCAACAAATGCACTTGTATCACCGCACGTAGCATGGTGGTGGGGGGGCGAGACTGTTTCCATGTAAAGCAGTCACGCGACAGTAATCAGCGACGGCGTTGATGGGACAGGAGGGCAGAAACGAAAGAGAAGGAAGGGACACCGGCAGAGGTTGAGTTTGAAGGACAAAATACAAGCGACAAACACACATTCAAAACTGAAAGGTCCAGAATGAGATCACATAACAACTGCATGAATGAAGAATTAACTTTTGAATATAGTCTGATGTAACGAAATGCATGCACATTTACTGCGTTGAAAGCTGTGTCTTTTCTATAATACCTATCTCTAACAGAGATGAACAAGTATGTTAACGAACCTGTAATGCACTATTTCTGAACATGAACACTTGAACATGAATATGAACACTTCTGAACACTTTAATTCATTCACCTGGTGCAATATCTAATCCGTGCAATCCTGTGCAATATCCAATACGTTTAAGTATTTACCTTACATTTTACTCCGTCTGTATATACTGGTATATTTAATATTCTTCTTTACTGTCAATCCCGTGCAATATCCCGTGGAATATCCAATAAGTTTAAGTATTAGCTCACATTTTACATTTTTACTCCGTCTGTATATACTGGTATATTTTGTATATTTTGTATTCTTCTTTACTGTCATATTTTTTATTACTGTTTACTGTTTAGTTTATTTATACGACTTGATTTTTTATCGCCACTTCATTTTATTACTTGTGAGCAATGCTGCTGTAATCCTGTAATTTCCCCACTGAGGGACTGATAAAGGATTATCTTATCTTATCTTATCTTATCTTTTGGTTCTCAGCCAGGCTCTGAGAGTGTCTGAGGTTTTGGTCATTTAAAACGGGTAATGGAGCTATTGCTTTCCCCTAAGATCTCCTTACACAATAACGTTTTTTACAAGCTCTTAGATGCATAAAGGAAACTCTTTATTGTAGGTGAGTAGCGTTGCCATTGGAATGGTAATAAACATTTTTGTAGCCTGGCTATTATTAACACAGTGCAGTTACACTTTCGGTTTCTATTTCTTGGAAATGTCCCGTCTTGGTTTCATTTTCATGGTTTTTTAGATATATTCGTAGCTTATCTCCATAAAGAATGTCAAGGTTGCTGATTAGTCTTGAGAAGTTGCTTAGGGAAAGATACTTTCCCCGTTAACTCCTTCTGAAGGTGTCACAGTCACAATCTTCCAACCAAAAGCAATGAAAAGAACAATGATTTATCAAAACATCGATTGTTTTTTCCCCCTCATAGAAATTGGGATGGTCTACATCGCTTTTCTTTACCCCTCAATGGCTTTTCATAGCGCTTCAGGAAACGCACTACTCCCAAAGTGCTCTTTCTCGAGCGGTAAGCAGGCTGCATTTGCTCCCTGTAGATACCAGGTGTGTCGTTTAGGCCCAGCTGTCTCAGGACAGGAGTATTCCATATAGTGTACTAAATAAACCTGTAGTTAACCACGCGTTTGGGTGTGCCTTATTTACAGTATGTTGTCTGTGCATGACTGTGCGATACCATTTGTAGAGAGCGAAAGATCAGGCAACAACCAGAGGCGCACGCACTTTGTCCACAGGACGTGAAATCTAGTTGCACCTGAATGCCATATGGCTCAGCCCCAAAAGCCAAGCTGGCCTATTGCATGTGACCACATTTATGTAACATGGCGTTTTTTGTGACTCTTAAATCCCGAGAGAATTACAGTGAGTAAGTAGGTAGGGGGGGTGGAGGACACATTTTCACAGAGCAGGATGGCTACAGTGAGGGTTAAAGCTGTGACATTTAGGTAAAGGGGGCGGTCCCATTAGGCTTTATGCCACAGGAACAGCTGCTACTGCTTCAGATGCACCTGAGCGAAATCCCTTCTGGTGGTCAGATCAGGATTTATTTCTCTTCTCATGTTCAAGACACGGCAGTAAATCATACAAGGGCCACAGTGAAATAATTAGCATGTTTTAAAATAACAGAAGATGACTGACTCCACCTGGACTTTCTATACTGTTGTATACTGTGTCTGTCAATATTGCAGTCAGTATAACTTAGCAATTTTGGTGATGTTGCATTCTTCATTACCTCACCCCCATAAAGTTCAGACAGTCAGCTTTTCAGTTGTCTAGAGCTGTAACTAACAGTGATTTTCATTGTCGATTAGGCTGCTGATTTATTTTTTTTCTCGATTAATCGTCTTGTCCATAAAATGCCTGAACATTGTCTTATCATTGCAGCTTTAGGTGTTTCTAATTTAAAGTCAATCCGAGCATCTTTCTCTGGAAAGGGCAAAGTCGAGGGTCGTAAAAGCTTAAAGATGCTTAAAGGGGCCGAAGGGAACTGCAGAGTTTTGGTGATGAACCCCAGCGGGTTTGTCACTAAACAACTCCTTTTCAGAATGCATGTAGTTATTTTACCCATTGATAATATAATTCATATCGACGCGTGCAGCTTTAATGGCTGGCACGTTGAAATAAGCCAGATCTCCTTGCATCAAAACTCGCAAATCACAGAGGCCATATAGTCTGATTTATAATCTGAAGGTTTCCATTTTATTATTTGTGATTTTACTACTACATCAGATAATAAGTGAATAACTGCATTAGATAATACACAAAGAGGCCTGGCTAGTGTCTGCATCTTGTAAACAACACTGTTACATTTGTTTGTGTGTGTACATTGGCATGCGGTCCAGTGAATGTTGCACACACACGCACCAGGCCAGGCCAGGCCTAGTGTCATGTTGTGTGTCTTGACTCTATTTTGAGTCCTCAAAGGCCCAGAGGAAAGGACAGAGGCAGGGGTCAAAGAAACTGAGTAGGTCATTGACATTTCTGTCTTCTCCTCTCCACTAACTGAACGGCCAGGAGTCGCTTTGGATGATGCCTTCTTCTATGTTCTTCTAGACCATTTTCACAGGCTTATATCTGTGGCTCCAACATACACTTTTATGTATTTACAACAGTGAGAAAGTGTTTCCCCCAAGGTTGTGTTCAAAAGAAGGACAAGGCCCACGATGACCTTCTCTTTCCTCTTACAATAGTGTCCCCTGAAGGCAACTGGTAGACCTGCAGTGTTTCGCCATTGATATTCAGTGAGTGCAGCTTATTACACAGCGAGAGTGAACCCCTTTGGTTCCTCTGGACTCCTGTGGTTGTAAATGCGTTGCCGTTAATTGTTTTTAATCTACATTTCGTCTGGATATTGAAAGCAGATCGGCCTGAAAGCAAATATCGGATTACAAAATGGCAGAGTGAGCGGTAGCTGTTACCATCTTGTCGACTTTTAACTTTATTTGTGGGAGTTGCTCCAGTGTGCTCTGTGGAAATCCCTCATTTTTGGATTTAACTGATGACAGCTGACATATCTTTTTTTTGTTTCTGCCAGGATTTTGTTGTACGTGTTTGTATCTTTTAAGATATAGCTCCTCTGAAACAGTTTTGTGTGTGTGTGTGTGTGTGTGAGAGAGAGAGAGAGAGAGAGAGAGAGACATGCCTGGACACGTCTCACGCACTACTTGATTACACACATTTGATTTTAAATGTCAGATGTTTAAGGGATCAGTCCGTTTAGTGGATAAGAAGATCACAGGAAAGCTCTCATTTTCTGAATAATACAGAATAACGGAGAGCGTGCATGTGTGGGGAAAACTCTCGCCCCGGTTGTGACATCTTAGCACTGTATTATTTGGTCCAACACAATAGATTGATTGATGGGTCTTTTGTTGTACTGGAATGTTTGCTCTAATCTCAGATAATCACCACATTGGCAGCGCTCCGTAATCTTTGAGTTGTGACCCCGAATAGCTCTCGGGACCGTGTCTGTTGGCAGTGAGCTTCGGCATATCTTTTGTTGCATTTGCGTCCAAAAAACTGTGCGTGATCGGACTTGTAATCTAGCGATACTGTGCAATGGTAAAGGTCTTTCAGTGTTTACATAAAAGCTTTCGTCAGTTCCTCTGAAGGGAGGGTTAATCCAGTATTTTTATACGATATATTGTGAAAACCTCCAAACTACTGTTTAGCCCACGTACATATGTGTAATAAGGGAGGAGGGGGGGGGGGGGGGGGGTGTCTCTTTGGGATCTCTTTATGATCGGTTTGTGTCTACTTTGCTTCTCTTTATGGTTGTTTTCTGTTCCTTTTTGTGCTTACAGTGTATGAATGAGGCAAATAGTTAACAGAGAGTTCATCTCTTTTCTTACTTCCTCAGTAAACAATAGTTCTGTCAGCGGAAACATTTCCTCATTTACGATGGTTTGTTTTTTTAGGTTTCAGGGCAGAAAAGCTGTATTTTAAATTGGCCGTGTTTATAATACGTCTCATCGTGTCTCGTCTTCCCTGCAGGTGACGCATTACAAACAGTACCCCCCCAACACGAGTAAAGTGTACTCCTACTTCGAGTGCCGCGAGAGGAGGACCGACCCCACCAAAAACAGAAAAGTCAAATATGACAAGACCGTCTTCTACGGCCTCCAGTACATCCTCAACAAATACCTGAAAGGTGAGTCCTGGATTTTTCCCTATGAAGCCAGCAATGCTGTTACCAATTCGTCCTGTTTGTGTTGGTGTAAATGTGTTTCCAGTCAGCTGATTAAATAAGGGGAACATAACCAAGTTCACTCTGCACATAATGCTTTCCAACATTCTGTGGGAGCTGCCCAGTACAGCTTGCAATCAGGGTGCATACCAAAAAAAAGCCTTTTGTGATGCATTGTTGGTCCCCGTTGGAGCATCCCCCCCCCCCCCCCCCCTCCTCCTCATCCGGGGCAGGGTCAGATGCAGAAGTGCATGCCTGGAGCTGGCTCAAGATTCAGGGCAGGTGCTTTTTTTAACAGTCCTTATACGCACTTAAAAAAACAAAACCGAAGGTTTCAATGTGCTTCACATTGATTAGACTGTGCAGAGAATAACACAAAGCCAGCAGGTTAAGAAGGAGAAAAGACTGAAATGGGTGCAAAGTATAATGCATTCAACTTCTATGCTTTAATTAACTCAAGTTTGTAAAAGGTGAATGTTTAAGTTTGCCCGTGTGATCCTGAGGGGCATGAGAGGGAGAGAGAGAAAGCATCTCCCTCCTGTCTCTTAAGAGGATTTCATGGTGCGGGAGCAGAGGTGCCGGGGGGGGGAGAAGAGACAAAAGCACAGCTGCTCTTTCACCATATGAGGGAGAAAGACCAGCTGTCCGCGCAGAGCGTCCGTCAGCGCTCAATGATTAGCCCGACTATTAGAGACGCATCCGCGGTCCTCCGGCTCATCAAACCATAAAGTGTGCGTCATGAGTCTTCTACACCGGGCCAGGGAGTGAACTCTAATCTCTCCGACTGTACTTTCGTCGAGGGAGAGGTGCAGCAAAGGAAGAGTCAAAGTGAAAGCATATATATATTAGGTTTCAAAAGAAACTTCACAACTGGGAGTAAGTCAAAGGAATAGTTTTGTATTTTGGAAAATGTATATCACTCTCATATCGGTATGGCATAATCTGAAGGTGGAGCTAGCAGCATGTTAGCTTAGCTTAGCACAAAGACTGAAAACAGGGGAATACCGCTAGCCTGGCTCTGTCCAAGGGTAACATAATCCTCCTACCAGCAGCTTTAAAGCTCACAGACTTAACACCGTATATCTTGTTTGTTTTAAATCACACAAAAAAGAAAACAATCAACGCTTACATTTTGGGTCCCTTCCTCCTCTTTAGGAAAGGTCGTGACCCCGGAGAAGATCCAGGAGGCCAAGGAGGTATACAGAGAACACTTCCAGGATGACGTCTTCAACGAGAAGGGCTGGAATTACATTTTGGAGGTATTTTGGAAAACACTTTTTTTTTTCTAGAATGGGTTTATTGAGTAAAAAGCTGGTGGGAGAGGTATACAGGTGTACATAACTCACAGGTGCCAGAACATGCTAAGAGAGACGTGCTCAGGAACATGCAATACATACAAATAGTGCAACAGGGCAAGCTTCTAATAAGTCATACGGGTCACATTCTTAAAATTCAGTTTCAGCTTCTACAAATGAATCACAGTCGTCTTCTGTAGCCAAGAAGATCTGCATGCAATAGTTGTGTTATTGAGAGGTGCTGTTTCAGCACCTTGGAGAGAGAACAGCGCTCTCCACTGCCAAAGTATTTCCTCAGGTGAAAATAATAAACTCTTATTGCTAATCGGTTTTTAGCCGTGCCATCTCCGAACACATTGCTGAATGAGCTCTCGAGTTGGAATTCTGTATGTGTATATTCTCTTCAGTGGGATATTTGTGTGTGTGTGTGTGTGTGTGTGTGTGTGTGTTTTGCAGAAACACAATGGACACCTGCCTATTGAAATCAAGGCGGTGCCAGAGGGCAGCGTCATTCCCCGAGGCAACGTCCTGTTCACGGTGGAGAGCACGGACCCGGAGTGCTACTGGCTCACCAACTGGGTGGAGGTACGTTTGTTTTGTGTGCAAATGTGGGTTTTTTGTGTGTTTTTTAGCTGGCCCCACACCGGGGACTAAAAGGTGAGCGAATCGCGGCCTCAGCTGCTTCAAAGTCCCCCGTACGCCCTCGTCTAACGCTTCAGATTCTAATGTGCTAATCCTTTTATTTAATGGCTAGCTTTATTTGATTATTGATTACAAAATATACTCGCGACATTTATGCCCCTTTTTTTGTTTTTCAATGGAGAGTTAACGGTTTTATAAAAGCCATTAACTATTTAGCTTGGCAGCACTCCTCACTACGCCTCTTATCTCTGCTTTAAATCTCACAGAATTACCGCCCTGTCATGGCTTATTGCTCAATCACTGCTCACAGTGACTGAAAATAAAAAAGTCATTCATACAGGTTGGCTGAGAAGAAGAGCGAGTCCGGTACTAGAGAAACCCTTGTTTGGTATAGAAGCATATTTCCTAAAAACGATTCCTTGATTGTCTGTCGTATCAAAGCATGTTTAAAACACACAAATGTAACGGTTTGTGTTGTTGTTTTTTGTGAGGAAGAAGTACAGTGGAGGTGAGGTATATTACTGTGGTTTGAGGCAGGCAGTCTGGTGTCTCGGCCTCCTCGGTGCCGCGTTTATTACATTGAGCTAATGCGCCGTGCGAGTCCTCCCCGGGACGAGGACGATCTCCTGCACTTAATGCCGCATGAACAGACTGTCCTCAATGACTCGGCAGAACTAAATTCATTTAGCACGAGCGATGTCTTCAGTCTCTCTCTCTCTGCTCTCTCTCTCTCTCTCTCTCTCTCTGCTCTCTCTCTCTCTGCTCTCTCTCTCTCTCTCTCTCTCTGCTCTCTCTCTGCTCTCTCTCTCTCTGCTCTCTCTCTCTGCTCTCTCTCTGCTCTCTCTCTCTCTGCTCTCTCCGACTCTTCTTCACCGTGTCGGCTCGCGTTTGTGAATATGCCGTTTCACCTCTGCCACCACGGAATCGTGCTGCATAAATATCATATATATATATATATATATATATATATATATATATATATATATATATATATATATATATATATATATATATATATATATATATATATATATTTGGATCTATAACTTCATACGCTTTCCCCTCAACTATGATGACAGATACAGCAATGAAAGGGAGCAGTGCTTGGACATAGGTCACCCACAGCCAGGAGCGCAGTCTCAACACACTTATGAACACACACACACACACTGTCCTGATAAATTTGGATAAGCCACACACCCCTTCCTTATCTCCCTCCATTTTGTTCTGGGACATTGACCGAGAAGTTATGTTGGCACGTGTGTGTGTGTGTGTGCACACTGCTGCCCTGTTTTGCCTTTAGAGACACACGATGATCACACGATGTTTTATGGAAAGCATCTTCGTTATAAGAGTAATTAATTTCATACAAAACACGGTTACATGTGTTACAGTTTCATGATCTTTTTAACTAGGAACTACAGCAAGTACAGTTCTTTGCTCTAGTTCCTATTATTAATATTAAATGCATATAGATTCCTCATTTATAGGTCTTCATGCATATAAGGCAGAGGGCACACAACCGTGTGTGTGTCACATGAGTCCATGTTATGGTTTAGATGATGATTCATCTGCGGTTGCATGTGATTGGTCGGGGCTGTCGGGTGAAAACAGACGCTGCATGCATCGTATTAACAAAGTCAAGTGATGAATCAGAGCTGGAAGTGTGCAGAGCTGTGTCGCTGTGTCGGCTCTTTTACATGTTTGTCATGCTTGCTCTCTGGTTTGACACATGCACCTAGCTATTATATTATACACAGTTTACAAGTCCATATACTCATAAAATGTGTTAATCGCATACTAGTAGCATCAGCTTCATGTTGTAGTATTCACCATATTTGATTGATTTTTTTTATTTTGGAAGTGCATTGGTTGTAATGTAACGTGTATGTTTTAAAAGTATAAAATATTTTGAGACTAGAGTGGAATGCCTATACATGTGTCCATATGTAGACACACACACGCGTGCGTATTGTACACTTCTGATGGTAGAAGGTGTGTATTTGTGTATTCATGAGGTTTCCCAGGTGGCGTCGAGTGCAGATAAGCCGCTTGTTTTGACATTGACTCTGGTCCGGAGTTGACATTAAGGCATCGAGGAATGTATTTTCCCCGGAGCGTGTCTTGTGTGAACGAGCCCCCCCCCCTTTGATCGCTCTGATAGTTGGTTTTGGGTTTTAATACCAGTTGACTGCTGAGAAAGCAGGAATATTCAACCAAACATTCATCGGTCAGTTCAGTGCTACGAAAAAAACCCAGCTTTGGCAGCAACTTCTGCTGTTTTTGTTTGACTTTGACTCAATGTTCACATTGGAATTCTTGTTTCAATAGGCTTTGAAAACAAGGTGCACGTGGGACATTAACCGTTGCGGTGAAATGTTGTGGACTTCAAATACCTCTTTCTCCCCTCCCATCAGACCATTCTAGTTCAGATCTGGTACCCCATCACTGTGGCGACCAACTCCAGGGAGCAGAAGAAGATCATCGCCAAGTACCTCTTGGAGACCTCTGGGAACCTGGAGGGACTGTCTTATAAACTGCATGACTTCGGCTACAGGGGCGTCTCCTCACAAGAGGTACACGTATACATCAGTATCTGGTGCTGAGGGGGAAGTTGTACACAATGGTGGAAACGCACCCTTTTTACAAACAGGAGGCTTGAAAGGGAATTCCCAACCTTGGAAACAGGTTTGACAAAACAGTCCCAACTCATGGTCCACTTACTCACTTTTGTTTTCCCGGACCTTTCAACCATATCACACAGTATGGTACGAATGAAAGCTCTGCAAAAAGCGAGTAAGTGGACCTTGAGCTGGGACTGTTTTGTCAGAAATGTAACGCTTTTCGGCATAAAAAATGTGTCAAATAAAAATTGCGTATATTGGGATGTCTTTGCCTTTTATTTCCCATAACGCCCCCCCCCCCTCTTATTTTGCAGACTGCGGGCATCGGGGCCTCCGCCCATCTGGTCAACTTCAAGGGCACAGACACGGTTGCCGGCATCGGAGTCATTAAGAAGTACTACGGCACCAAGGACCCCGTGCCGGGCTTCTCAGTGCCTGCTGCAGAGCACAGGTAGACACACACACACACACACTCCATTTTCATGTTGCTCATTGGAGCGTAGTCCCTGCGTAGAGACGGGATGTTTCCTGGCTCTTCCACTGTGATGTAGGGCAGAGGTTCACCCCTCACTTAAATCATTGAACCTGTGGTCTGAAACAATTCCAAGTAATCATGGACGACTGCCAACGTGCTCAACGCTCCTTTTTTTACTCAGTCACGACGTACAAATGTGTTGTTTTTAGAAGGTATTTGGAGGCAGATTACACAGCGAAGAAAAACTGGGAAATGTTACGGCTGTTCATAGGTCGAGGTTCTCCGAAATGTTTTTATGCCGGACATTTAGCCTCTGGAAGGTTTGCTGGATCCCTGTGAGCAATGCCAGGGATCAGCATATTCCCAGAACGCACCGGGGCACAGGAGGCACGGTCATCTCCGGTGAGAGGAACACATTTAGACCAAGAGCCAGGTAGCCAGGGAGCAAACCTTCTCACCCACGAGCTAAATAGATTTTCAAATTAGAAAAACGTTCATATAGCAGCGGCTCATCTGCCGAAAGCTGTTGGTGTGAAATTCAAAAAGTTCTCATCGTTTGGCTAAGTTTGGTGTTAATTAGCTTCCCGTTAACGGGGGCTGTGATTGGCTGCTGCCTTGACGCACACATGCCTCTCACATCTCTCTGTTGTTTTATGGCTCTGATCCATTTATCCTGCACACACACACACACATATATACACACACACACACTTTCTCTCTTTCGCTTCCATGCACTCGGGCGCTTCTTCCTTGCCACCAGGGTACTTACTGCCGCTCCGGCGCACCCTTCTTCCTCGCACCAGTGCATTGTGGGATGGTGGCAGAAATTGCCATGGTAACCCATTATGTAATCCCCCCCCCCCCCTCCCCTTCCTAAAGTTGGTTTGGTTTCTACCTCAGAGGGAGGAGTCGCAGTGAAATTCCACTTTGACGTGTGTCTGTGCTGAAGGAAAGGGACGGGCGGGTGTTTTAGAGCAGAGGTGTGTCGCCTCCAAAGAGCTTTCAGGACAAACTTTGATTATCCTCCGTTGTTTGCTGTGAACTCTCAATGGAACAGAAATACCCTGTGAAGAGAAATACAATAGTTTAACAAATACGCTGTACAGAAATGTACATTAAAAGAGAGAGATGCTAGTTTCAGAGACTAGTAGTGAGAAATATCGATAGTGTGGCGACATTTTTACTCCAGTAGATGCTGAGATCTGTCGTTGTCTCACATGCAACAAACCCTCAAAAGTAAGGAAGGAAACACCAGCAGTTTATCACAACATTTGGCAAACATGCATTAAATAAATGTATCACAAATCAACACTTCTTCTGGTATCTACGGTAGCTTCAACCGACCGTTTTTAACTTAAGGAAATACAATTTGGCCCAGGTCTGGTTTCATGTGAGACTAAAGCCTGGAGTGCACTGCCCTCTTCTGGACGATCTGTGCAATTAGCCTGTGAAGAAGTGACTGTGGGCGGAGAGTAATGATGTTATCTGCTGTTCCCTCTGCAGTACCATCACAGCGTGGGGGAAGGACCATGAAAAGGACGCCTTCGAGCACATCATCAAGCAGTTTCCCAACGTGCCCGTATCCATCGTCAGCGACAGCTACGACATCTACAACGCCTGCGAGAAGATCTGGGGAGAGGACCTGCGGGCGCTGATCGTGTCGCGCAGTGCAGACGCCCCGCTGGTGGTCCGACCCGACTCGGGGGACCCGCTCGACACAGTTCTGAAGGTGCGTTCACGTTGGACGGCTTGCCTTTTTATTCGACCAGAATCTAAGCCGGGACGCTAACGTCTCTGTGCGACCCTTCCTCTCTCATTTCCCTCCCGTCAGGTTTTGGAGATCCTGGGTAAGAAGTTCCCTCCAGTGGAGAACTCCAAAGGTTACAAGGTGCTGCCTCCTTACATCAGAGTCATACAAGGAGACGGAGTCGATATCAACACACTGCAGGAGGTAGAGACGCGTGCCACGTATTGATGCGACGTACAAGGAGAACACTAGGTCGCATGCATGATGTTTCTCCGTCTGCTTATTCCACAGATAGTGGAGGGCATGACGCAGCACAAGTGGTCCATTGAGAACATCTCTTTCGGGTCCGGAGGGGCTCTTCTGCAGAAACTGACCAGAGATCTGCTCAACTGCTCCTTCAAATGTAGCTATGTTGTCACTAACGGACTGGGGGTGAGTACCGATGCGTTAGAACGTAGGTATTTGTGTTTCGTTGTCCGTTTTGTAAGCGTTTTTTTCTGTGTAAAAGGTGAATGTGTTCAAGGACCCGGTGGCCGACCCCAACAAGAGGTCAAAGAAAGGCCGCCTGTCTCTGCACCGGACGCAGAGCGGCGACTTTGTCACCCTGGAGGAGGGCAAGGGCGACCTGGAGGAGTACGGCGCGGTGAGTTCAATGCCTACAGTGCAGCACGCAGACACTTTGGTGCCCAGATGTGTTTTCCAGTCTAACGACACGCTCGTTTCTCTATTCACCTCCAGGACCTGCTGCACACGGTCTTTCAGAACGGGAAGATCGTGAAGACGTACACGTTCGACGAAGTCAGAGACAATGCTCAGGTCAAAGAGAGCGAGCTTGAAGTATGGTACTAACCCCCCCGCCCCCCCCCAAAAAAAAAATAAACAAATAACCCCGCTCCCCTCAACCCTTCACCTTTTGGCCTCCGACACCCACCTCAGAAAATGGAGGCGGTGTGCACTGCTAATAGATCCCCACTTCCAAAGCTTGAGATTCCCCCCTGAAACGTTCCTAAAAAAACCCTGAGACCCCCTTAAAACCCATGAATCTTCCACGTCAAATTCCAAAGGGGGCGGGGGGGTCCAGTAAGCGACAGGGGGGGGTAGAGGTTGCGAATATGGAGACAAGCCGTGCGTTCACTCCCATGTGCCCAAATAGAACTTCATATCGTAACGTTAGGCTGCTGATTCCAATGCGGAGTGAACCCACGGCGAGTCAAAGTGAGAATGATGATGACGGAGAGCCACGCCACTGACCCCCCCCCCCCCCTTGTATTGTATACAGTACTAAAAAAATTAAGAAGAAAAAAACTACATTTCTGAATCTACTTAGCTTTGTCTCTTATGTGAAGGATGGTATACGACGGTTGTAATTATGGAGGATGAAAGAATTAATTTCCCCCAATGTTCCGGCTTTTAATCAGAGGTCAGGTCCCAAACTATATAGTCGAGCGAGTACTACCTGAATATTTTGTACCGTTACTCCGCCAAATACCATATTCTGGGTGCATCACTGAAGGTATATTAATGATCATGTACTTGCCGTTATGTTGGCCACAGAGCATTCACATTGTGAAGGTCCAACCACACCGCAAAGTCTGCTCATGTGGATTTAGCCTCAAAGTGATTTATTTTTAATGTTTGTTTTGCATTTCAGATTGTTCACGTACTGCTCCAGCATTTGTTAAAATCATTTTAAAAATCTTTCCAAAGTTACAAACGTTTCCGATTGGGTCTTCACGATGGCGAATGCTCTGGAAACTTTTGCTGATAAGACAAAGAGTTGATGCAAAAAAAAAAAAAAAAATGAAACATTAAAATACATCACGGCCATTGTTTTCACTGGAATGAAGATGATCTGACTGTGTTTATGAAAGATTCTGTGGCTCCTGAAACGTTAAATGTTGGTTCTGCTGTATGTGTGCTTGGACCTGTGTGTGTGTGCTGCCATTCTCTTCCTTTAAAGCAGCTGTTCCCAAACTTTTTAGGCCACACACCCCCTTCTACATCCCGACCGGGTTCACTGCCTTAACTCTATAAAGCAGCTGTGTTGTTGTTTTTTTTTGGAGAAGCTTAAATGTTAAATGCCCAGTGATGTTTGGATTTATTGCCCAGGTAGAAACGGGGTGTTGCTGATAAAGCCTTTTGGAGTTGATTATCTTCCCGCTCAGAGCATCTCAGTGTGACGGTGTGTTTAGTCACATCGCTGAGGGATGAGGGATTTAGGAGGTGCTGGGAGCTGGTGACATCACAGAAAAACAAATAGCTTAAGACTAGAAACTAAATATTTGACGAACTATTTTAAGGCCGGGCAGTGTCCCTTCCCACCTATCTAAATTTGAATGTGTCTAAATGTCTGGTCTGTGGCTAAATACCTGCAAAAATTTAAAATAATCTTTTTAAATCTTACTTCAGCATGCTAAGATGCTAAAGTAAGATGTTAGCATGCTGGCGTTAGCATTTAGCTCAAAGTGTAGTCTCAAAGAGCTGCTAGCATAGCTGCAGAGTGTCTTGCTAAGGCGTTTAAAACTCCAGCTATTGGTATATTCTCCGCCTGCTCACTCTTTTTCAGACGTTCAGCCGCTTCACGTTTCAAAAAGCTTCACATATTCTCACCTTGGAGGCGGCTACCGCAGCGTTTGACCCCCCCCGGGCAGCTCCACTACGTCTCGCTTCCCCTCATGCGCTCTGACCCTGCTCGTCTTTTCTGTGGTTTCAGGGAGAGACCTTGAAAGAAAACCCTGTGATCTCACTGACTCCCGTTTCGCTCCTCTGGCCCAGACCAACCAGCCCGAGCACAGCCGAGCGGCTAAACAACACAGCTAGTCGTGTGTGTTTTCTTTATTTTCCCCTTTTGTCACCATTTGTTCGATACTTAGTTATCCGATTCCGGAGTTACTACACAACAGTACAGTTCTTTTGTTTCCAATGACGGGGTGCATTGAAGTCTACTTTTACTGCTTTGATATTGTCTTGGTTCTTACCTCAGAGAAATATGATTTTGTATGACAAAGGAGAAAAAGAAAATGCCAGAAAACATTGCAGTAAATAACTTTGTTTACAAACGATGTGGCCATACTGCCTTCTCACTTGTACATACAAGAACTCCTTTGACTGGAAGCAGAGAGGCAGGTTAGGAAGACGACCACAGTAGATGGTAATATTATTAATCTTGTCGAAACAGCCGTTTGTTTTGTACAAATAGGAGGAATATCCAAACCCGCTTGACTGAACTGGCAGTGTGACTGTCAAGCTGTTAGCTTCTGTTTGTGTGTGAGTGTGTGTGAATGTCTTGTTTGTTATGGATGCAAAACTGTTTGTGAATACTTTTTTTCTTTCTGTTGTTGTTTTACGCGTATGTATATGTTGGTTGTCCCAGATTCTCTCCCAACACACAACTGATATTTTAACGAACATAACTTGCTATATTGTCAACAATACATTGATTAAAGATGCCACCCTGTCAATTTGGAATGGTTTGATTTATTTTGCCTACTTTTGTATTTGGGTTGATTTGAAATATTATTTCGCTTGTTTAGAAATAACGTGTTCAGTTCAGTTAGCTCGTCTGTCATCAGCCGCTCATCTTTAATAAGAGACCCATTTTGCCAAATAAACATATTTCTGAGAGTCCAGTCTACAAAATGTCAACATAACAAAAATGATACACTTCTACAAAATTGTCAAAGTGTGACCTAAATGACATTTAGGTCACACTTTGAGTCTTTAACTTCTTAATCATTTTCCAGGAAGTTTCTACTTAATATTTGTATGCTTTTGTTTTCAGACGCATCCTCAACTTTCTCCATTAACAGAGACCACATATTTCTTTTTCCCCTATAATAAAAATGCTGTTTTTTTGAGAAATAAATCTCATCTCTGTCTCATCATGACACTGTAGATTAGTGGCAGACAGTAACGTGTAAGTCAGCCTTATGATGATGGACCTATCCTGACATGTAAAGCCGGTGGAGCTCCCCTTTAACAGGAGTTTCAAACCGCCTCATGTTTGACATGTAGGATCCTCATCTTGTGTTAACTCAGTTGGTTGTAGCTGGTCTCTGAGGTTGGCCAAATCCCAATGTCCCCCCCTAAACCCTCAAACCCTGAACCCTCAAGGACTTACTGACGTCACCTGGTAAGTGGTTGAGTGTGAGAGACTGTGAGGGCTTGAAATGGTGCAAATAGGAATGGGACAGCCCTGTTTTCTTTGGTTGAAGAATTTGGGGAGTCTGTGGTTTGCTCTGCGAGTCATATGACCTAGTCAGCGCCGAACAGGCGTTTTACAGTAACTGCAAGCTCAGCAAGGAGGAGGAGGCAGTCTGCGGATGGATCCAATAAAATAACTCAGTCGGACACTTCTGAAGTATTTTGGTACTTTTGTAACTTATCTACTAGCTGCGTGTGTATGAAGTTGTCTTTGTGGGATGTTAATAGAATGATCGTTTGGTAGTTGGAGATGTTTTTTCCCCAGCCCAGTTGAAGAGGTACATTTTTTGACAACAGGGTGGACCCCATCAGACAGGGTCACACGTTTTTATTTAACATCCGTTTCCGTTAACTAAATAGCCTACACACGAGGCTTTCTCACCAAAAAGCGGAGCGTAATTTGGCACCCTTTACGCACTTTACGCCTGCGTATTTTGCGCATCACCAAGTGGAGCGGCAGTCACTCGTTTTTCAAACTACACTGCAAAACAATATCCGCTTGAACGAACGATATATATATATATTTTTTTTTGTTCATTGACATTTGTTGTTAAAAGTTCCTGAAACGCGTGAAAGAGTATTTTCAGTGGGTAGACTGTTCTCGCCTCCGTGGCAGAAATTTGATTCGGTCGCAAAGTTGGGTTGTAAAAAACTTTAAACAACTTGGGCCGGTCATCTTTTGCAGCGTCGGCAGTAAAAACCACGTCATTGTGGCAAAAACTCCCCTTTTCCCTCCCTGTTGGACCAACATCCCCAGTTTGGGAGCGACTGGATAAAGTTTTTGGGATCGGAGACGCAAATCATGATGACCGGATTTCGACTCAACTTTACGCCGCTGAAGGAGCCTCTGGGCTTCGTCAAACTGGTGGAGTGGGTAAGTTAGATGCATCTACTGAATGTGCGTGTGTATCTGAGTGCGCGCATGTTCGTGTGTGTGTGAGTTTCATACCCAGAAGACAGGGAGGTCCAGTCCCTTTCTTGGATTTTCCCTTTCTTGGATTTTCCCTTTTCCCGGCGAAAAAAAAAACCCCTTAAGTAAACAGTTTTAGGGGGAATTTGTTAAAAATGCAGATGGCAGAAAATGTTTATACATAAAGCATGAACCTTTTCTGCATTTATGAAACTTTGAGTTTTCACATCTACAAGAATGAATAAAATCCATGCAGTTATGTGATTTAACAAGTAAAACTTCAAATGTAGACTTGTACAAACACGCTTATACCCAATAAAATGCCTGTTGTTTCTTAAAAATATGTTCAATTTCATTTGAATTGTCTGCTTAATATCTCACAAAGGAAATCCAGATCTCCCATTAGCCAAGTTTTCTTCGTCAAACCCACACTTTCATTCTATGAATCTTAAGCTGAGTTATGTCCAGTGCTTTTGGATCCTTTTGCTGGTTCCCCTGCCCTTCAGTTACAGATTGATGCATCTCTCAGCAATAATTGACCTCTGAGTAACTGTGCACACGGTTGGCTACTCATGCACTCGAGCACACGCCTTTTTTTTTTTGTATCATAAGAGACTTGCAACAGTTTCTCATGTGAACGTCCAGTCATCAGTTCTGCTCTTCATAAGTGGGCCAGAGGAATGCAGTGCTGGTTAACGCAGCTCAGCTGTTCTATTTTCTCATAACGCACACAGAGCTATAGAGCCGCAGTTACACCCAGTCATCTGACTCAGGAGGAGGCCGTGTGAGTGTGTGTTCACTGTTGTTGGCCTTATGGAACCCTGACCTTAACCTTGTGATTCACAAGGGTCCGGATGGTAAATTGTCTGCACATATTTCCCGCCTTTTAATGCCGGAAATATCCTGTGCGCATCCCAGCCCACCATCATTTGTCAAGCCAATATGCCAAACATGCGCTTGTTTTCAGTTCTCAGTTGTGAGGATTTACGATTATGTTTTTGTCTTATGTGACAGTAAATGAATATCTTTTTATTTCAGGCAGTTGGTTTGAAAAAAGCAAAGTATTTAAAGATGTCCCCCTTGGCTTTAGGGAACCGTGACAGGAATTGTGTCACTATTATTCTGATGTTCTTCGAATAAATGGAGACAATAATTAGCAGATTAATAGATAATGAAAATAGTTAGCTGCTCTTTTTTTTCCGGAACAGCTAACTATTAAATTCTGGTCTACAACATGACTCAAATCTCTGACATTTCGGGAGGATTTGAACACAAAGCTGTCAAGGCAAGGCAAGTTTATTTGTATAGCACATTTCAACAACAAGGTAATTCAAAGTGCTTCACATAAAACCATTAAAAGCATCAAAACATAAGGCAAAAGAAAAGGAGATTTAAAAACAATTAAGAACATTCATTAAAACACAGTGTATGACAGTTTCATAGTGAAATGCAGGAAATTGATTAATATATTAATTGAATGTGGTTCAAGCCTTCCATTAATAAATAACATGACTATTAAAACAATGCATGGAGAATAATGTATCTGTTACTTCTGGGCAGCTGCAGTGAGTGCGTGTTTTGGCCAACAGATTTTGGACATAAATTGAACACAGCAGTTAAATATAAATTATATATTTTGTGAGCTCTGACAGATGGTTCAGGTCGTTTTAAAGAGCAACATTTTTTGCCCACTGTCCATTTCGCTCGATGTTATCTTCCACGCAGTAGTAAACAGGAAGGAGGGTGTGGAGTAACAAATGCTGCAGCCCCCCCATTCGCTCAACATGTTGAATACTGATGATAAAGATGTCGGGCCTCGCTGCCAAAAGAGGGAGAAACAGGTTTCATGGGCGTCTGAAGGAAACCCACTTTCGAAATGAGCACACGCTCCAGTGGCTTTTTGTTCGGACTGACCTGCACTCAGCGACCTTTGTATAAGAACATTGCTGATTATTTCTAACAAGATATTTCAGATTTATGAGTTATATATATCTTTTTTTTTTTACAGCAAGAGGGTCCTTCCCTTCTTTTTCCCACATGTCCTCTTTTGTCATTGTTTGCATCACAACCTGTATCTGAACTATCGCACATTGTGAGCAGTTGCACTCATGGTTGATATGCTCCATTCATTCTGAGGCTCCATGGCCTTGTAGTGGGGGGAGTGACAAGAATCAGCGAAACAAGAATGTGAAAGAAGGAGCTAGTGGTGGTGTGTAGCCCGAAAAAACAGGAAGTGGCCGCCAGTGACATCTGGAGAAACATCTGGAGAGGGGCCTCGAGGTGTGTGTCTGTGTGGAACATGTACAGTAAATGTGGGTGTTGTGGTGTGACGCTAAAGGCTAAAAGTTGAGGTGCTATGTGGTAAGAATGTGTCAAGGGTGTGCATATAGTTGTGCTGATGAAACAGAGTTTAAGTTCAGATTAAAGTGTGTTTATTAATTCCCTGACAGATGAACAGACCGATGCATGCCATTACCTTACAGTGGGAGCTGTGAATCAAATCATGAATTTGTCGTAATACACTTCTGTCCACTGCAAAATAAATGCCTTCAAAGTGTTCATTTCCATAATCTTCGTTTTCTTTTTTTCATCATGGTGATCTTACGGTTGATGAAGGTGCTGCTTCTGATGTGTTGTGGGCCACATGTCAGCCTGTGGAGTCGCGGGACAAAAGATCATCTTGACATACAGATATAGTTAGCGACTGGCTGGTGGACATAGTGGAGCATCAGATAAAGAGGCAGATGTTTCCCTCGAGAGACGGTGGAGACCAAAACGGTGATAAAAGGAGAGGATATATATATATATATATATATATATATATATAAACATTCCTCACGGGGCCAGAAACACAACTCTAAATGAATGCTTCCGTCGCTCCGTGTCTGCTCGATGTGCACATAAGCCACCGTTTGTTTGCTAGCAGGTTCACCAAATCAACTTTTTTAAAGTTGTCGTCAGGACGGCTATTTAGCTCCCATCTGTGATGCACAGCTGTCTGTTGTGCTGCCGGCTGCTCGGTGCGAATGTGTGACGATGACATGCATGTTGAGAACGTGTGAAAACTGTTAGCAGCACACTTTGAGCAGAACAAATGAGATCCGTGGCGATATCAGTGAAGGAGCTCAACCCCCCCCCCCCCCCCCTTCAATAATGTGATCTGCAGTTTGAGGGTTAAGCTAAGGAGCAGCCTGCCTGACTGAAAGAATTTAGTATGTGTTGGTTTTAAGGAGAGTATTAGTGTCACATGGCCTCCACGCTGAATCAGATGCTTTCTGCCCCGGCAAGAAAGAATTCAAGAGCTGAATGGCAGCATTAGTGCGGCCATGCAAATCACATTACATTTCGTGTGTGAGAGGAAGGTCTATGGTTTAGATTAGGCATTTCCATGAGAGACAAACAAATGTAAGAAGCTTGAAAAAATTTAAAAAATGAGCTTGTAAAAATTGTTGAGTCGTGAGTTTTATTTTCAGCTGTTTGTTAGATTGAACTGCTGGCCATCTGGTCCTCCCTCTGGCGCTTTACTGCTGACGCGGTTTTAGGTTGCCAACTTTCTTCTAAGTTTGAGGTTCTGGTGACGTAACGCCCATTGCCCAACAGTACAAGAAGCATGTAGGGAGGATCACAATCAAATTATGATTAGTTATGGTTTCCATTTTCCAGTCAGTGTGTCATAGTTGGCGTTTTTGGCATTGCAGGTCGATTAGAAAGGACAGCCTTCCTTCCGCTTGATCAAATCTCCGAGAGTTCCCCCGAGAGCAGAACAGAGTTTTCCTACCACCAGTCTCAAGCATCTTCCTAATCGTTCGCTCTCTCTTGTCCGTCCAAAACAGCTCACGGCCATATTTGCTTTTGGATGCTGCGGCGGATACTCGGGGAAGAACATCGTATCTCTCTTCTGCGGCGACGGCAGGAATGAGACTCTCGATGCCAACTTCCACTACCCGTTTAGGTGAGATTCACCACACATTTTCAGGCGGCGGCTTTGAAATGCCATCAGTTGCGTCAATCAATTTGAAAAAGGACGATCAAATAAAACCTCTCCGTCTTTGTATCGCGGCCAGGTTAAGCCAGGTCCCGCTCGTCGAGGGAAACGCCACTCTCTGCAACCGCTCCGTCACGGCGACGCACATGGTGGGAGACTCGGCCTCCTCAGCGGAGTTCTTTGTGGGCATCGCCGTCGTCTGCTTCCTGTACAGCATGGTGGCTCTGTTGGTGTATTTAGGCTACATGCACGTCTACAAGGACTCTGACTTTGGACCCATTTTCGTGAGTATTGATCTCTTTTGGTCCGTTTTGCCGATAGTTCACCTTAAACCAACTCTGCAAATGAGAGACTTGTCCTCGCCTGCAGGACTTTGTGATCACGGCCATCCTGGTCTTCCTGTGGCTGGTGTGTTCGTCCGCCTGGGCGAAGGGCCTGCAGAATGTGAAGGACGCCACGGACACGGCGGGCATCGGCGCCACGCTGGCACTCTGCAAGGGGAGCAACGTCACCTGCGAGGTCACAGAGTTCGCCAGCATGAGGACCCTCAACATCTCTGTGGTGAGGAAGAAAATACAGAGCGCCGTTATATAAACGAGAAGGTTTTCACCGATCTCAGTCAGCGGTCACTTCCTCGGCTGTCATTCATTTCCAGGATGAAATCCAAATCCTTGGCCAATAGAGAGGCTGTTTCTAGACCGATTAGAGTCACTGATTGTGGCAGTGTCCGCTCCCTGCATGTTTATATAATACTACTTCCGAAGACCTGAGCAGAAACATTAAGCGGCCCTGACTCACAGTCATGAGACGGTGAGCAGTAACACTTTCATTTTACCTCGGGCACTGTTGCTGTGGACCTGCGTCACAGGTCTAAAGCGAACGTGGCGCTTTGTGATCGATATAAAACCCATAAAATGTAATTTGTTTGTGTCATCACATAATTATGTCACAGATTCACAGTATGTTATAAGAAACCTGTATTATATATGTATGTTTTTTGTTTTTCTTCCAGGTGTTTGGCTTCCTCAACATGTTAGTGTGGGCGGGCAACGCCTGGTTTGTGTATAAGGAGACCCGTTGGCACTCCCAGAAGTTCTCTTCTCAGCCCGCACCTGCAAGGCAGCAGGTCCCTGCACCCATCTAACACGCAACACAAACCCCACCGTCACATACGTGCACACACCACCCACAGACGGACACAATTTCAGCACGCGTTATTACGATGTTATTACGACGTTATTACGATGTTATTACGACGTTATTACGATGTTATTACGCGTACAAAAAAAAAGCTTTGAGAATGTGACGAAGGGAGACTAAATGAAGGATATTTTGATAGATGGCCAGTTGAAAAACTGATGGATTCTGTATTAGATTTAGACTTTTATCAACACGCTAACAGCTGGATATACACGGAGACGAATTTGCGTTTTGTAACCCAACATGTCATATAATTCCTTGCACATTCATGGCTTACTTGAACTTCCCAAAAAGACCTCTTCTGCAGCAGTAGGAGGCTGGGGGGGAGGGAACACGTGTTCTAACTACGGTTTCATGTGTAGATTAGTCTTTGCAACTTTTTTATTTCTTACCTGTTTCATACTATCGCAACACCAATGCGATGGTGCAATTAAACGTGTTTTTTTTTCATAACTCCTAGATGGTTTCTTATGCTTTAGTAAGCAGACACATGCACAGACAATGACCAAACGTTATAGGAAGATAGGTTTTCTTTTTGGGGTAACGGCTGGTTCATCATGCTCTAGTCTACGGTGAGTGTAAAATACAAGATTTAATTAATTTGCCGCAATAAGGATAATGTGATCAAGGTTTTCAGGGTAACAGATAACAAAACAGGTTGTCTGTGGTGCAATATGAAGCATAATACTCTATATACCATATTACCTTATCAGAAAATGACATTCATTGTCATTTATTGGCACCCAGTATATTGCATTTAATATTGGCCTTGACATTGAGCAATATATTTGCATCTGTGTTTAATGTGTTGACTTCTTTCATATATTTCTTTTTAGATTCAAAGCCCCTTGTGTATGTGGAAAATGACTCACTCAAATATTCATTCATTCTTTCATTCAGAGGCCCTCTAGTGGTGGCTAGCGGGTATTAAAATGTCTTGAACAAAGCTAAATCTGGGATAATAAATTTACAAATTGAAATTGAGCGTAGAGAGGTACTCTTTTTCACGAAGCGCACTGATGAGGTGACTCCACGTTAAAGTCATTGTCCGTCACTGATTTTCCTCAGGAAGGTAAATCTGCGGACAAGGAGACGGGTTCGATGTGTTAAACCTGACCACCGTGTAAAATGGCCTCCGACCCAAATATCAGGAGAGTAGTTCACACACACACACACACACGGCATTCTTATCACAACATGCACAGTGCGCTCACGTGGTGTACCATGAAAGTTGGCGACTTAATTACTTCATTAAAATGTTGCAGCACCGAAGTGTGTAATCCTTAAATTCCTCTGCGTCCGAAGACTTTGATCTATTTGGTCTCAACCCCGGTACCAGATGAAGGTTGAATCCTTCCTTGATAGTGTTGTTTTTTTTATCACTTTGAATGTCGAAGTGGCATTTTCATTTATTTTTTTTTTGCATGACTGTTATTAAGCAGAAACACCTCTGCCAAAGCTCTCCTTTTTACTCCTTTTTACACTTATTCCTTATCTCTATATGATCTTAAATCAGATATTTTGTTGTTGTCAAAGCAGCTGTCTTTTGATTGTCTAGTTTTTTTTATAAATCATTAATGAGACACCAAACAGTGAGCTGGTGTGGTGTTTAATAAACCTCATGTCACTTCTTTGTCTTATTTACATTTTAACTTAGATGATTTTCTTTCGAAGGAATTTCTTTTTTTATCTTTTGCCTTTTGATATCATAACAATGTAAGTGATGATGAATTCATACAACTCTGCTGCCAGACAGAGTTGGAGTGAAGCGTGTGTGGTGTACTGGTTATGCCTCTGCACTCTCGTAATCATCACCAGACCACAGCTGTGTCGCTTTCTCAATGATTCCAAAGCATTTAACCTGCCAAACGGTCTTCTTCAAGAGAGACAGACATTCACTCTGTGACATGCACAATTTCAATGTACCTTTTTGTTTTTTCAATAAAAATGAATGATTTTTTTTGTCATTAATCTCTTTGTGTGTTTGTATGTGTTCAGTGCACAACATACTGTGTTTGTCTGGCACTTTTGTGTCAGGCCTTCATGTGGAAGCCAAACATTTTTACAAAAACATCCATTCAACTTTAGTTTAACTTCACATTTCCTCTCTGGTCATGTGTGAAATAGGAGATTTTTCAGAGCAGGTTTAAACATCTTGGAGAACAAAAAGAATGAAATTGTTTGAATTCAATTGATCACGTGAAACAAAAAACAAAACAAATGGTGTGTTTGTCTGTGTGTGAGTGAGAGAGACAAAGGAGAGAATAGAGAAGTGTGTGTGTGAGTGAGAGACAAAGGAGAGTATAGAGAAGTGTGTGTGTGTGTGTGTGTGTGTGTGTGTGTGTGTGTGTGTGTGTGTGTGTGTGTGTGAGGGAAAGACAGCAAGGATTGCATTCAACCACATGAAGTGTGTGTGGCGTTGACACATCAGTACAAACTAATCAAAGTCGTTTCCTTTGCCCTCGTTTCCTCCGTATCTCCACCCTCTTCTGTCTCGCTCGCTCTCCCTCTGGTTCAGCTGAAACACTTGACTTCTTGCTGCGTCATGTGAGACGCAGGTAGCTTCTGCATTCTTCTTCTCAGGTTTTAAACCCACGAGGTGTAAACAGCACGCAGCTGTACCAAAAGAGCTGCTCTGTGTTGCATAAAAGCTGGACTCAAGTGACCGGTTTGTTCAGCATCATCGTGATGGAAGAGGAGTTGTGATCCACTTGAAAGTGTCTTGACTGTCATCTCGCCTCACTTTGCACTTGAAATGCAGGTTCTGTTTTCAGCCACAGGAGGTCAATGTAGTGCCATGTGCTTGACCTACTGAGCCACTTTGACCATCTCAACATCCTGGCGCAGTTAGTTTCAATGGCTCGATAATTCACATATTTAATTAATGATGTCCCCCATTAAATTAAATAGAAATCACTGCTTTTGACCAGTGTCTATCTGACCCCATTTGCAGTGCTTTGTTGTTACTGTAAAAGCTGAGACATTTAACAAATTGCAACATAGACTATTAAAATAAAATGATTTATGTTGCTGTTTTATTTGCAGTGGAGTTTCACCTCTGACCCTAACCTGCACAAGGTTGCGGTGAAGCCAATAATTATCATAAACGTTTCACTATATGCACGAAATTAAACTGCATCTGTAACCTTATAATATAATCTGATCTACTAACGCCATGATGTTATTCATAGTTCTGACCTTCTCTTTTCAAAATACATTACACCCATTACTTTGCAACTGCCTGGCAAGAGCTCATAGTACTCTCATTTCTTGTAATGAAACTGAGAGAAGATTTAAATCTAGCGTTGGTACAACGGCCCATGGCTTATATTTCCAGCCTCAACAAAGCATAAAGCGGTATCTGGTTCATCCACATGGTGTTTCCTGCCAGGGCTGATATCATAGCCGGCACTTATTTTAGGTTGCAAAATGCCTAATTGCCACCATTTTTAATTATAATTTTAATTATAGGGATCTATGTAGCATAGATCCCTTGTATATGAAGGTTTCCCTGTGGCATTATTAGGCCTTCTAAGGACTGACCAATTACCTAATGTTTCCATTGCAACATCACCGTGTACCGGTCCTACAGTGAGAGGGACGTTATCATGCTGTATAGGCCACCTCCATAGGCTGCTGAACTTTTCAACTCGTGAGTAAACACGTTCGCTCCCCTGTCTGTCGCTCGGCCTCTCAACCCCTAAACCCTCCGACAGAAGCCGAACTAAGCCGAAGCCCAGCGACAACGACGTCAGCATATCTCGTTCTTTCGTTTTTCTGCCTGCTGCGTGCGAAGGAGAGACACGGGGGGGGGGGGGGGAGAGAAAAAACCCGTCTCTCAGCAAAGCAACAAGAAGGAAGAGCAATGGCGACACTGGATCGCCAAATACCAAGTCCGGATACGTTCCTTTGCGAGCCTTGGTCTTCCTTCGTCAGTGCGGCTAAATTACGTTTTGTTGACAGTAAGTTCGCACGTCGGTAGCGTTGTTGTTTTCACGGACAAACTGTCGGGAAGTGCGTGCTCCAACTGTCTGTGATTGAGTTGAGCAAGCCCCCACAATGCAGGGTCTGTCAAAGCGCAGCAAAGTAACTGTCAAAAAAATATTACTACCAAATGCAATATTAATAGGTCGCTTTAATAGTCGTGCACGGGGCGCGTGAGCAAAAGCTTATAACCCCTTACGCTGCAGAGTTTGTACCACTGGCGCGTGCAGTAATGCATGTCCTGCGCCCACAGCTGTAAGTTTTGTTAGCTTTCTGACAGCTTCACTTTGCTTTTACTAAAAGCCAGCTCGCGCTGCTGCTAGCGAGCTAATGCTAACCATGGTAGCATTGCAACCTCGGACCAGCGTGGCTCCGCGCGTGCACCCCCCCCCCCCCCCCAAAGTTTTGTTGTGACTGCTGCCGAGTGTTTGTAAGCGGCTGTTTGTGCTTGTTGTGACGCAGACTCGTCCCTGGATAACCGCGACAAACAGCTTTACTGCCTCGGTGAAGCCGCGAGGCTCGGAAAAGGAGGTGAGGAAGTTGCACCGACAGATACTCAACGCTGTCACTCGCACGGTGATGTTTGTTATTGTTTTGTTTGTACATGCTCTGCAGCGTCGAAGGATGCCGACATGTTTTTATCCAGAAAACCGCCATTATTAACGGGCATCATGCACTTTTTAAATACATGCTTTAGTTGAGATATGAGGAGGGAAATATTGATGTTAGTGTGTCTTAATAACACAGCTGTCATACAGTAAGTATCCTGTAACTAATGATTATTTTATCCATTAAACGATTAATCTTTATGCCCATAAAATGGCAACAAAAAAAAATCCAGCCAAGCCTTTGCACTGTTGGAAATAAATTAATATACAGTAGCTGGAGAGCAGGGGTTCCCATGTGTTTTTCCAGTATTACCCGTAGGGCTGATAGTCTGTCTTAATTATGTTTTCTTTTTGGCAAAATAAATTATTTATATATAAATATCTATCTATTTGTGGAGGGGGTTGTGGGGTGCCCCTAAGCAGTGAGTGGGTGTGCCCCCCCCCTAACCCCCTTCAGGTACAGATCCCTGGGGAGTTCCTCCACATCCGACGATGTATAAATACCCCCAGGAGCACGCGCTGCAGATTTACACACTTGAGTCATCCCTGAAAGTTTGCAGCAGCCCTCGTACAAACACACCGACACACACCGAGGCGGGGAATGTCTTCTCACTCTCACTGGTCAAATACCAACACGCACACACACACACCTCATCTTCCTCTCTCCGAGCCAAACTCCAGCTGTGTTTCCAGAATTGCTGATCCGTTGGCAACATGACACTAAAAACAGACACCCGTAAGCCTCACAGACACGTGGGGAAGCACGTATTAAAAGCTTTATTTGTACGTTTGAGTAGCGTAGCTCGTCGTCGTAGAGTCAGACTCACTTTGCCACTTCAGTGTAAACGTATTTGTCGATGGGGAGGCCAGGTTGCAGTAATTGGTGTGTGTGTGTGTGTGTGTGTGTGTGTATGTGGTGATTGGTATCTATGTCTATTTGTCACTCTCACACACAGTGGAGATGATGACAACCAGCAACTTTGTCGGGCTGGACTGACAGCGGGTGTCATCACCTCACTGGAAATAGGCGGTGCTGTAATGCTTCTCTTTAGTGTGTCCACCACTGTCTTTAGTGGGGATGGGAGCCGTCATGTTGTTGTTGTGACGCTTTAGGTAATAATGTAGTATGTATTAGCATTCTTAGAGTATATTCTGATGAAGACGTCTCTACATGAACTGTTTCCTCTATTTAAATCCTTTTGACTGTGGAATTGTTTTTAGGTTTAAACTTTTTTTTTCCTGATCATAACCCAGCACACGTGTTGGGTTTCTCCCTGTGACACGCTGTCTTTACAGTTTAGTTATTACTGCAAACACTTTGCCTCCTAGAAATAAGACCTGCCGCCTATTTCTGGACGCCGACCGAAAGTCTCGCTCTCTTATTTCAGTAAAAAAAAAAGGTCATTCAAGATGCTGGAATTGTGTCATTGGTAGTTTTGTGGAAAAAAACTGGAGAGACTAGTTGAGTTTTTAAATCTGTAATTGTGTCCGATGATTTATTGTCATTAGTAGCTCCAAACACGTTTGTTCGCCAGTGACTGTTTCTGGAGTTCATTTTCAGGCCTGTCAGAAATAGACGACGCACTTAGTCTGCATTTGACTTGGCAGATGCAGAGGAAATTGCATTCTTACTCACTCCCACTAACAGTCCTTTTGCATATTTTGTTTTGGCCGGGACACAAACTGCTGAAGTTGTTGAGCCCTCGACAGGTCGAGCTAACCTGCAGCGGTGTCTCACTGCTCACATTACAATGTTATTAACCGCCTAACAGGCCGTTGACTAAATATGACCACATTCAAAAGCTGCTTTTCCACACGCAGCCAAAACTTTCTATTTGTGTATTATTACTTTTCGGTTAAGTCAAAAACAAACACGCTTTATTTGCTTGTGAGGGAAAGCAGTTTTTAGTCAGCAAACACGGGAATCCGAGAGTTTGAATTGTGGCAGAAATCCAGCAGCATGTTTCGAAAAAATGGGGGGGAAAAAGAGCGAGAGATAATCTCCTCTTCTGTGTTGACGAGAGGAACTTGTGCAAAGCATCTTCCCGCGTTAACTGCCTCTCAGTGCAGCTTTACTGTGAAACCAACCGTCGGCCTGACGAGAAACCACTTCCTCTAATAACAGTTCATTTCACCGCGTTGGTATTACTCTCGTGCCCTTTGTTTTGATTCACTCTTCAATCAGTATTAACATAACTCAAAAGTAAAGAAATATTCCTGCCAGCGATCACGACAACCTCAGTGTTTTTGTTTGTGTCCTTGAGCACTTCATGCATGCGTAATGAAACCCACTCTGACCTTTTGCAGTGTGTACACACACACACACACACACACTCAGCTCTCGTTGTCTACACGGTTGTGTGATATGACGTAGACCTTCAGTAACCACTAACGCTTAACCACTAACCAGTAACGCAGATCCGTTTCCTACACACACACACACACACACACACACACACACACACTGATGTGCACGAGGCATGACTGAAGCTTTCTTTGACTTCCCAAATGACAACAAAACTCACCAGCAATGCGAGGTCCCGACGCCACGGCACACCGTCAGACACACACACACACACCCACTCAATTTTTCCCAAACACACACACATCCATCCATACACGCCCCCCACCTCCCCTCAGTGAGTCTGGCTTAAGCCCCGAGCTAATAAGTGCTGCGATTTCTGTCAGCGGAGCTTGTTTGGTTACAGGAAGATTAGGCTCTTGAAGCTTAGCCTAAACAGATATTGGCTCATTTCCATGAGGAGAAATGAGTTTTTCTCCTTATTTCTATGAATCCGATTTTGTTTAGTGGCACAGTGTTGTTGCTGTTTGCTTTCGTAGAAGGATTGTCCGTCCTTTTCTGTTTCTTTTATGCCTGTTTAGTGATTGGGACACACGTTATCTGGAACTGTCATTTTTTTGGAAAAGCAGCTCCAAAGCTAAATGAACACATTGAACATTGTGAGCTTCTGTCTTGTTTTTCAGATTTTAGTGTAATTTAAACACACAATATATTTTACTTTTGTTTATTTTCTAGCTCTTCTTCTCTTGTTCTATACGGTTCTCAGTTTTGTTTTTTCTTCATGTCTTCCTCAGAGATGCTTGGCTACAGAGCACTGGAGGATTTTTGTCTTGTTGTCTGCCATGTCTGCGATCAGGTGGTCATTCCTCAGGGCATCCTCTCACACTATGGTAAGACACACACACACACACACACACACACACACACAGCAACCCCACAGGCCAGAGGCACACATGAAAACCTCAGGCCGTACCTCGCCGCATCTCCAGTTGTCACACGGCGGCACAGAACACACACACACACACACGCAGAGCAGCCAGATCAACACAATCATCTCTATTTGTCCCTGCAGGGCTTTTTGAAACAGTCTATCCACAACTTATCCTCCAGTCCAAACTAACACACACCACTTGTTTATACTGTCTAACACTCAGCAGGCTGATACAACTGGAAGACACTAAATAATTTACAGAGAAGTGGACCTGATGTAGCATTGTGCCCGTGTATTTTGTCAGAGAAATAACCATGAAAATAATATTCTTGTACTCCGGAAAAAATGTGGAAGCAAAAGGAAGATTCGGCAGACCGATGGGTTGATTTAAAAAAAACAAAATGTAATCCACATGCATCTGTTAAACCTCACCTCTTTAAGAGTGTTTGTCGTTTAAGCACTTGGTCCCGGCTCCCATTGGCCCTCCGGCCCGTCCGTCTACCTCTTTGTTTGTTTTTGACCGGGGCTCCACTGAGGGCGCTCGCATCTGCCCCGCGAGCTGCTGCTTCCTTCTGTTGGCGGCACGTGCACCAGCCATAGCCGTCTGTTTGAGCGGGGAGAGGGTGGGGGGGGGGGACATGGTCACGCTTAATGAGCACACACACTTCTCCCTGAGAGGAGAGAGGCCAGTGGAGTTGCATGCTCACACATTTCTCACTTTCTGTTTCTCAGCAGAAAGAGGTCAGTGGTATTGTAAAACACACACACACACACACACACACACACAGTCTCCTGGCAGACGCTGGTGTTTTTTTGCTTGCTGATGCGCACACACAGGGTCGGTTAACAACAGGTCTAAAACATGCTCATGCACACGTACACACACACACACACCGTCAGGGGTGGGAATCTCCTGAGAGCTCCTCATAAAACAAAGCTATCCTCGGGCCACAGTATTTTAACAAGCTGGTGTTGTGGTGGGCCAGCAGGCCAAGTCACATGCTGACAAGTAGAAAAGCAGCATGTGTGAGTCACTTTCATCGAGGTTCAGCATATACTTTAAAAACTTATATTCATTTTAATTCAGTCAAACTGTCCAGCGTCCATTCATTCTTAAATTTGCACTGGCCCCGTCAAGATGTTCTTACGATGTTTTATGCATTTCTTCCCGTTGTCGCTTTATTCCTCATCTTACTGTAATGTCCTCACAAGTATAGTGTCCTGCTGGGGGGTTCTAAATGAAATGTTATGCATTTCTATTCCCTGCAATGGCCCTGTATTTGTGTGTGTCCATCACGGGATATGCTTTCATGCTTGACCTGTGTGTCGAATCGGCACTGAGGCTTTGGATCTACAGAAATGCACACACACACATATACAGAGAGGAGGAGGGGGTTGGCTGCCTCGGGGGTCAGCGGCTCTGAGTTATACACACCCAGTTTGCTGCTCAAGCGTTGCCGTGTGTGACGAAGAAAGTGGTCACAACTTAAGCTCGGGTCCCGTGCTGCGTGGACGTTTAATATGTACCACGTCACGGGTTTAAGAAGGTTTAACTGTATGTTATATGTCTGAGACCTGCTCCATGTCGTGGATGTGTTCGTTTAAATGTCCTCAGAGGAACGCAAGCGCGTATATTCTTAGCATAAGTAGCCCCGGTGGGATAAACCCCTCACACTGGCAGCGTGTCTCTCTCTCTCTCTCTCTCTCTCTCTCTCTCTCTCTCTCTCTCTCTCTCTCTCTCTCTCTCTCTCTCTCTCTCTCTCTCTCTCTCTCTCTCTCTCTCTCTCTCTCTCTCTCTCTCTCTCTCTCTCTCTCTCTCTCTCTCTCTCTCTCTCTCTCTCTCTCTCTCTCTCTCTCTCTCTAATAGTTGTTAATGCTCGTGGTTGAACCTCTAAAGCTTATTTTGGACAGAACAGGATGTTATGAAGACATATTTGATTTCACCACTGTTTTTTTGAAGCAACGTGGGAGGATTATTGAAACTTACCTCATATTTCTGTGTTTTCTAAGGGCTAGTATAATGAGAATGAGGGGATTTCAATAGCATTTTGTATGACAGGACATTTGGGCCCTGAATAGTTGCGATCATTTTTGACTTGTATGCCAATTGTGATATTAGAGGGAATGATCGTTTTTACATCATTATTGTCATTTTCATTGACAAACATATTACTGTGATTATGGGATGTTTTTGGCGGGGATCTCAACCGAACAAAGATGCTTTATTAAGTCTGTAGGCCAAAACAATATTTATTTTGATACACGAATATTTGAACATTACTGCAGGCTACATTGTCGTTGTTCAGCCCATGAACACCATGACAAACTGGACATTTCAATATTTCAGATGTGTGTGCGTGTGTGTGAGTGAGTCGTGCTTTTGAAGCCGTGTGTTTGGATAAATCAGAGCTTCCCGCTGTGTTTTCCGATGCATCGCTGCTTCTTCTCTCCACTCTCTCAGTCTGTCTCTTCTGCTGGTGGCCCTGCTGTGTGGAAGTCGAGTGCACGATAAAGTTGCTGTTGCTGTTTAAGTGTCTCTCTGTCTCTACTCACCTGCAACTTTTTCTGTGTAGTGGTGGATTAATTGAGCTCTGAGGCAGGTCAAACACAATAATATCCTGTTTCCTTTCGCTCCTTAACAAGTGTGTGTGTGTGTGTGTGCTGCCTGCTGCTTCCCGTGTCTGAGTTTGTTGGGCTGAACTGTGACGTTTGTCTGTTGTTTTTTTTTGGAGAGTTTTGCCCTGTAACCACAGTGTTGCTCATTCCGCTGTTGTGTTACGGTTATTGCGGCTTGGCTGCGCGTGAACCGGGACAATTAAAACTCCAGCTGCTGCTGCTTCACATCAGACGTAGTTTCTTTGCACTTTACATTTGTTCGGTGTTCAGAAATGCAAAGTGCATGGCATCCAAAAAAAACCTCATTCCAGGGGAGACATTGCTCAGAAATCATTGTAATCTTCTATGATGATGATTTATTTATCTATTCCTTTTCTAGATTGCGTAATAGTGAATGCATAATAGTATTTATCCAAGAGATCAAAGGCTCACAACCTTTTTTTTTTTAAACTCTTTAACCTCTTTATCTGCCTTACTGTCTGATTTTAGTTTGTTTTCTAAGATATGACGACAGAATATAATATCTATATACACATGCACAGTATACATCATAGTTCATGTAAATGTTTCCTTGTTTTTATGTAGGGGGTTGTCGTATTGTTCACCTAACTTTACAAAAGACATAATCATACTGTCTTATAGGTTGCCAGTAGAAAGTGTACAACTAAACACTGTTGTCTAATACAAACCTAGTTGCCTTTGACTCAGCGTTTCTAGAAAACCTGAATCACTGACAATCTTCTGAGATGCTTTTCTCCTGTCGATCTCTCTCTGACTCGCCTCGCTCAATGTAAACAAACCCAGCTGAGCTGCTGAGAGCCTCCTGCTTCCTTGTAGTGCAATGGCTCCACCCACAGGATGAGCCAGCAGCCAATCGGCAGCCAGCTGGGCTCTCAGCATTGCCATAACGACAGGCAGGCAGGCAGGAGAGCGTAGTAGCGAGGGTGCCCTTGTGGTTGAGTGGCTTAGTGACCTTGCCTGGGCAGCCGTCCATGTATTGTAGATCAGTGCGGTTCGCTCCCGACTGGCTCCTCTTACTCACAGGATGAGCTCTGTTCCAAAGCAAAAATACATCTCATTCTGGGTTGATTTTGTTCATATGCTCAACTGTACACCTTCATTGAACTGGATAGATGAGCTGACTACAAATCCTGTGTGAAAAAAATGTGTGAAATCACGACTGTTGTAGCCGCAAATACCTGCAAATGTGCCTCTGGACTTTGGTCCTGCTCCTCTGAATACAGCTGCCTCCCTGCACCTCTGCTTCCACTGGCCTATTTACACACCTGTCACACACACACACACACACACACACACACACACACACACACACACACACACATATATTCTCACATATGCTAATTATGCTCTTGCAAAGTATGCTTATACGTACTCGCTATGCGAACTACATATAGCCTATACTTTGGACAAAAACACGCATACGCTGGCAGTATACAAGTTCTCAATGCGGTGTCGTATACCTACACGCACACCTGTTGTACTCATGCATGCAGTGGCTAATCTCTTCAATACACACAGACACACTTTGCACACGCATTGCACACACAGACACACACACACACTCTCCCTCAGTCACCTGCAGCACACTTTCATGTGCACTCGTGCACCCTGAGCAAACACAGCGGGTCAGTCCCTCTGTCCTGCCCTTATTGTTCCAACGTGCTGCTGTTGGGAGACTACTACTACTACACCCATTAACCGGGTTGTACAACATTGTGACACACACACACACACACACACAAACACCCTGATGCTGCCTGCTGAGGTTTGTACACTAAGGAAACCCTTTCTAAAATTATACTCCGGGCTTTTGTTTTTGCACTTAAGCACCAAACAGATGCAGACACCCCTGTGAGGCTTTCGCATTGCTTTAAAGGGATCGTTCGACGTCTTGGGAAAGGCCCTTATTCGCTGTGTTTGTGTGCCTGTTTCTTGGTCAGGCTAGCTGTTTCCTCTTGCGTTCAGTGTCTGTGCACAGTGAAGCTAACTAGCTGCTGGCGGTGGACACACATTCCCCCTACGGACATGAGAGTGGATCAGTCTTCTAATCTAACTCTCGTCAGAGTTGGATTATCCCCCTCATCACACTGGATGATGGTTAGAGGTCCCTTTCCTGTACGTGCCCTCAGATGCTCCAGGTTTTTTTGGGGTAAAATCTTCGTCCGGCATGGGTAGATAAGCACTCTCGGGTGGAGAGTGCTTATGCTCTGGGCGGTGGCTAGCTGTCGGTCGTGCGGTGCAATTTTGCACAATTACAAGCCAATGGGAGACATTAGCTGGCTTCTTCTCAGGCTCCCGTCGCTACATTTTTGTGCCGTCATACCTCAGGGGAATACGAAGTCTGTGGGAGCACCGTCCTGTTGGGATTCACACGTTAAACTTGAGGCATGTGCTTAGGCTGTGGGAGCCCCAGGCGTGCAGTGCACAGAGACCTGGCCTTTTTGCCGAGTCGGCAGATGGGCCGAGTTTCTGTATACATGTAAAGATTTGGGCTCAGCTGGAACTACATCCCATCCCTACCGGCCATCACCTCAGTGTTTACATGTACGGAAGCCTGGTGGAGGACCACCACATGCTCATAGAAGTGTGTGTGTGTGTGTGTGTGTGTGTGTGTGTGTGTGTGTGTGTGTGTGTGTGTGTGTGTGTGTGTGTGTGTGTGTGTGTGTGTGTGTGTGTGTGTGAATACAGTTGTATTAGTGAGTTGTTTCAGCTTGACCTTGGCTTCTACTTCTACTCTCTGTCAAGTATTTCAAATAGCTACCAAAGCTTCAGAGTGACATTTAGCAGTTCCATATTCTACCTGAGCGGCTCTCATCATGTCACTGCTCTCTTCAGTTTTAGATTTGCATCTTATCAGCAGACAGGAAATTCAGCTAAACACACGGGCTGGTCTCTTTAAAAAAAAAAAAAAAGTATCGATCTGTCAACTTAATCTTGGTCGATCTGGCAGATGTTGGTTATTTACTTCCTGAAGCAGCTGCTAGATTTGCATAACTTTGTTTTGAATTATGAACATAATGACATTTTAGAGCTAAATGTATATTTTGAAACGCACCGACTCAAGACACTGTGTGTGCGGTGTGTCCTCGCCTCCTTTCTCTTGTGTTTCATGACTTGTTCACCCCTCTGCTTTCACTCAGGTAGCTGGGGTGTAGTTTCCCTGTGAGGCAGTCAGAGAGAGACAAACAGTCCTGGACCACACCCCCTCCCCACCCTCCTCCCACAAAGACATGCATAGCAAAAACCGTAAGTGTGAGCCCCCCCCCCCCCCCCCCCCCCCCCCACAGCCTTGTTATTTACTCCCCTCTCTTTCTGTGTCTCAGCACCCTTTCACTTGTGCATTCTGAATCAGATCTGGGCCAAAAGTATTCATAATTGTTGGCTCTTGTTTTGTTCGAGCTGCACATAATAACAAACTGGTGGAGTTAATCAGACAAGGACACTTCAGCTGGTGTCAGGCATGTTGCTAATGAGAGAACAGTACTTTAAATTGATTTGTAGACGCTTCTTTTCTTTGTGGAAAAGGTTCTGGCACAGATTCGTCTCTCCTGTGTCACAACACGGCCATCTGGCACCTAAACCGGGTAGAAACGGAGAAACGAGTTGGTGTAAATGCTACACCACACTAATCACTTCTAGCCTGGTGGAAACCGGATCCAAGCAGTACCCACTAGCATGGTCTTGATAGTAGGAGTGTGTCTTCAGCTCTCACACATCTATGTGACCTCACACACTTTGTCTCTGTGTCGACCTGTTCCAGAGAAGCGCCACGGCTCCCCCGCTCCCTCCAGGAGCCTCCTGGTCCCCATGAAGCCCAAAGCGCTTGCGGTGGCCCCCGCTGTGGCCCCCGGTCCTGGGGACACGCTGGCTTTCAGGGTCCCGAAAGATTTCCCTCACTCACGCTTCAGTAAGGCCCCTCTTGCGGTCTACCCACCAAAGGGGGCCCGGATCAAGCCGTGGTGGGCACATACTTCTTTTTTTTAATATGATAACTTTCTTACACATATTCCCACCACATTTTATTTTCATAAAAATGTTTAAAAAAATGCTGCTTTTGCTGATTCCAGATCATTGAGTCGTACGGTGTTTTAACTCCACTCTTCCCCTCTGCAGTGTATCGCTTCCTGTCGTGAGCCTGGAGAAGATGGCCTGCCTCAGCCATGCCGACTCTGCATCACATGTGCGCCTCACCACCTCCTCTTCATCCTCCTTCTCCTCTCCCTCCTCCCTTAAACCTCCCTCCCTCACTCCCCCGGCCTCCCAGCGGTCCGGCGAGAAGCTCCTGAACGGCCGCGGCACCGGCGGGCCGTCCACGCCGCGCTCCACCACCTCTCCATCCTCCCTGGACGGGCGGCCCAGTCCGGCACGCTCTCCGCTGGACCGGCGGCTGCCGTCAACTCCTTCTCCCTCCACGCTGGACCGGAAACCCTCCCCGTCGCCTTCCCCCTCTCACCGACACGGCGCTCTGCTGCCGCCGTCGTCGTCGCCATTGGAGAAGAAGCAGCAAAACGGGACTAAGACTTCCTCCAGGTCGCAGAGAAGACTTTCAGGTCAGCCTCTCCGGTTATGTTTCTGCGTTGATCCAGATGAAATCCTTGTGCATGCATCATGTTTCACAGTGATCTTCAGCGTAACAGTGAATACACAGTCCTGACCAATGGGTGCAGTTGGAGTCGAAATGTGTGTTGAAGAACATTAACCCTCTGAACCCCACAACCTGCCGGCGGGATCGAAAAGCATGTTTTCTTTCAACAATCACCAAAACTACACCGTCTGTCATAACCAGAAGCTGTAAAAAACGTTATTATTGTCAGATTTTCATCCTTTTTTTTCCCCAACATTAGTAACACTTGCAAACATGTTGCATATCGATTCCAGGGTTTTGCAATTTTTTGGAAAATTAATTTAACTTTTTATTTTATTTTTTTTTGATTAATGGCATAGTAACTGTGTTGCACTGCACACAAGTCATTTTTACGTTCTCTCCTCTTCTAGCCATGATTGTGCCGTTTCCATAGAGGTGCAGAACTTATATACTGCAATAAAAAAACAAAGCACACAGAAGCAAAAAACGATCCTGAGGGTTAAACGGTTGAATCATTTCTAACGTCTGCATATTCATGGCTGGGTTTTCATCAACCTATACGTCTCAATACCGAGGCTGCAAACACTCCTGTGAATGTTTGGCTGCAGACAGTGATGGGGTTACACTCTGTGTTCTCCTCTCCATCCCCTCACTATTCTCTCTATCCTTCTCACTTATTCCCGTGGTCATCTCAAAGTAAGAGAGGTCAAAACATGCACGGTGATGAAGTTAAAAGGTTTTGATGGACACTTCTGGTTGTTGTCATGACTCTATCCAGCTTTTTCCTCTTCTCCCCTCATCTTCCTTCGTGCTCCGCTCCTCTGATTTACACCGTCTAATTCACGAGCTCCCGCTGCCAAAAAAGCCGCTCGTCTTCTTGAGAGATTTCCCCCACCTCCTGTGTCTCTATATTTTTTTTCATCCTCTCACTCTCCACCTCCTGCCTCGACCTCCATCGTGCCTCTCTTGCACACACACAGTCTGGCCTCATTTTGTGTTCTTTCACACACTCCCGTTTCCTCCTCTGTTGATGTTTTCTCTCCGTCTTGCTCTTCTGCTTTTTTCAGTGTCTTCCTTCAGTCCGTGTTCACACTAACTCATCTCAACTTCCTTTTTTTAAGGTTGTGTGCCAGTGAGCATGTGAGTTTGTTTATTTCTGAGAGTGCTTGTACGTCGCTGACACATGTTTGTCGGTGTACACCTGTATGCGTCGGAGCGGTCTGACGACGCACAGAAAGATTACAGGGATTATGGGAAAGGTCGACACTAGATTACAGCCCTCTGACAGCAAGACTATTTAAGATAACCTGCTGACTGGAGGTTGTTGTTGTGCTGGGCAACACAGGTCTCTGTGTTTCTGAGCAAAGCTTTCATATCAGCAGAGACAATTAACATTTTACCAAATCCCATCGCTCTCCGTAAGAAGCTGACTGAGGTTGTAAGTTCATCGTGAGAATGTTCCAGGATCTTCGAAACATTTTGCCCGAGGAGCAGATCTTTACGATGGACATCAGAGACTTTGGCTGAAAACCGGCACATAAAAGTGAATGGCTGCATTTCGTCATCAAACGAAATCAAATTGGCTATTCATTAAAGCAGGAGAGAGTTTCCCGGGGCCGTCGGTCACAGTTGACTCTGCCGGTCTGTCCTCTCAACCAGGATTTGTTACAGCTTGCGGGGATCTTTCCAGTTTAGCTGCTGGGAAAACTGGAAACACTTCGAATAGTGTAAGACAGAATCGTACTATTAGACTACAAGAGCCTTAAAACACAGCTGAGTGTCTGGATGAACAAAGGAATATGTGAAGAGACAAATGTCAGTGAGTCAAATGCTTTCTTAAAAGAGACTCATTAATGCACTTGTGGTAATGCGAGGCTCCCACTCCCAGCAAATATGATTACTTGAAAGAAGGAGGGAAGAAATGACAAAAATGATGTCCTTAAGTGCCAGTCTAATGGGTTTCCATTTTTTTACAGGGAGAGTCTTTGATCCGAACAAGCACTGTGGAGTCCAGGACCCCGAAACGAAGCGACCCTGCACGAGGTCTCTCACCTGCAAGGTAACACAAATACGATCACTCGCACTTCCCCGTCCGTCTCTGTGCTCCGTCTGCACTTCCCCTTCCTCAGCCAACACAAAGGTAGCAGTGCGGAGGCATTACAGGGCCCACGCTTCCCTTAATGAGGTAATTATAGATGTTGGATGAGACATCTTTCAGCTGTAAAATGCGTATTTTACTGCCCTTTAATTACATCTAGCAAGCGTTACTAATCACTTCAATCTGGTTATTAAGTAATTAGCGCTGTATCGCGCTCGTGTGTTGATATTGTTCGCAGTGGCTGGGGTGATGGTGTTTTCATTATGTTTGGGTTGTTTTTCAATGTCTCCATTAATACGGGCAGTCCCAATGAGAACGACGATTTAATCAGAGAGTATGTTATTTATTTAGTGGTATATTTATCTTCATATTTCCCATTTAAAAACCCATCCACTGATCCACTGGCCCCTTAACTAACTTGCTCTTTTTTCCGGTTACTTTGAGTCTGGTTCTCCGGCTTGTCTTGTGCTGTATCATATGTTTTATATGTTTGTTTTCACCACAAGATAAAGAAAAGGACTCCTTGTTTCCCAAAAGCACCTTCAATTTGAAATGATCTGTCAGGTCTTGAAGCATTTTCAGAGGCCTCGACCCCACATGTTTCCTTTAAATGAGTACAGGAAACACACTACCTGTTATTTAACCACTATTTCATCAGCCTCACACTCACATCCTTTAGAGGACTGTTGGAAAACCAAATGTTTGATAGCTGCTTCCCTTCCAAAGTAGTCGGAAGGGTAGCTCACCGCGAACAGGCAATATTTACCCATGTTAGTGTGGTGTGACGTGGGCAGCAGCATGGTGCAGCGATTATGGGAACTTTCCTGAAACCAGAGAGCCACGATTGAAGCCCCTGGGAGTGCAACCCTGAATTAGCTCCACGTATCAATACTTTCATTAACAAAGTCTTTCTGTAAAATAACCTTTTGTGTTTGTTTTTTGTCTGCCGCAGACTCACTCCGTAACCCACCGCCGAGCCGTCTCCGGCCGGACGAAACACTTCGACATCCTCCTGGCCGAACACAAGGGGCGGGCGAAGCTCAACGAGGGAGCCAAGGAGAAGGAGAAGGAGAAGGAGAAAGACAGGGACGGATCGCAGGGAGGGAAGGAAGGCGGCAGCCAGAGTATCGCGCCACAAGAGACCTCAAGTCCCAGCAAGCCTCACTGCCCGAACGGACGGCCTCTGTCCACGCTGAAGCTCAGGCTGGCAAATGCACACATACCCAGGTAGGACAGAGAAAACACACACACACACACACATACGGTATCCACTATGTGTGTGTGTAGAACAACCTGACCATCCAGGCTGCCAAGGATGGATGAGATCCTTCCTTGGTCCAATCAGGTTCGGTTCTGTCAGTCGTGTGATCCATGTGTCTGATCTTCCCAGCATATGAGGCGAAGAAGTAACCGTGGTACAAAACTTTCAATCCTCATAAATCCCCCCAAAAAACAAGTTTGATTGTCTTACCAATAAGTCAAACAATTGATTAGTTTTCCAACTGGTTTTGCATTATAAGTTTTCTTTAAGTTTCAGCTGTACTTTTAAAGAAACGCTTTTTTTATTCATCAATACATTTTGGGATACTTTACCACACAATGTACCCAATGATTTATAACTTTTTTTCAGCAATCAATCTTTACTCTTACTTAAATCTTTACTCTTACTTAAATATGACTTTTAATACTTTCTCACATCACTGGAACTGTTGTGGACCCGCACAGATGCACGGGACATCCTTGTCTGTTCGTGTTTGTCCCACCAGGGGATGCTGTAAACAACAACAGTGCTAGAATGGAGACGCAGTAGCTGTCTGCCCTCATGAAAGTCTTACTAGAAACTGATTTCCTCTTTATATTGAGAAGATGCTCTCTGTTTACCCTTTGGTCCCTCCTCTCTTCCAATCTCTTCTTTGCTTCTCCATCCCATTTCATTTTCTCCCCTTTCCTCTTCTCCTCATTTCCATTCCCCTCCGTCTCCCCCTCCATTTCTGTCCCTTTCCCCTTGCTCCCCTCACCTCTCCTTCCCAGGGTTCCAGGCTCCACCACCTCCACCTTCGGCCCTCTGCCCCCAGCAGCAGCACCTGCCCCGGCCCCCAACCCAGAGCCTTCTCCCCACAGTTCGGGGGCGGCGGCGGCAGGAGACGGAGGTCGACTTTCCAGTGACGAGGGAGACGCAGAGACTCCAGAAGGCACCGTCAGACCTGCCTTTCACTACTCCAATCGCCACCCGCAGCCTTCAGGGGTGAGTAGTTTGAGGTCTGTTTTTAGATGCCATTTAAAGGACTCAGTTTTGTTGGTGTTCACACTCGGCTCTCATGAAGCGCTTTCAATGCAACAAAAAAGAAAGAGGAAAGAAGCTTTTGTTCAGAATCTGGGTCAAGACCAACAAAGTGATCACAGGAAGGATATCCATTTCCTGTCTTAACTATGTTGCACGTTCTGATATTTAAAATAATAAATTCAAATATTGTCTTTGTTTTGATAGCTTTCCGTCTGCTCTTTCTTCTTCTCTTCTGTTCTTTTCCATCAATCGCCCTCGTTTCTTTTGATGCCTCTTTCCCGCCACATCCTTTTCTGTCGACCCACCTCTCACTTCCTTCCTCTTTCTCTCACTTGTCTTTCGTTCTTGTTTTTCTCTCCATCTTTTGTCATTCATCCATCCCATCCTCTTCATTCATCCGCTCGTCTTTTCCTCGTTCCTTTTCTCACGTGCCTTCTCCTCTTCCTCAACATCTCTCTCCATGCCTGGCCCCCCCGATTCCCCTTTACACTCCCTCTGCTTTCTCCTTCCAGTTCTGCGTATTCAGCAGCAGGCTCATGGGCCGGGGTCACTACGTGTTCGACAGGCGATGGGACAGGATGAGGCTGGCGCTCCACAACATGGTGGAGAAACACCTCAACGCACAGATGTGGAGGTGAGTGCAAGAACGTACACTCGAGGTAAACTTTTTTTTTTTTTTTACGTAAAAGTTTATGTTTAAATGTACTCAACACGCATGTAATCTATTTCCCAGCTACTTTATACACAGGTGTAACTGTGGTTTGATTACACCAGATTTACTGTCGCTGAACAGGTGTAACTAGAAAGGAAGTGACGTGTTTGATATCCTGTTTTATGAGAGGTGAGAAATACACTTTAGTGAGACGGCAGGAAGTGTTTGTTTAAGTTTCTTGTGTAAATTTAAGTTTAAAAATAGGTGTGTGAGGAATCATGAGTAAAAAAAAGTTTGGGAAAGGAATAGTTTTATTATAGAGATAAAATCATGGGAGGAGCAACTGTGGCAAATATGTTAAAGAAGCAAGAAAATCCTATTTCATGTCAACACAGAAGACCATTGTAAAACACACCATGTTGATCAGTACCTCAGGTTTAGTACTCTGAATCCATATTAGCAATGAAGCAACTTAAGTGGTACATTTCTTATCCTCTGAAATGTCCTCCTCCTGTTTTAGGAAGGTGCCTCTGGCGGCCGGCGGCCTCGTCTCCCTCTCCTCCTCTGGTACCTCCCCCGCCGCTTCACAACAGACCCCCTCTCCCTCCTCCGCCGCTTCTTCTCACCTCTCGGCCCCCTCCAACTCCCTCTCCCACCCCGCCGCGTTTCCTCAGTCTGCATCCGTGGTGGGGATGTTCAGCATTCGAGATGCTCCGCGGCCCGTCGCCCCACTTTCCGCGCCAGGTAAAGCCCGTAACGGCACGCATAAAGCCAGCCGGCCATCCAAAGACACGGAGGACTCTGCAGTGGGAGCTAAGAGGAGAAAAAACTCTTCCCACCCCTCCTCCTCCTCTTTCTCTCCTTCTTCCTTGTTTCCGACTGTGGATAACGGTAGGAGGAACGGCAGCAGCTGTCATCTGGCGTTGCAAGGTTCGGGGGGGACAGCAGCAAACCCAGGCAGGAAAAAGGGCGGCGGGGGAAGAGGGCTTTGGAGCGGCGGAGAACTCTGGTTGTCCGGTGCCGATGGGTCTCAAAGTCACAGCTCGCAGAACAGGTGGGTACAGAGCTGTTTTCAAGTTTAGACAGTCATAGAAATGCATTTGATCCGCCCCAGATCTTTAAAAAAAGAGTCCGGACAATGCAGACTCAGCGCAACGCGACATAATGGAGATGGTGTAGAGACACATGTGAGCGGGTGATTTATTAAAAGGAGAGCAGTGTGTAAACAGAGAGGACAGTGCCAGCAGTGCAAAGGCTGTGATGACGGGTGTTTATCTTTCCTCTAAAATATACAGCACTGTAAAATCTGCTGTGATGATTTTCATAGTTTACAGTGAAAGTTTTACTGGAGCTCACGAGATATATATATATATATATATATATATATATATATATATATATATATATATATATATATATATATATATATATATATATATATATATATATATATATATATATATATATATATATATATATATATATATATATATATATACCCTACTCGCCCAGCAGGGAGCCGGCCTCCGCCCCCCATCAGCCCCTGGCCTCCCCCTCCGGACCCTTGGCTTATGGGGGAGGAGCAGAGGGGAGGAAGAGGAGGAGTTCCGGCTCTTACAGAGGGAAGGCCAGCAAGCTGAGTAGGCCGGGCGGGCTGGAGAGCCTCTTCGTGAATGGGAGCGACACCGTGGGAATACTGTCTTCGGGGCCCGAGTCCCCGAGACAGGTAGGTGTTACATAAAGAAAAAGACTGTAAACAAGGCTTCCAAAGGCACGTGGGATTTGTTGCTCTCCGCTAACTTTTACATATATTTTTTTCAAAGTTGTTAGAAGTTTCATTGCATACAGTAAATAATAAAAAATAAATGAAAAGCAGCGAATAAATCCCTTGTATGTCTTCTGCCCACAGACCAAGTTGCATCACTGACCGAGACCTGTCTCACGGACAGCATGTTGGGCAGCTGTGCAGACCACCACCGTTTGTGACCTTTGACCTCACCGCTCTTCCACTGCCGGCACCAATCGGACGGCTTCATCTCGGGCGACGTCACCCCCTATTCAGCCAATGACTTTGCCCACAGTTTTTGCCGGCCGTTAACTTCCACTCTCCGCGTTGTCGTTTATGGATCGCTGTGACGGAAAGCTGCCGCGGTCTTTTCAGAACAAGACGGTGGGATCCAAAAACCTATCCTACCAAAATGGAATTTGCCTCGCAAAGTTTTAGAAGGCATTCTTAATAATACCACCACTGTACAATCTTTGGGGGGAAAACTTTTTTTAAACTGGTTGTTCTGACCATTTTCCTGGTTGCTGTGTCTGGTCAGCTGATGGGGACGGAGATTGTTTTTGGGAGTTCGATGGTTGAAGGACCTACTGATACGACTACTGTAGGACTCAGCCTTCATCGATACCACCTCAACTGCCCCCCATCACTTTCTCTGTCTTACTCTTGATTTCAGCTTTTCCCTCAAAGATGGAAGAGATGACCAGCTTTAGTTGGGTTTTGTCAACGTCTCCACAACTCTCTCTACGATTTGTATTTATCCCTCCTCTTTCCACTCCAGCATGCCTGTGTTCAAAGTGCCCTTACTGCCCTCGCCTCCTTCTTCACTGACTTCAGAGCAGCCTCGAGGAGAGCCACACAAGGACCTGTTCACACACGGGAAGGAAAAAAGAAAACGTTTGTGTTACCAACGATGCCGCGTCAATGCATTGTTTTAATTTAGGAAGAAATCCGATATTATTTGAAGATTGTTTTTAATGTTGCAAGAAACAAGCTGACACACAAACTCCTGTGTGTGTGTGTGTGTGTGCGTGTGTGTGTGTGTGTCAGGACTTGCATCCAAAAAGGAATGATTACTACGGTGTTGGATCTTTTTTTTTTTTGTACAATAATTTATCGTTCTTAAATGTTTGTTTTCTAACTGACCCTGGATGTTTGAGCTACAGAGACTTTTTGAGCAAAAAAATTTAATTTCTATGGCATTTTGAAGAAATGCTGAAAGTATTATGAGAGATCATATTGTTGAAATTGTGTATATATCTGTTATTATTTTTGTATTTATTAATAATTGTTACTCAATAGGAGCTCAACGGAGTGTTTTGCCCTCCTTCCCAGGTCTGTGTTTACTGGCCTGGTTTCTCCAAATCTTGCAGAATCAGTTCGTTCCAAAGTTTTTCAAGTATTACCAGTTAATACTCAAACACAGCTAAATACGAAGGCCAGTTCTAAAAAAAAAAAAAAAGATTTTATTCTGCGCTGTAAAGGTCCATCAACGGAACCAAAAAAAAAGTATTTCATCTTCGGAATGTCAGTATGCCCGCTGACCTCTTTTAAGTCTACTGAATTGTCACTTTCCCAGAGAGAATACACTACATCCTCTAAACCTGTCGGAGTACTTTAACATTGGGACGTAGCCACAGCCTTCACTAGCAGGGGGATCACTCCTCTGCCTTGGAGTCGGCTCATCACTTGAAGAAGGGGGCTAGTTACTGGACCACCAGTTAAACACATTCTGGTCGAGCCTTCACGCTCTCATCATGTGATGAGCAAACGGTTGATTGTGTGACACCGGGCCATGGTTTAGTATTCTCATAGAAAGGGCCCCACACACCTGTTTGCCTGCAGTCCCGCCCCTTTTCATACATCTACCAATGTTCAAAACTATAGCTCTATTTCTAAGCTGTCTTTATCTTCCAGTAGACGTCTGTCTCGTCTCAGTGCGATTACTCTTGGTTGTGTGTGTGTGTGTACAAATCAAGGCCAGGTCAAAATGCTTTCACTTACTGCTGCACCCTTCAAGCTCGGTACCGTTTCTTCTGCAGTGTTTGATTGTCTTTGAAATACCTTTTTAAAACATGCATACCTGCAGCATCAGGTGTCCAATACAAGCGTGTGTAATTTCCAGTTCTAGTTGGTCTGGTGTTTTGCTGATGAAGCCAAAGTAACTGAGAGCATTTTGAGCAGCGAAGCACCTGGTACTCGCCAGCTACTTCAAAATGTGTCTTTTGAATTAGTCTCAAAAGCCTCGACGCACTAATGATGAATGAATTGTACATAATCAGTTGTGTTTCGTGTTGCGCGTTTCCAAAGTGCTTCCCATGATGACACTTTATTCATCAACGCGTGCGATCGTCTAAAGTTGGATCGGTTCGGTGATGGTCTTTTTTGTACGGGGGACACGTGGTTTATCCAGGTACCCGCGGTGTACAGTTAACTCGTTAACATGCCTGCAATTACACCATACTGTTTATTTTTTCTCTGTTTTAACTTCAACATACCAACACAATATAGATGGTTTGTGTGGGTTTAATGGTGGAGAACTGTGGTTTGGGTGGGAATTAAAGATTTGTTTCCACTCAGTATCTTCGGATCAAGGAGGACGATCTTAAAGCCGAGATGTTTTGTGGGGAGTCCCACCCTGACTTACTGTTTGTAGTAATAGAAACGGGAAGTTACAGTCTGTTGCAGCTACAATTAAATTCATGAATTTCAGAGCAGTTGTATATTATCCTTTGCTGTTGAATTTTATGGAGGTATTAACAGTTTTTTTTTTGTTGTTTTTTAAAGCCTCCCCCTTACATCTTTTTGCACTTTGTCATAATGCCCCAGATCTTTAATCTTTAACTCCTATTTATATAAATATTTGAGATATTAAAAGCAAATCTATATCTATATATTTGTAAAAAAAAAAAAAAAAAGTGTTTCTGGCAACTACAGTAAAAGAAGGTGAAGAGTATGTTGCCCCCCGGTGAGTCCGGCCTCTGAACCAGCGCACTGTTTGATCCAAACTGTGTTGAATGTCTGAAGAAATGCCTTGTAAGAGTCGCGGTGTATTCACTCTCACTGCAGTTGGATCAGGAAATGGATTTCCCATCGAAACAACTGAACACTTGCTGTATACAAAAGAAATGTCTTATATCCAAGCTTTTATTAAATGAATGAAGGTGGAATGTCGTTTTATTTGTAACTCAAAGATGTAAGCTTTTGAATCGGAGGGGAAGGTCCCACAGATGAGTGTTTGTTCTGCATGTGTTGAGTGATCCTTGACGGGAGACATGAAATGTTCGTGTTATTGGAGCAGAGCAAATAAGTCTTCTGTGGTTCTCAGGGTTTCAAAAAGGAGCTTCAATTATGTATTTTGTTCTTACGTTTTTACCAGATGCATCTTTAATTGCCCTTTTTATTCTTGAACACACTGATGAGTGCTGTCTGCTTCCATGCTATAATCTGAGAAAACATGCAACATCCCTCCCCCCCCACCCCTCAGCATCCTGGCTCCGGTGATGGAGATGTCGATCAGTCAGTCCACTACCTTGGTCCAGACGGAAACTATTGGATGAAGAGGATCCATTCTACTGACTAGCGCCACCAGCAGGTTGACATTTTTGGGGCTTTTCGTGAAATAGCTTGTCAAATATTGGATGGATTACCATAACATTTGGTACAAATATTCGTGACTTTTTTGGAGATGTCCCCCGATGCTTCGTGTAGCACAATCATCAGGTCAACAATTAAATTTGTCCAATACTGGAGACGTCTCCGTCAGAACCTCCGGTAGTTTGTGTTTCGTGCTAAGTAGCAGAATGCTAACACGCTAAACTAACATGATGAACATGGTTCATATCTATACTTGCTAAAGAGAAGCATTGTTAGCTTGCTGCCATTAGCATTTAGCTTTTTACGAGAAGAGCGTTGACTTGCAGCATCATTCAGACCCTTTCAGAGCTTTTTATTTGTACTAATCAGCGCACACACAGTATGCAGTATTGTATTTTTGTGTAACCACGATCCTGCTTGATCAACAATAAAGGGAAAGAGGATATTTAATTTACTTTTCCTCCACAGCAGGATGACTTATCAGGTTAAGGTTCAGCTATAAAGACATATTGCTCACCAGGAAATCACATGTTGGCAAGGAAGCGAAACCAAAAACAAATGTTTTTGCACCACATAATTATTTGCATAACTGATCTCAGTGCTTTTTAACACTGCTTATTAGCGACCAACTTCTTCGTTTTAAATACAGTATGTTAATCCTCTGTCTTCGTACACATTCAATGTTGATTCCCAGACCAGACCCCATTACTGACGTCGCCCGTCACCTTTGACCTCCAAGGAAGATGGTGGGAGAATTTCGCTCCGGCATTTGGCAACTCTTTGATGATGCAACTTCCAACATGGATCAAATTGTCGATGATAATGATTTTCTAATGTACTGTTAAAATGGGAACCACAGATTGTTCTGTGGTTCCCATTTGACTGCCGTTCTCTCTTTGTAGCACTGGTGTTATGTTGTTGTTGTTTACAGTGGAGAGAGCTGGACGACTGAGATCTCTGCTCTGGTCGGTCATTGAGCAAAATGAAAGGACACTGCGGGCAGTAATCAGACAATCAGGCACAAGCCGACCATTGACACACTCCTGTGCTTCTGCCTGTCCTTACCTGTGAATCTTTTTGAAAAGAGGTCAGGAAAAAGGAAGATAGTGCATCTTTGTTATGATATTGAACAGTGACGGTCTCGTCAGAACTTCAGCAACACATTCCTTCTGTTCATGTTCATTATTTACAGACTGTGGCGCAGTTATTTCGAAATAATTTTTTCTAAAATGAGGTAGAACCCGCATATCATTTATAACTAATTGACTAAAGGGAAAAATCAAATGCATTTAACATCAACCTTACGTTTAATGCACATTAGATTGATTCAGAAAGGGGAGCACAGCATCTGGATTTATCTGCTCCGCCATTTTTGTTTTGTCAAAGTCCAGTCTTTATTATCATTCCTGGAATGATGGAGATCATGTTATTGCATCTATAAATGTACAGTAAAAAGAATATATATGATTATTGTAGTAGCCCAGATTCGTTAACACTAACTGTCACTATGCATTTTGCCAACAGCCTCTGTTCAGCTTTTGCAAGTGCCTCTTGTTGTGGAGAACAACTCATTTGTCCCCAGGTCTGAGTCAGATGTGACTGTCGACCCCCAGAGAGTAGTGACTAGAGACGGGAGTTAGAAAAGCAAAGAAAGAAACATGATCCGCATGGAGAGATTGGAAATGACTGTTCCCGCATTTTAGCACTAATAATACTTGTAATAAACTTTAAAGCAAGATTATTTAACATTTGCTGCAGGGAGTGACAGATTAAACACCTGAAGTTTACTATCACATGATAACTTTATCACTTGTAAACTAGTGGTCAGTAACAACAAAAGCTCTGTGAGTCAGACTTCATTTCTAAATGTAAGATTGTGTGATTTTCAGAACATCTGTATAGGGGGTTGATTGGAGCAGCCCCTGACCCAAGACTCTGCTGTTCAGCTATCTATAAATATACTCTAGCCTGATTTAAAGTGTCAGTCAATTGAACCTCAATGGAATTTACTCTATGTCTGACTTTACTGAGAACCAAAAAGGTCTCTATAAACTAGTCCAAAAACGTTATCCTGATCATTTAATAAAACTTCTTGGAACAGGCCCAATAGATGAATCTGATGATTACAGTCCCTCATCAACCCATATGTTGATGTTTTTTTTCTAGCTTGTGAGAGGCCAGGTTGGGGATTATGTGAAAAGGCCGCAAACTACGAGCCGTTTGATTGATAGCACAGTCAAGTCGTTCATAAGTTCCCATATAGTTCAAGTGAGTCTAGACACACATTTGGCCCTTTTTGAATGGTAATTATCCTTTCTGAGAAATGGAGATAGCATGTGACACAGGTCAGAATAAAACAGAATCTAAGTTGGAGGCAAGAAAAGTTAGAATTACACATGGAAGAGAAGGAAACCGTACAACACTGCATGGTCAGGAGGAGCGGTGCCGAATGTGTGCGTAGCCCCACAGACGTGCTGCGACTGTTTGCATCTGAGGCTGGAGTTTATGAGGTTTTCTCCACAAAAGGAGCTGCTGCATTCTTTTTGTCATGATCCCTGTTCTGCACACGATGTCGCTCATATGCCTGCACCCTGTCCAAACATCATCTTTCTTTTAAGAGGGAAGATTTGGCTTTCAACACACTGTATATATTGCATTATGTCACCATCATGGTAGTTTTAGAACGTCGTTACAGAGGTTATGTATGTGTAAAGTCTGAAATACAGAGGCCTGTGTAGCTGTGGCTGTGGCTACATGTACAGATGGCTCTACTGCCATCTTTTACTGCTCTCCAGACAAATGGCTACATCCAATTAGATTAATTTGAGCATGACATCCAGCAGGCATTTTCTACCCCCTGCTTCACTCTCTGCTTCTTACATTAGGGCAACCGAGATGAGAGAAAAACGCATTACTAACAACATTGACACCTTGTGGTCAGTTAACTCCAAGACGACCCCAAATCTCATCAGCTGCACGTATCAGATCAGAAGCACTCAGGAAGACATGCAACGCAGAACAAATGATGTTAACCTCAAAGTAAGGGACGACCCTTATTTAGTCTTCATTTATTCCGAGGCTCCTGCTGGGAGGAACAATTACTGCACAGGTCGTCCTCTGAATTCATAATCACGGGAGCCACCACGCCGACTGCCGAGGATGTCAGAAACTCATTTTTTTTTTTAATGAAATAAACTTATTTCCACAAATTGTAAGAAAGTTGAACATCCCTCATTACATTTACAAATGTGTCATGATGTTTAATATAACATTTGTTACTTTTGGAAAGCCTAATCGAGGATAACAACATTTCCCCCCCCCAGTTAAATCAGTTCATCTTGTTCCCACTGGAATGAAGTTGTATTCTACACCCCCGCATCTTCCCCGGTCCCTCCCGGCCCACTTGTAGTCCACGTTGTAATTATAAACAGGCTATTTAAATTACCAGCATAAACTAATTATTTGTCATGCACAAAAAAAAGTGTCCAAAACATGTCACTAGGTTTTGTGATAAATGCAGCCTGCATGTAATTGAGAAGATAAAAGCTCTGGGCTCTATTCGGTCGAACGTCCATGAATGCCGAGGAGTTCCCCCCCCCCCCCTATTGCAAACAGCATTCTTATGATAATGGCATAATGCTGGTGCTTTAGTTAATTGTGCATAGGCGATAGTGGTGGGCACCTTTTGTTGTGAGCTCTCATGAGCCCAAAGGAAAGAGCTGGCAGGGATTATAACTCTTATAGAACTTCTCAAATCCCCCCCCCACTTTCTACTCACTTTGCATTCAATGAGTTGAGTGTTTTTCTTTATTGGACATTAGACTTGTAGGATGTATTCAGGATAGGTGGAGCATGTTTGTATTATTTTACACATATCAAAATCTGCCTAACCTGGTGGCTGGATAAAATATATTTTTTTTTACGAGTAGCTCAAGATGTTGAAGAAAGATCTTTTACAACAGGTGAAACACATCAATTTGTTCACAATGGGTCCAAATCAAAATGTCCTTCTTGTTCTGGTTAAAGTAGCTGCTTTGTTTAAGCGGAACACTTTTCTTAACTATACTCTAATTCAATCTCGAACCGTAAAGTTCCAATTACAGTTTAATGGGGATGTGTGCTGTGTTTACCGTTAGCATCTTGAGTTCACTGAGATAATGCAGTTTGTTCATTCAAACGAGTTTGACTCTCTCGCTCATTGGTTGGTTTGAACACATCTTACCTCAGATCCCGCAAACAGCTTGAGGAAAGCCTGCTGTCCTCGATCACTAATGATAAGTGCAGACCATTGAGGTACCAAATCAAAAAGCATAGCATTACATACAAATACACTAAAAAGTTAATAACCCTTAAGATACTATAAAATAAATACCATTGAAAAAAACCTGGTATTTATTAACAGTCATTGTGGTTTTGTTTGAGTCACTACTATACTTGACTTAGTACATTATACTACACTATAGGCCTAGTGCTATACTTTCTGATTGTACTAAAACAATTTGCATAACTTCCACAGTATGCTATACATAGGTAGTAGTAGGCTAAAGTACTCCAATGGTTAACACAACTTTTTGTTTATACAAACTATGCTACACAGTGGACCCCCGTGTATGATGGATCGAGACTATAATGCTTTTGTTAAAGTACTATTACCGTGTACAATTATATTACTCTGTTGTATCACCATTGAGCACCCTGATACTAAAGTAAATATTGAGTAGGCCTACTTGTGTAACAATTTATCTTACTCTCAGTGGCCTAATTATTTGAACAGCAGTCCATGAGATGCCATGTTTTGAGGGAAATTACATATTACTTCTATAAAAGTGTGGTAACACAGTTTCCTACAAAACTGTCATCAAGTCACTGCAAATACTGCTTCTACCTCCTCATCCTTATCTCCATCACCAGCCCAGATAACCTCACCACACCTGCATCAACTCAGCTGAATCTTTGACCTAAATGCTACATGTACAGTGTTTGAGCCAGCTGCCCCCAATTATTCTCATTAAAAAGTACACCTGTTAGTCACTCAATACATTATCTAGCTAACTTTAGCTGAATATGTTGGTTCCAATGGAGCTTTTTTTTTTACTGTTGAATTAGTATTCAGCTAAGTTGCTGTCAAAGTTGTGCATCTCTTGGACATATTTTAAATGTCCTTTATCTTTCTGCAGACAAGAAGTGAGGCAAACGGCTTTCTGTTCAGTCACCTAAAAACGAGGTAAGGCAGTTGCTGTTTTAAGCATGGCATTACATGTAGTTATTACTGGAATGAGATTATGAATTATAGTTATTGTATCTTAAAAACGTTGATAAAAGGCAGTGCCACCTCTCAGTGTAAAGGCAACATCGCTTTGTGACGTTTGTAGCTGTTGCTTAATGGCTCTTGAACTTAAGCTAGCTAACGTTAGCTTTGGTGTGAAATGGCTCAACAGTGATTTTAATTGCAGCGAAAATATCCCAAAACACCTGTCGTTTTATTCAACTGAACACCACGAAACATCACCGTGGTTTGGGTTTTCTGGGGTCGGTTATACGAAAGGGAAAGTCATGAGGGAGTGAGGCTAAACAGTGACCGTTATCCGACATAAATAACGTAAGTTAGCTCACGTTACAACTAACGTTGCTTCTGCTGCTGCAAAATGAATGTAGCTAGCTTTACATTAGCAGCATGGCTATCCGTGACCTGTTACTAGAGTTAGCGTTAGCTCAGAATCCACTTAGGTTTATTAATATTACGGTCTCGAGTTGTGTGTGTTAGGCAAACCTTAAAAACAAATAGTCAATAACAGTTCATGGAATTCTCAATTGGCCAAAAATGAGTGTGTTGGTGAACTATTGATTGACTCAGTGGTGATGTTATTTGTATTGGCTTAGAGAAAAACAACAACAACTGGAATCAGTATTAATCAGGATTAATTTAGCTGAAAAGGTTTAGTCAAGGGCCTCGAGGAAGGTCTGCATAGAACACTAATGAGGGATAGTTCATCAACAGCTGCTTCCACATCATGTGGACAGGACGTCCAAATATCATATTTCAATATTGAATGTGTCCTTTGCTTGTGAATGATGTTTTTGGAGACAATATTGATGCCCTGGACTATACAATATACAACATGTGTCGGCCTATATTGTTTATGTGTAGATGCCATTTACTTTTGCCCACAAAGTTCTGAACGTCACTTTTAGTTCATGCGAACTGAGGCGAATGAGTATTTATTTAATTGGTGATTTAAAGTATTTCAGCTTTTGTAGCCTCTGAAGTTTTGGGAAGGGTGTATACACCCCGGTGTTATTTTTGCGTCTGCGTCGTGGACTCTTGTGGAGAGCTCTGTGTCCTCAAAGGTTGCGCGTTTGGGGGGCGAGGGGGGAGAAATCGGCGCTACAACGGTGGCCTTTGGTTAAAACCTTGGAAATAATTGAACTTTTCTCAATTGAAAGATGTCAAACCCTTCCTTTCTTCGCAGTGTCGCCCTGAAGTACCGACATTTCTAGCTGGAATTGGACGTAGAGGGTGCACCTTTGCGCAGAGACCGGTTTCAATGCTGAGAGGCTCCTCTGGGTGCACAAAGACAGCGGCTCGCAGACGAACTTGTTCAGAGTGAACCGGGGACGCTGGGAGGCGAAATAAACAAACCTCCGGACACGAAGTAGCCGCGACCGCGTAGTTTCACCTCGTCAAACACACGATCCCACCACCCATCCAACGTTCACAAGGTAAGGACTTGTTTTGAATGCGTTTCAGCGGGACTAGAGGGCTGCGGAGCGGGGTAAACCTCCTTCGCTTTGGCTTCCCGAGCGTGGTTGTTTTTGCAGAAAATGGCGTCATCGCCCTCTTGTTTCTGCCTGGCCGCGGCGGGGAGAGGGATAGTTTCGGAGACTTGTAGCAGCCTTTACACGTCGCGTTTACCCCCTGAAAGATGAAATCACCTACTGCAGTGTGTTATATTCAACAGTAAACCGTCAGAACGCGAGATAGTTGGTGGTTTCGCTCGGTAGAAGGACGCGCAAAGATGGAAGGGTCACCGGTCCTGTGCGCCAAGCTGCTTCTTGGAAAAGGTGGCACGGAGCCGCAAAACGCAGCGTTTTATATTCATAATAACGCCATCCTCGCCGGCTCCAGGCTCATTCACATGACCACGGATGCTTTGGTGTTAATACCAGGGTGTCGATGGACGTCTTTGTGGGAGCACTGCACCTTGTCTTTGTATGTGTTTTATTCGGGTTAGCTCATTTTTACGCCGCACTCCCCTGCCATGCTGCAATCCGTACGAGGGGCCTCTCTGTTACGGCTCGAAAGCAGCATTTTGTACTTGGCTTTTCCTTTGATCAAGTCAAGCTGTCCCATTGTGGCTCAAAATAGTGTTTTTTAAGCGGACAATATAACCGTGTAAAAAGAGATTTTCGGGAATAATGGGCGCGATGCAAATCGTGCCATGAGAATGGCGACTGCCCTGCGCTCTGGTTCGCTGCCCGCCAGACGAGAACAGCCTGAATGAGATAAAAAAATAAAAGTATTTTGGACGAATCACATAGTTTGCACAAAACTGGGGAAGTCCGGCGCTGCGCAATGATTGTGCTCGCTGCTTTTGCGCAGGGCACAGTGGCAGCAGCTGCTGTAACCGCCGCCACCATTTCGCCGCGATATTTGTGTGTGTGTGTGTGTGTGTGCGTGCGCGTGTTGGCCAACCTTTTGTAAATAGTTGGGGACTCTTGGATAAAAGAGCACAATAGTATTCATGCGGGCCCTTTATGGCCTGTGAATGCGGTCCTAAGTCCCACACCGGCTGTCCTGTCTTCCCCCGTCAGCTACGTGCATGCGTCCTAGCACTGGCCACACATCCACCATAGCGAGGCCACTCGGTTCCCCGTGTGTACGCTCCGCTTGGTTCCTCCTGTGACCTAAAGTCGAGGGCCGATCGCGTGCTGAGTGTCACGGCGCGGGCCATCGCGATCAAACCGAAACAATCCGACAAAACATCAGCCGGGGAGGCTGCACATCGCTCGACCCGTGCACATTTTTATTAAGTTTCCTGAGTTATGCAACCGCATCCCCGTAGAGCGAACCGCTCATCCGCCTTTATTTACCCGTTACCCACCATCGGATGGATGTTCGTGTGTAATATCTCGTGATTTGGACCAGTCCCCGCGGCGGTGACGCGGAATTAGGAAGATATGTCATTTGCAAATCACCCAGTGCCATTTGCGTCACAGCCCGCGGCCTCGCACGCCCATGGGGGGCGATGGAGTTGCAAATGGAGACCGTGTGTGTGTGTGTGTGTGTGCTGACGCTGCCCCAGCTGAAAGGAAACTAATAGACACAGACCCGGGCGGCAACGATCGCCGTGCGCTTCCACGCTCCAGTTGTGCTCCGACTTGGGATTCAGTGTTAACGCGGAAGACCGCGCGGTTTCCTCGGGATGGTTACATTTCCTCGCCCTGTTCGCGATGCGTAAGTGGATGCGTACACACGCTGGCTAAACTCGCTACAGTGGAGTATATCCGCCCGGCTCTCCCTCATGGCGCTAGGTGCATGTGGCTATCGTGGAGTCGCTCGAGTGTGGATAAACGTCTTTCCGCTGGACCGTGATGTGACCGTAAAACCTTCACTAACGGCGCAGAGAATACGGCTGGATTACGTCTCGGACACTCGAAACTCGTTGTTGTTTCATCCACAGCGCGCCACGCGTTACTCGTATGGAGATGAGCAGGGCGTTTATATCCAGGAACGTTTTATTTGTTGCTGTTGCGCTTTTGGGCACTGCGCATGGTTTCATCCACCACAGCTCAGAGAACTTACTCACGAGGCAGAAAGTCTCGAAATTCACAGAACTACAAAGAGCAGATTCAGCCAGCAAGCACAACATGTATAGGGTTATGTTGAGGGGGAAAGATGTTATTCATATATGATCAGTTATACCGGTTGGTTGGTAACACTCCCACTTCTTGATATAAAGCATTCTATGGTAAGCATTGAAATATAATATCTGGCTTTAAGAGAATATGACTGAACTGTTGCAAATTGCAAATAGTGCATTGTATTTTAATCTGTACAATTTCATTTAATTGGACCTTATTGTAATCTTGCCTAATGCTGTTGTATGTGGCTCAGCTATATATTTTCATCTAGGTGACAAATATATAGCTGTGCTTTGATAAAAAGTCTGCAGATTCAGTCAGGCACTGATGTTTCCAGGTGCAGTTAAAACCAAATCAAGGAATACAGATTAATACCCACACCTTGAAAATATGTTCTCAAAGGTAGAGATTCATAGACAACAACCTATGATAATGTACGGCTCAATGCAAGGCTCATTGGTGCAAATTGGAGGCTGCATGTGGCTGTTATTTTAGGATATGATTGTTTGATGAAACTTGATTTGCATTGCCTGGCTCAGACTAAATTCAAACGTAGAGATGGCTCTACTGTACATGTGTTGACAAGTTATTTAATCAGTTCGTACTTCTGACACAGCAAAGATGGCCAGTCTAACCTTGAGGAGGAGTATGAATGGGTAACTAGGACATGAGTGTAGATAACAAAGTAGGTTATAAGGAACAGAAAGAAAACGGAAAGACAGATTGGCCCGAACTTACCAGCACTGGCCCGTATATATTTTAAATACTTTTATATATTTTGCTCCATATTTACAATGTTGTTTTGACCTCAGCTGGCCTCCGGTCATCTCGTGAGACTCGTGGGTTTTTAGTAACCTGAGTTTGTCCTCGTCTCTCTCTCCTAATGAAAGTTCCCCAGGTAGACCATCGCTTTGTACTGCTGCTGACTGCAAGAGTTCAATGATGTCACCGCATGATTCAGTCAGTGTAATGATGTATTGTTGTGTTCACGTCACCGAGTCATCTCCAAACCAGTGTGCGAAGTTAAGTCGGTCAACAAACCCATTAACCTGCCGCTCATGGAGGTAAACAGAGGGACGGACGTTAAGGTGTCCAGCCAGTCAATAAGCAATTCAACTATATGTTATCTGTCAGTCAGCACGCTGCCGTCATACTCTTTGATGGTTAGGGTTAGTACAGGGAGAGATTCCCAGTCGCTCGCTTTTTTAAAATAATCTTTGTACATCACAGTAAATCAAGCTGATGGAGCTCATTGCAGACCTCAGAACAGCTTATGTTTCAATCTGTTCCAACTTTGTTGAGCACTTCATTTTTGTAGATACTGAAATTTGCTCTTTTGGAGGCTGAATTGGTGTTTGTATAATCTTGGTGCATGCATCACACACACACCTCTGCATATGTGTGTGTCAGGGTAGGAAATGCACATGTTTTTTTGGGGGCAATTTTTGCCCCCACTGACTGAAATCCAGGGGCATTTTCAAAAAAATTGGGGGCATTTTTTTGAAACTTGTGAAATAACATTTAACCTTTGTTCAAAATAATACATTTACTTATTTAGGCTTACAATATATGAGCAATTGTCATCAAATGGCAATAAGACTATGAGGCAGTAGCCTACAGATTCAAAGTGTTTTCTTAGATTTATTTAACAAAAAACAAACATAAATCAGACAATCATATTCAATTTTATTCTTATTTCTTTGTGGTTGTTTATTGTTATTATTAAATGTTTTAAACAACTATTAACAATTATTAAGTCAACGATGCCTTGATTACATAAATATCAGTCATTGTATGGAATTATTGAGAAAAAATATTTTTGTAGCACCTCAAATATTGTGATATTACCCATTTCTGTCCTGAACTTATGCATTACTCATTGTGTGGAATTTTTGAGAAAAACATTTTTATAGCACCGTAAACATTTTAAAAATATTTTTTTACTGAGTAAAATATCTTAATTGACTGTCAGTCAGGTATTATTCATTTCCAGCAACCCTCAAATCAAAGCATAAAGACACTTTACGCACAATTTAGGTGTATTTTCTCTTTAACTCACGAGATGCAGGTAGCATGTTTTATACTGAATGTGAATATAATTAATTTAATCTAATTTCCATTATGCAATATGTATACTTTGTTGGCATCTTATTCTGAAAACCGGATGTTCGTCTGAAGAAACCGGATGTTGTCTCACGTTAATCTTTCCGTTAACTTTCAAAGTCCTTCGCTCGCTCCCGATCTGCGCCGTTTAAATGCGTTTACCGTGAATGTCAGCATATAGGTGCACTAACATGTAAGTGTCTGCTGAGTTGACCGCAGTCTCGCAGTCACAGGTCTGTTTAAGAAGCGCTCCATTTTTTTCGGGGGCATTTTTTGCCCCTCTCCTCGTGATATCAGGGGCAAAATGATTTTTCTTAGGGGCAGTTTTGCCCTTTGCCCTCGTGTATTTCCGACGCTGGTGTGTGTGATGTGTGTGTGTATGTGCACCACCACAGGTAATTCTCTATTTACAGAAGAAATCTGTGCAGAGAACGATTTGTCGCCACAGTGATTATTATTTGGGAGTTCTCCAAATACAGTGGTGTGATATTCCCACACTCGCAATATCGCGCACACCTAGTGTGTGTGTGTGTTTGCACATGAGATCACATGTTGTTGTGTTAATGTTGTCACATGGGACGTTACCGTCACCCGCAGTACGATTTGACAAATACAGGGTGACCACTTCCTGAAGTCAGTTTCATTTTATTTATGTTTAATGTGTCAAGTGCATCAGTCAGCTCAGTTCAGCATGTCTAGCGTCCTCAGGTGCCGTTTGACACACGCGGTAAACTACAGCCAGCCAGACTCACCGGGTGAGGATAAAGTCTTGTCGGAGGACTCGGGATAGTGATACCTCGGGAAAACACGTGGTGGTCGTTCAGCTTTCAGAACATATGCCATCTATCTTTTATATTGTACATTGTTGTTTTTGTCAAGTCTAACTTGATACGCCGACGATGAAAAGGCGACCGAGTACCGCAGCGTCATCATATCCTAGATTTCCAACTTTAGGAGACCCAGAAGTAAACAGAACACGGACTCTACCATTCAGTAATGCGATGCGCGGGGGGGACTCTGTCGGCAGGCCGCACAGTCGTTCACATCCTACCTCGTGGTCAGGTGGTGTCGCTGGTGCGTCTGCCAGGAATCAGCATCACGTCAGTGAGTGTTGTGTTGTCCCTCCATTAGGAGGAAGTCCCTTCAGACCACCGCCACGCTGCCGTGGGAAATAACTAGGAGGAGGCAGCGGTGATTGCAGGCAATCTATTGGCTCTCGATTCACGCAAACATGCATACAAGCATACAGTATATATTATGTATATATGCTGTATATATACACATGCACCCTCTTACATGATCAAACATGACAGGCTCGTGGTTCCTCGAGGCTCCAGAGAGGAGGAAGTTGTGCTGTTCCGACATGGATTCTCCTCATTTGTTGCCTCTGAGAAGACAAACTGGGATTTTCCTCCTAAAATAAGAGGCGTTCCCAAAAGGGAAGCGCTTTGACAAATTGATTTCTGGTTGGCATGAATAATATTCACGATGGATTATCAGTGGAGATGGAATTTAAACATCTTTGCTTATGGAGTGTGTGACATTGGAGAAGATGTCATCGGGTGCATTTGTGAAGTATTGAGCTCAGGAAGTAGCGTTGCTGCTAAGAAGGCTCAGTGTGTGAAAATGCCTCGTCGTTAAGCCTTAAATAATTCGTTTTTGGGATCGTCAGTCTCAGATGTTTTTATTTTATGCCTCAGGCATTCGGTCACATCTCGCCCATTCATTTCATACAGGCTCATATTATTCATCTTTTAGCCATTGTTCCTGTGTTACCTTGCATCATCAACATGTTTTCATTGATCTTTATGAAGTTGGTCTCTCAGCTCGTGTAGAACAGCGAAGTATTTTCTTCCTCACATTTCCACAGCACATCCTCTGACATCCAGAACAATGCATTTCTTTCTGCCGCTGTTGTTTGGATGTGTTTGATTCCTAAAAGTCAAAGGTCAGGACATCAATAGTCACTGCTTTCCAAGTATTCCACACCTAAACAACAGTACACGTTTGGAGCGGAATAAGATGGATGTTCAACGTTACAGAAATAGAATAAATCATTAGAAAGCATCCCGTCTGAAGTGTTCGGCAGAGTGAGGGGCTGCACCGTGGATGAACACCGTCCTGGGTTTGAGCCCGGGACCCCTCGGCTCTCATTATCTGAGTCCGAACAGGAGTCACCACTTCACAGCCACGGCTGTCTGTTGCTACGGAAACCGGAGAGTCCCTCGTGTTAGTGTGCGAGCGTATTATCGGCGCATTTGTGTGTCTTAAATGTGTTTGCTCTGAACCTTTTGTAGCACATATAGTCTCTCTGGAAGGGTCGTGCATGTGGTCAGACGGTTGTCTACGCTGGGCTTTTTAAGCCCCGATCAGCACCTGTCAGGTTTTTATGAAACACCTTCTCAGCAAAGTAATGAGACGGTTGGGATTTTGCAACCTTCTTGGTGCCATTGCACAATTAAATAAGACTCCCAATAAGTATCCCAGGACAATCACAGCAGTTGATTACCGTGTAAAAGGGCATCGTGGATGTAAACAAAAGCACTCTTTTGACATTTCTTATTCTGTCACAATTTGTTCTTAAACGGCACGTACAAGTGATTTAAGAGAATCTGTGGCATTCACCAATTTCTCCGCATTCTCTGAATTTTCTCTTCGGCATGAAGCTGTGCAGCCAAGTGCAGAAGATGTGTCCTTTCTTCACAAGGGAAACACACTTGTTTGACTTTAAACACCTCAACCTGAGTGAATTTAGAGTTTGATTCCGAAATACTAATTCATTTAAAATATCCATACCAACGACCCGAGATACTTGCATTGGAGCAGTAACTCTTCCTTTCACTTCTGGGTAATGTTTTTGATTCATGATAATGACCAAATCTCACTGACTCAGTTCACACTGAGTCAGACATTGATTTCTGTCAAAGACCAGTTCTATTGAGGTCTTCATTTTCAACTCATCTGATCTGTGATCATTATGTATCTCTAGTACCTGCTCATTAGTTTGACTGGGTGCTGGATTGTATCTCAGCACGCTTTAGGTGAAACGCTGATCAACATCAACAGGTAATCAGGGGCCACAGGGCTAACAGGCTAACACATGAGAGCATCGATTCCACTCAAGCTCACACTCTCCGCTAAGTGTTCAGCAGAGCTCCATGTCTTCAGACAGTGGACCTGAGACATGAGGAGAGCATGCACACCCCTCATAGATCTACTGAGGCAGATCGTTGCTGTGAGAGGAGAGGGCTAACCGAGGGATGAGTCCACTCCAAAGTCTTATTCCAACTCAAATGGTCTGTTATTTCTGTTAGATGAGGAAGTATAACCTTTCCTGACATCAGTGGTCGGTAGGGTCGACACACTTAATTTCCCATTATAGCTAATGGCTAGTGTTAATCTCCCTCCCTGATATAAATAGAACCTGGAAAGGTGCATAATGCATTAATATCCCTCCTCTTCATTATTCTAGAATTTGAATTGTTTTGATCTAATGCTTCCTCTTAAATTAATTGTGTCTAGATTTCAGTTAAACCTCAACCAGGCAGACCTGAGCTCTTCACAAGTCCACAAACGCGTCCTCCACCTGTCGCATCTCTCCGGTGTCTTCACACAGTTTGATGCGACTGTGGTTTGTGGTGCTCGGCGTCGGATCCTGCCACACTGTATGTCGAGTATAATCTACTGAATGTAGTACGCAACAAGCCAAGAGCAACGTTCATCCCCCACATTTGTTTTGAGCGTTCCACTGTCTGCTCTCCACGTGACACTCTGCTCCAACTGTGTGCGTCTCCATCACTGCAAGTAGCCGCTGCTGTTATTTTATTGCACCGGTCTTAATTAGTCTTACACTTTACGCTTTTCTTTTCTAAATTCAGGGACAAACTACACGCTTTGAGTGGTTTTAATTCTGTGCATAAACTCTTCCTAATCACACGACGCGTCTTTATTCAGGAGCGTACCTGTGTACATGAGTTACACAGCTGTTTGATTTCCCATCACAAGGCAATGCGAGCGATCTGTCCGTCTGTCTTTTCATGCACGCGGTGTCTTTGTGTTGGCAGCGTTCTGGAAGATAATTTGTTCATCTGACCTGCTCCTCTTTGCTTCGCCAAGCAGAGCCCCATGTACTGACTGTGCACGTGTTATTGGAGCAGTTCAGCTGTATTGTAGTGGGACATACGTTGGGGGTAAACCCCTCTGTGGCCCCTTGCCTGTGTTCCCATGTTCGCTCTCTGTCTCGTCTTTTTGGAGTCATCAGCAGACTACAAAACTTTTAGAAAAAAACATTTAAAGTGTGCTCTTTGTCTCCCTCTGCTGGAGGTCAGGCGGGACTACAGATAGACCCGAGCGGAGGCCTGCCTGTGCAGAAGACGTTTGGCTGTATCGTGGTGTGTCAGTGTGTCTTCACTGTAGGTGCACGCGCTCCAGTTCACTTTGTAATCCAAGTTTCCCCATAGTTGGAAGACGAGATATTATCACAGATCAGTGCTTCCCTGATATTCTGCTCAGTTGTTTGTTGTCTTGCTTCTCTGCTTATTCCAGACGTCCATACCTTTAGGACACCTGTGGTGTTTATACACAAACTGCACGAAGCACCTCTCTCTCTTTCAGTTATCAGTTGGTCCGCTGACCCTGGTGACAGATTATGATGGCCGTGTGCCGCTCAGCATGACGTCGTGCTACTAAACCATGTTGAACTAGTGCAGTGTCAGGTGCATGTGGATGTCGGACCAAGCTGTTGTAACGTAGACCGCCACTAGAGGGCAGCATCAAACACTGTATCACCGGTGATGTGCTAGAAATCCATTCTAATGAAGTCGAGGGTCAGGGTTCAATAGTGATACGTAATTATAATAAAGGGGGCTCATAGACTGCTTTACATATGAACACTGTTTTGAATGTGTTGCCCACTCTACTGAGGATACAACATAATGAGAACATTTATATATATAACTATAAATGTAAATATCCATCCTGACATTGGTTATATTCCTGCGTAATAAAGCAGAACTAAGGAGGCTATACGTTGACCCCAAATCCCAGCACATAATTCAGAAACAGCAGAAGTGACTTGTGTGCTTCATATATACATGTGTGCATATTTATGCATGCTGGCTACAACAGTACTTGTTCGTATATTGGTTTTTAATGCAGATCCCCGATACAGGAAAAGTGATCCTGTCATTGTAAGGTCTCCTGGGACAAACCCAGATACCATTAGTGTTTGTTGGTAAGGCCAGAGTACTCCCTAGTGTGCCTCACACACAGTAAGGGGGGGGGGGGGTGTAACGTGGGTTTAATTATCCTGTCAGCAATATGACAAGCAGCCGAATTAGCATTCTGGGTAACAATTACTGTGACCTTTTTAAAATACTTCATTCTGTTCTTATGTTTGGATGTTTTTTCGAAGCAGCTAGTGAACTCATGAAGAGTTTTTTCCGATGCATTCTACATGTTTTCACTCGACGTAGCTGCACAGAAATGTGTCGTACAGTTGGGCAACAGACGTGAAACGTTGTCGTTGATTCGAGGATTAAATTGTGATGCATAAGAATATATAATGACATGCTGCTCACTAACCTGCCAGGACTCTCACTTTGTGCTGTCTTACAGATGTGTGAGAGGTTTGGCTCATTTACAATCAAAGTAACAATGTAGTATAACAATACTCCATTATAATAATGCAGAGTGGCTACTGTTGGTGAGAAGCTATTGAATTATTGATGTGTTAATATGTAAGCGGTACTTTAATGTTGTTGTTGGTCACGGTGGACTTATTTTGAACAACTTCATAAAATGGAAATACACAAGTACCTCAAAATGAGCCGTAAATGTACCGAGTTACTTTTCACTAATAGTGTTAAGAGAATGAAGACATGTTAACATTTCCACTGCTTCTATAACCTGTGGGGCTCCAATAATGTTGTGTATAACTACTGCTGTATCTTCTTGTCCTGACAGTAATGCAACAGGTGCTCTGTGTGTAGTTGTACTGCAGATACACGTACATATGTACACACAGACAGGTAACGGCTAGCCATTTGGTGTAAATCTATACATACGCGTATCTATTTCTATATTTTGAGAAGCTCAGGTACAGACATGAAGAAGTATTTTCTATATGTTAGCCCTACACCCAGCAGCAGTAGTGCTTCATGAAGTGTGGACGTCCTGGGCTCATGTGGGTTGTTGTTGTTGTTGTTGTTGTTGCAGGAGTGTGCTGGAGCAGAAGGCCCCTCTTGGAGACATGGTGAAGGTCCAGAAGTCCACCAGGAGGAAGAGCGCCCACTGTCTCCGCAGACTGGAGGTACTGGAAACAAACCCGACTACAATGCCTGCATGTTAATGTCTAGTGTCACTCCCTTCACTGTCAGCCTGTGGAAAACATACATGTCCTCCCGGGTCATTAACCCTCAGCTCTGGATGCCAAATACTTGTTCTTAGGGAAATTACAGCATGTTTATGCCACAGCCGTTACCTCCACGAGGGGTTTACAGTTTGGGCTCAAACACCGGACAATACGATGAAAGTCACAGTCTTGAGATGCATCCACATACTCCCCTTGTAGGAAGCGCCTCAGAGACAGCTGTTGCTCATTTAATGCGATGCACTTTGTTCATTACAGTCTGTCAGATAGTATTTGTTCCCAGGATCATAATGAAAACATCAGATGAGATTATACTTTGATATAAGGTCTATTCCATTTGATATGAACATGTGTGAATAATGACTAATAGTTGAGAATATCCACCCAGTTCACTGCAGGTCTCAGCACTGTGTTCTTTGTTCCACCTCGTGGTCTTATTGAGCAGTAAGTGGAAGTTAATGGCGAGTCCACCTACTAATCAGTGCCCTTGTCATGCTTCATGCTCGGCCCTTCTCAATGAACAATAACACGAGGCATGAATAGTTGATTGACAGTCAAGATGTTTTTCTTGCCATAGTAACACAGACATTTTAGATTTAAATGAAATAGGTTTCATTATTTCCCTAAAGAGCACGATCCACTGGTAAGCAGTGTTTGTGTGCAGTGGCTGTGATGGTTCGTGTGTGTTGCACGGATGGGTTCGCTGAGCGTTACACACCGTTCAGCTGTTTAATGGTCATTTGATTACGCCGCGGTATGCACAGTGCGTTTGTGTCCAAGTGGCCCACTTGTCCTCGCCGATGTGCTGTAACGCGTCCGAGCGGCGGAGTCATTTATCCCTCTTCAAGGGCAGCGGGGGGACGCGAGGGGTGAGGGAGACGGACACGGAGAGAAAATGAGGATAAATCGGTGGATGGGAAGGGAGAAAAGACCGGGGAGGTCTGGTCAAGAGACGCAGCTACACACACACACACACACACGGACAACACACTCGCAAAGACGGATGTACGTGTGCACACGGGGAGGGTTGGTGTGGAGTCACTTATCTGCTGAAGGGTGGCTCTGAGTGACAAGGTTAATGTCCCCCTACAAAGTCTGTGGGTGCACAGGAGACATGACAACACACACACACACAGGATACCTCATTCTGCCCGACGATATGGATTTTGTTTTTCCAGCAAAGGGTGAAGATTAATTTCATCTAAGATGGGCACTCTGTCCTCCCTTGGGTTCATGCCAGTGTTTCTTTATTTATTCATGATAGGTTTGTGTGTGTGTGTTTTATCTATTACTCATTTGAAGTAGATTGTTGGCGTCTCTCTTTCTTAAACAAGCTATGTGTTGACTTTGAACATTTCTGACTTTGGCGCCTCCTAGTGGCAGTGTGAGGAAACCATTCACTGTGGCAGACGGCTATGTCTGCTGCTTCCCTCACCACCGACACATCTGAGATTATTGACTGAAAGCAACACACAGACTGCACCATTTTCACATGTTTTTGTCTCATTAAGGGCCATTCACATGCCGCGTCTGACATACAAATACATTGTTGTCCACATAGACCGCGTGGAAGGTATGCTCAAAAGTAAACAAACTTTCCCAAGCGCCTTTCTTTTGTTTTCTTTGGTAAATATCAAGTTCATCGCTTTAGTGCAGGGCTACCTCGACATTTACAATCTGTCCCACGGACACAGGACGTCTCAACATCTGGTTGAAAGTTCATCCAAATCGACGCGGACTGATCGAGCAGTGAAGCTACTGTGAGGGATTCACAGAGCTACGAATCCATTCATCTTCGTTCTGACTTTGTTTACTTTAGTCAGTGGGGCTTATTGCTACCTTCCCACAGCTTCATCATCACCGCAATCACAGCGCGCAGGTTAGGGTTGCTTAGTAACGGTAGGTGCAACAGGAGCGCAACGTCTCAAGCACCTTGGATGATAAAAAAAAAAAGGGATGAAATTAGCACAGCTGGCATTTTCCAGTTTTTAGATGCAACATGTTGTTCTACAAAGACACTATAATGGCATTACTTGAGTCCTTTTCCTCCTTGTGTTTGTGGATCTGCACCGTGCTCGTATGTAGCTCATGTCTGCTTCTGGTCCCACAGAGGGCTGCTGGTCAGACAGAGATGGAGGAAGGCCCGCTCCAGCCAGGCCCCCAGCACCCACCACCGGAGGAGCCCCGAGGAGGAGAGCAGTCCTCCGATCAAGCCCAGCTCCAGACCTCCGCTCCGGCCGAGGCGCCGTCGGAGAACTCGGACCAGAAGGAGACTCCGATGGAAGACCAGGACAAGGACGACACCGCGGCCCAGCTCCAGGCCAAGCCTCTGTGGAAGCCCATCCCCCCTCTGCTGCCCGAGTCGCACGGGAGCGGCACCGGCAACACCAGGGACCAGATCTGCCAGACCGAGACCAGCGGCGGTCATACCACAGGTGGGTGAAGTTTTCCTCCCACTGCACTTCCTGCTGCTTTTGATTCATCCCCCTCCTGGCTAAAACTGTCTGTCAGCCTCTAGTGGAGCTTCACCGTCAGAGCGTCAGAGGATGACATCACATGGTGTGTGTGTGTGTGTGTGTGAGGAAATGGAAACCGAAGGAGGCTCTGCATTCAGCGTGCACTGCTGCTCGGCCTAACATGTCAAACATAATGAAAATAACGTAAAATTTGTATTATAAAAAGAAAAGAAGATTCTGAAACGATGTTGCTTGAATGAATGGATACATTGCTATCCGAGGTGTAACCACTTCATCTATCGATATACATTTGTAAAATGGACGACATGGCTATTAAAGCTGCATTTTTGACGATGAAATGGTTGCTCCTGAATGCTGACATGTTTCCTTCCTTTTGGCCTGCCTTACCCATATTCCTCTCTGCTTTTCCATCACCGTAGCGTTCCTCTAGAAACAGATGTAGATGTCTTGATTCACATGCAAATCTAACAGTGCTGCTAAAGGAAGGCGCCACTCATAGTAAAAGGAAGCTGTTTGTGTGGACCGGTGTTTCTCATTGGCTGATCTTTGGCCCTCTGGCAGAGGGGGGGGCGGGGAGGTCGGCGGGTCGCTGACCTGCCCCGCTCGGATTATAGCCGAGGAGAGGTGTGTGGGGGGGGAGGGGGACACTCTGCCACACATTCATACATAATCTCCATCTCTCTCTCTCTGACACACCCACTCACACAGTTGTCATTCACACTTCCAGCTCTCTTTCTGTCTGCGTCTTAGTGGGTGTGTCCGTCTGTGTGCTGGTCTTTTTCTTCTGTCACACACACACACACACACACTCTGTCATGTTGCACTGTTTACCCTGGAGTGTGGGTTTGTGTTCTTTTAAGCAGATATGGGGCCAACAAGGCTCTGAATGTGCACCAGTCTCCAGAAGTAATTTAATCTTTGATTAGAAATAAGTCATTAAATATTTATGTTGGCGTTAATTCAAGGTGCTACGTCCGAAAATGTCAATGGAGAGCAAGCGGCTCGTAGCTAACAGCGCTAACAGAGCTAACAATGTTTACCTGAGGGGGCCCCGGAGGACGCTGTCAGTCGGGACCCCGTTATCAGCTGTAACCGACGTATGAGAGCAGCCGTGAGCTAACCAGTGGGACATGCTCACATGCGCTAATGTGCACTAAAAAGACGACATATGTCAAAGCTAAAAACACACACAGAGGGAGAGTGACTTCATTCTCTGATCAGGTCGGCATATTCCACTGTATCTTTACAATAGTTGTTTGCTGCTCCGGTCATGTTCAGAATAATAAATGCAGCTCTTTTGTCTTTTGACAATAAGGCATCTTGGCTGAACATACCTTTTAGTTTGCAGGCTTTAACAGAAGGGGGACGAACGGGGGACATTTGTCACAGCTGGAAACATTAAAATTGTTTTATTCAGAGCTTTGACATCTCTGTTACAAAATGCTGTTTTTGTTGCAGCAGACATGATGTTACCTTCTTTGACATCAATGCAATGTTAGGAACTAGACGTAGCTCCGTGAGGCCTGTGGTGCTGCGTGTGAGTGTAATCGGTCTGCTCTTGCTGTTTACATCTCTGTTTGTTAGCCCGTTGCCATGACATGTTAACATAGCATTGACGCTGAATGAAAGAAAATGCATGAGAACGGGTAGAACGAGAGCACTTTACCTCCCGGTGATCCCAGCGTGTGCATCATGGAGCCTGCTATTTTATTTCAAATGTTTCGTCCAAAGGATCAATGTAAATGTTGCCCTTATAGGACTGCACAATGCATATAACTGTTATCTGAATATGGCCGACTTGCAATTTTGAAATCACAAGAGGCACAGTATTTGTTGAAGTTGAAATGTGGCAAAATACCATTTTGAATTGAATATTTTTGTGCGTGAGAGATGTCCTGGCCTGCACAGCGTAGTTAACAGACTTAAGATCTTTGTTTGGCACAGATCCCCGCAGACATCTCACCAGAATATTTGACGATTTGGCAGAAGACAAGCTGCCTTGTTTAGCAAAGAAGACAAAAAACACTGATTTTGAATGAATCAAATGACATCCCGAGCAGCACCAGGGCCGCGTGCTGCTGACCCCGCCCCCTCTCTGATGATTGAGGTCGAGCCGAAGCAAAACATTTTCCAACACACATCAGCACACTTCCTCCTGGTCACATCACTGTTTAGGTCGTATCAAAACACTGTTGGACCCCCCTCCCCCCCCTCTGCAGTATACTTTGTGTCTTACCAGGTCCCCCATATCCCCAGGTGACGGTGTGTGTGTTTCTCCAGGTCTGTCATCCTCTCATGTAATTATACGCCAGCTTTGATAAAAAAAAACAATCTGTGTGTGTCTCTCCAGGTCTCTGTCTGGAGCCCGGAGATCCTCCTCTGCTCCAGCAGCCGCTACAGACCTCCAAATCTGGCATTCAGCAGATCATTGAATGCTTCCGCTCAGGTTCGTGTCTGTGTGTTTTTTGTATTTATTATTATTTATGATGCAAGTGTTTTTGCCAATGGCAGAAATGGTCTCAGTCTTTATATCTGGCAGCCTAAGCATAAGATGTAGACCCCTTCGTTCGATAACAGCAGCTCCAACAGCTCCGATTCCTGAGCTCTCGAAGTACGCAAAGCATCTTATTCTCTCGTCGTCACATGTTGTGAGCCAGCCGAGTTGAGTTTTCAAGGGTTGAGGCACTCAGTGGTTGCCACTGCTCCCAGGCAGAGCCAACATTTCGTGGGTCAGCGTGATTATCTCCTGCTGTCGTCCTTATTGCGCCAGTGGCAAAAGAGCAATAGACGCCAAGGACACACAGTTCTGAAACGCGGGAGGACATAACAATGTGTGTTTTGTGTGTGACGTCAGGAAGGTACGGACATCTGTGTGAGTCACCCTAACGGTGTTTACGCAGTGATTTTGCATGAAACGTGCCGGCATGCTCACTACAACACCGGAACAAAGGGAAGGTGGTGACAGCAGTGACGCAGTCATCATCTGGTTGCTTTAAAATGTCAGTGAGAGAGGTTCAGGAAAATGTACCTTTTGGGCATTTGATACAGACTGGAATTGATCATCTCCTCTCTGTTTAAAGGAATACTTCACCCCCAGAATAATCATTCGTATATCAATTACTCAGCTGTTACCTTGAGTTTGTGAGAATTTGTTTTCCTCACATGCCACCACGGTTTTTTGCAATGAATCGTGCGAAAGTCTGTATGTGACGTGGTAATATGTCCTATAATTCTCCTTGGAATCACTAAAGGTAGTCGTCGCTGCTTTTCTCTTTCCTCTCGCAGGCACCAGCCAGCTGAAGCACATGCTGCTGAAGGAGGTGGACACCATCTTTGAGTGCAAACTGTGTCGCAGTCTGTTCAGGGGCCTGCCCAACCTCATCACTCACAAGGAGTACTACTGCCTGTCACAGCTGCCTGAGCCCGACGGTTAGTGATGCAGCACCGAGCCACGGCCAGAACCTGTGTGCATGCTGAGAACATGCACATGCACATTTGTACCGATCACATCAAACAGACAAACAGAGACTCCTTGAACACACACACACACACACACACCTATGTACAGAATCATTGATTACTTTCACATCTCCTCAGGCTTCTCCACATTTCACTTTCATATTCTTCCTCTCCATCTTTCCCCTACTCATTACGCTCCTCTTATCCCCTCTGTCTGCACACAGCACTCTTTTTTTTTTTTTTTATTCCTTTGCACACAAGCTCGCATGCACACTGTGACATGTTCAGTCCGTCAGTCGTTTCGCTCACTCTCCACGTATCACGAGGGGAATTGGCTTTGATGTGGCAGCATGTGTGTTTTTTATCTACTTCTTATTCGCCACCAAACGTGTCCACACCTCTATTCTGTGCTGCTCAGAAGTGTTGGGAGACTCGCCTCTCCTCCTAAAAGAGAAATCATTGTCAAGACAAACGGTCTATTACATTTTCGCACCGTTTTATCCACTTTTCGTGATTGTCGTTGTAAAAAATGAATTCATTCCACCTGCTTGCGTGTTTAATTAAGTTGTCCGTCGGCTTAATTATTCTCAATCAAGAGTCCGTGTCCAGTGACTGAAAGTGTAGCGTAATGTTATTTTGATAAATGACTTTAATTGGTGTCTATTTTTCAGCATTGAGACGCTGGGCATCAATTGTGTGGTTACTAATAATCGAGCCCCGACAGTGCAGACTCCAGCGAGGATTTGTGGTCCATTTTTAAAGTGCCCGAAAAATACAGTTCCTCTCTTTCCATCCTCTCTTCATCCTGCTGTAAACAAAGAGGAATGTCCACATAAAGGACGCTTCAGAGAGGCTTGTTCTGGCCCTAGTTTTGTACCAGTAAACACATTATTGTTAATAATAAGGACTGAACCTAATCGTTACTTTACGTTTGTTTTAAATGTTCTCATTTATTTGTTTTTGATTGTTTCTCATTTGATAGGTTCATCGGGGGATGACAGACAGAGCGCAGCCATGAAGGATTTATTGGAAGCCATATATCCCAGAGTCCCGGACTGCGTGGTCCGCCTGGAGCCCATTCAGACCACCAACAAGGCCGTGTTCCAGTACCTCTCCACAGAGGAGGAGCTGGCTAGATTCCCATCGCACACACCCAGGTAGGTGCTATGCCAATTTGGTTAGGTTTTCCATAGAGGAACACAAATCCATTTTGTGCAATGTGGTCTCTATGGACCCCGACGTCTTGTCATCTAAAGCTCTCACCACGCGAGCGGGCGTTTCTAGGCTTGTCCCAGCCGTCCCCGTGTCTCTTGACTGTTTCGTCTCGACATCCTCCACAGTGCCAGAGAGAGTCCGGTAGCGTGGGAAGGAGAATCGGCGGAGGGCGTGGACAACAACCAGCCGAGCCAGCTCGCGGGGCCAGAGAGCCACAGCAGCCCGGGACAGAAGGCCGAGGAGGAGGCCAAAGAGGAGCAGCCACAGCCCGAGGACGAGGCGTCCACGAGTGGGGTAGGTGGCTGGGTAGAAACACCTCTTTGCGGTTGATCTAGTTTCCCACATTGCCTTGTTCATCACACTCAGTCAGTCTCTCTCTTCTTGGTTCTCTCCCTCCCGTCCAGGTCGAGGATGTGACGATCTCCTGTTGCCTCTGCGGTCAGGACTTTAACTCGCGCCGCAGCATCCGGCGTCACTGCCGCAAAATGCACCAGAGCAAACTGGAAGAGCTCCGGAAGTTCACAGAGACGCGCACGGTTCCCACCAGCCTGCTCTCTATGGTGAAAGGTAAGAGCTCAGTCAAAGACAAAGACTGGAAGTGGTGATTTAGGATTTGAACTAACTACAATCGCTGTTGTTGTTGCTGCTGAAGGCCGGCCGAGGACCCTGAGCACCCCCACTGGAAAGTCCTGCCCGGTGTGTTTCAAATCCTTCGCCACCAAAGCCAACGTACGTCGTCATTTCGACGAGGTGCATCGCGGTCTACGGAGGGACGCCATCACACCCAACATCGCCTCGCGGCCCGGCCAGCCCTTCTCTCTGGAGGCCACGCCCCCCAGGAAGAGCAACAGCTCCTCTCCAACACGCGGCAGCAGCTCCAAGACCAGCCCCGTGACCCCGAAGACAACGCCTTCCAACCAAACCCCGTCCAAACCGCAGAGTCAGCCCCCTGCCTCTCCACAGGCGGCCCCGGCCTCGAGTCGCTGCACGGTCTGCAAGAGGAACTACAGCTCTCAGGTTGGTCTGGTGTCCTGCTGGCAGCCTCAAACCTTTCTAGCTTTTGCCGTCTTAAAAGTCTCAGGTGCAAGCAGGAAGAGGTGTTCTTTTTAACATCTTAATTTGGTTGTAATGACTGTGGAGGAAAGTGTATTCATTTTTCAAATTCTTGTGTGTATTTCAGCTCATGTTGAAGAGGCACATGCGTATTGTCCACAAAATATTCAGCATGAAAAGTAACAAGTCCGCGACCACGCCAGCCCCCTCTACTCCGGCAGCCACTCCGAGCATTAGCGATGTCAGCGTAGGCCCAAGCAACAATGTCTGCGTGAAAGAGGAGGCAGTCGAGCCCTCGGATGAAGACGAGGAGGAGGAGGAGGAGGAGGAGGAGGAGAAGGAGGAGGAGGAAGAAGAGGAGGAAGAGGAAGAGGAGGCCGACAGCAGTCCGGCCCCGTCTCCTAGCGAGAGCCCCGTGCCGGCTAAAGCTGTTCCCGTGGCACAGACCGCCCCGAAGGTGAAGGTAGAGGAGGCCCCGTTGAGCCCAAAGATGACGCCGTCCGTACCTTCGTCATCCTTGCGTGGCAGCAACGCGTCCGGCGGGGGCGGGCTCGCCAAAACAACCAAACTGTCGGTGGGTTTCGACTTCAAGCAGCTCTTCTGCAAACTGTGCAAGCGGCAGTTCAGCTCCCGCCAGAACCTGACCAAGCACATCGAGCTGCACACGGACGGCAACGACATCTTCATTAAGTTCTACCGCTGCCCCCTCTGTCGCTACGAGTCGCGCCGCAAACGCGACGTCCTGCGTCACGTGACGGTGGTCCACAAGAAGTCGTCCGCGTACCTCGGCAAGATCATGCCCAAACTGGAGAGCCGGGCGGTGAAGAGGTTAGCCGAGGTCGTCCTCAGCACTCCGACCCCCAACAAGAGGCCAGGCGGCGCCAAAGAGGAAGTGAACGGGCGTCACGCTCCTTCGTCGTCCTCCTCCTCCCCTCCTTCGCCTCCCGTCACTCGCAAGCAAGAGTGCTCCACAGCGGCGCCCAGCACCTCGTCAGCTTCCTCCTCCTCTTCCTCCTCCTCCACTTCCTCGTCCTCCGTCCAGCCTCCTGCCGCCGTCACTCGGAAGCAGCAGGACGTCTCATCGCCAGCGTTGGCCCCGTCCCCTCCTGTCACCCGTAAGCAGGAGAGGCAGCAGACCCACCAGCCTCGCCCCCTCAGCCCCCCGCTGACCCGCCGCAGTGAGAAACACACACACCAACGCAACTCCACCTCCGGCAGCCACACCCCACACACCCGGCGGCACGACGCCCCGTCAGAGAGCAGCGGCGCGGGGTCGTCGTCCTCCACCGAAGTCCGAGTCACCAAGAATTTCTCCCTCCACGCCTGCGACCAGTGTGGACGGGCCTTTGCCAAGAAGGTATTTGATTTTTCATTGTCTGCATTCTGCACACACGTGACATTAGATGTCTCAGCTGCTAGTCTGATCCATGTAATGAACTGTAGCGTGCGTCTGTGCACTGTGTGGATCTATTTAAAGTGCCCGCTCTTGTCTTCGACTCGTTCTCTCAGCTGTACCTGGAGTCTCACAAGCGAAGTCATCGCAACGCGGTGACGGCGGCCGCCAGCAGGAGGAAAGGAGTCAGCACCCGCTCCAAATCCCTGGTCTGGTGAAGCACACACACACACACCGTAAGAACACGCAGGTGTACCCACTGTACGGGGACGCTGTCTACTCGTCCTCTCATTTTGCTCTCTGTTTTCTCTCGAGTCGCACTGGATTTCTTCCCGTCTTGTTTTCTCTCTGCTGCTGCTGCTGTGTAGTCACAAACCACAAAGCGAGGCGGCTCTGTGGTGTGTGTATTTGAGCAACTTAGTTTGTGTGTGTGTGTGTGTGTGTGTGCGTGTGTGCGTGTGTGCGTGCGTGTGTGCTTGTTACAAGAGAGGTGTGTGTATGTTTGTGTAGAAGACCATTCCCTTGGGCAAAGATGTGACACCACAATCATTCTGCAGGCTTTAATTGACCACTGAGCAGCTGTTTCCTACGTTCTCCCTCTCGCTTTACTTTTCCATGTATCACACTGCTCATTAGAGATCTTCCTCTTTTCTAATTGTTGCTCTTTTTTTCCTGGGTCTTTCCTCTTTCTTCCCTTCTTTTTCTCTCTTGATCTTTCCCCTTACTCTCGACTCTATTCATCCTCTTGTTCCTCTCTCTCTCTCTCTCTCTCTCTCGCGCTCTCTCTCTCTCTCGCTCTCTCTCTCTCTCTCTCTCTCTCTCTCTCTCTCTCTCTCTCTCTCTCTCTCTCTCTCAGTCAGCTGGGGATAATGGACCAGCGAGCCTCTAACAATGAAGAAGCCAATCAAAACTGACGGAAGGAGCACAGAGCAGCGATGACAGAAACAAACAGAAGGAGTACGATACAGGAGTGAAGTACAACGGATTTCCACCTTTTGCTTCAGAACCAAATATATTGTTGGTATCGAACATTTCTTTTTTTTTTTTGTATTTTTTGTATAGTTTCATTTTGAAGCCAGCCAGCTTGCTGGACGGTGGCGCTGCTATCCTCAGAGACACTGTTGTGAAGAGAAGACTCACTGATACTGTATACAGTATATTTACCTACGACGGCATGTGTATAGATCCAAAGGCAGGGGGCTGATTTGTACTGTGAGTGTGTCTGTGTCTGTCTGTCTGTGTGTGTGTGTGTGTGTGAGTGAGTGAGTGAGTGTGTCTGTGTCTGTGTGTGTGTGTGTGTGTGTGTGTGTGAGAGAGTGTGGGATCAGAACTGGATCGTGACCTCCACAGAAAATCGACTGGAAACCTAATTGTTGAATTTATTTTCTTTTTTTTCGGAGAACGCAGAATTCGATTGGACCGTTGCATTCCCAAACAGATGCACAAACCATATGTGGGTCCATGGCTACTTCTATAGTGGTTTTAGGGATACATTCAAGCTCGCCTTTATCTTCTTGTGTAAGTGTTTCTACTGAGAAGCAAACTGATCAAAAGTCCACTTGTAATATTCTTCATTATATCTGCTCTGTAGTGACCAACAGCAACTGGGGTGAATAGTTTATTATTTACAGGGAGTAGTTGAGTTAAGGGAAACCCCAAAGTATAATCTTCCCTTAAAAATTGTGTGTTCGCTGAGAAAGAAATCCTCTGATCGACCCTGTTTTCTCTCCATATATTAACAAATGGCATAAAGTATGAAGGTATGAGATAAAACAGTTTTGACTTAACATTTTTACAAATGCTCAGTAGATGAAATCAAATTAATGATATTATCTTCTCATGTAACAGCTCAGTTTGACTGCTACCTCTAAGGTGCACTAACACGGTCAAAACATTCACACGATCAAATTATCACCATTATTACCCCCCCACATGCAGAGATGTGTTCATGTGTGAGACTCTAATTCGACGGAGCAGAAAAGATGGGATTGCACAAAAATATCAATTGGTAATCTGCGTTTGAATGCATATTTCTTTCGCGGTCGGGTTGCTGTTGGTGTTGCAGTAACAGCCGTGGAAACCATTAACTGGAAGTATTTGTTTTGTGTGTTCCAACGAAATATCGACCGCAGTCATCTTGCTTGTCGCGAAGCAGGAAGCTGACCCCGAGGCGACACGTCTCTCCGCTGTAGTGCCTATGAGCAGCAGGTGTGCGGGTGCTAATCCTCCTTATTTACAAAGGGCCAAAACAGCAGGGAGGCTGTCACACGAGGCCCTGCTAAGCTCAACAGTTCTGTTATCAAAAGGTAAAAGTTTACATTAAACTTCTTTGTTCCATTCACAACAATTGTACTCAAACTTAAGAGGGGGGGGGGGGCTGCATTTGTTTGATGACAGCGACGGGTACCCCGAGGTAGTCTGTGAAACACTGGCACAAGCGTGATGGAGGAAGACCAAATGTAGATATGTCTTAATGTTCAAAGAGAAAAGCCATGAAATGGAAGAAAAGCAGAAAAAGAAAAGGAAAGACCAAACTATTTTTTATAAGTGAAAGCGCTACTGCGACACGGTCTTGAGAACATGTATATATGGATTATAAATAATAGTTCTAATAGTCACACTAGTTATTGACTTATACTTAACTGTCGGTTGCTCATTATGCTTCCGACGTGTCCGACTAGTTGATGCTCCGCCGCCGGTTAATGCCGAGGCGGCTTTGCGTCGTTCCACGATTTAGTTTTCTTTGTTTGCGTCGCATTCCCGTTTTTTCAAGGAGGTTTTTGTTGTTGTTGGAACGTGCGAAGAGAATTCAAACCGGAGGAGACTCTCTTTTGTTTTGTTTTGTTTTTTAAATCTCGTCATTTCTTTTCCTCATCAGCTGTAATGTGTTCTTCAGCTCACCTTCTAGAGAAGCCTTTCAGTTGTGACAAGAATGTTGAAAAGCAACCACTCAATAAATAAATATGTACTGCTTCAAACCTCACCGGGGAGTTTTTTTTTTTTTTTTACGAGTCATATACTTCAATCAGTCATGTTTGTTTACTGCTTGTGCAGAGAGGGGATTTCATTTGCCTTCTCGGGAATTATTTTTCTGAGATTTTTTTATTTCACATCCCCAAAAATAAATTGTGAACCCGCTGACCTGTGATGGTCCACACAAAGTGCTATACAGCCTATATGCTGTGGTTTGATACAATTCATCACATTGTAATGATGGTTATTATGAACTGATCATATTTTTAGTGTGTTATTGTTTTTGTAAATTATGAATTATTAAACAGTCAGATGAAGCAGTAAAATGTACACAATTTCCCTCTGAAATGTAGTGAAGTAGAAGTACTATTAGGTAGCATTAAGTGAAAGTACTGAGAGTACAAGACAAGTACTACAGTACATGTATAAGTTACATTCTTCAACAGCCGATTTACCTGTTAATAAAAAAGAAAATCCAAATTCTCTGACGTGCCGCAAAGGTCATTTTTGATGTTCTTTTTTTTCCTCTTGCAATAACGCAACTATTGCCGCGAGATGGCGCCATTGCTCCGCGTGCCTCCACCCCCCTTCCGCCGCAGCGAAGCCCCAAATTGGACGTGTTGCGCACATCTTCCCCCGTTGTCACACGAGAGAACACCCGGGTCTGTCTCGATTGCTTGGTTTCTCACACCACACAGCTTATCAAATTGTTATTACACAGCAGATGGGATGCGGTTCATTTATTTAATTCCATTCACCACAAAGGGCCACGGCGCTATGGTTTTACAAGGGGGGGGGGGGGGGTTCAATGGGCGCAGTAAAAATGGATTTAAGTTCAGGCAATTAAAGTGTGGCGCAACGCCCGTGTGAGCATATTTTTGATGACTTATTAATGTGTTCAAATAACCAAAGCCCTCTACTGTGGAAACTATCGATTCGATGGATTGGTAATACACTTGATTGAATGGGTGGACTCCGCTGGACGACAGTGGGTGCAATTAGACGATGAGTTGTTGCGGGTGGGCTGGACTCGATGCCTGGGATACATATGGTTCATGTAGTGTGTGTGTGTGTGTGTGTGTGTGTGTGTGTGTGGGGGTGTGTGGGGGTGTGTGTGTGTGTGGGGGGGGGGGGGTTGGTCTCCATTCCGGCTGTGGAGAGTCGTGCGCTGTCCCTTTCAGCACCGACGACCGGAGGAGCTGGAGAGGAGTGAGCGCGCGCGGACTTTCGTGGAAAGGGTTTTACGTGCGCAAAGTGCGGGGAGCTTAGCGAGGACCATGGATACAAATCAGGTGCGTTTTGCCAACATTATTGATCATGGCTGTCATATTCCGTGTATGAGGAATTCCTCTGCTCTCTCTTTATCTTCTCTCTCTCTCTCTCTCTCTCTCTCTCTCTCTCTCTCTCTCTCTCTCTCTCTCTCTCTCTCTCTCTCTCTCTCTCTCGCTCTCTCTCTCTCTCTGTATCTGAGACTCATTCTTGGGTATTGACTTCATTACAGGCAGCCTCCCTCTGCTGCCTCCTTAAACAAGTGCGGGGTTAATAATTGCATTTTCACCCCTTAAATCAGCTCTGCTGATCACGACGGAGCACTTTTAAACATCGGCTGTATATATATATATTTTTTTTCTTTTCTTCTTCGTGTCTTCGTCTTGTGGATGGTAAATTGTCTTTGCTGGTGTATGAGGGGGGGAAGAATCTCACTCCAGGAGGTTCTGATATTTGTGGGGAAAACTGCTGAGCTCCGCAAGGAAGTTGCCTGAGGCGGACAGGGACCCCAAGGAGGAGTCCGCGGAGGAGTCTGGAGACGGTGCTTCTCACACGCTGTCGGTTCAATTCAATTTTCTGAGGTATCTCATATGCTATCATTTCGATTTTTTCCTCCCTCCCTTCTGACCAAATGCTGTTGCCTCTTTTTTTCCCTCTTCTTTTTGCTGTGGGTGTTTTCTCTCTTTTGGGGGCATTCATCCTGACATCCCTCAGTGTATTTTGGGCAGACTCTCTTATTGTTTCAATTTGTCTTGCTGCCGATGTGTTATGGGATTTTATTGATTTTTGCTCATTTTCATTTTCACATGGATTCTGTACAATATAGTGGTCAGGTGAGTAAATGTCTTCCCAGCACGTAGAAGTATATGTTTCAATTAGTCACTCAAAGATTGCGTGGGTTTTGCGTATTGAAAAAAAGAAGACATGAACCATCGATCTCCATAATTACACCATTGCAATGGTGCTTCTCTGCTTTCACTGTCTTAATTAGGGTGCAATGATCAGAATGCCACCACTGCTAGAAGCCACGCGGGGCATATGAGCATATACACCCTCAACACTTTGATCTCTCACATAGTCACATTTCTGAACCTGTGGGCCGCGTTTTATCTCAAATGACCTCATCATGTCACAGGCATCCGTTTCAACGATCATGCGTGAGCTTAACTCTGTCTCTTGGAAGCTGGGATTTTACATGTTTATCCATATATTAGTAGACAATATCGTGTTTTCACTTGTAGAGAACGTGAATGGGAAAATATGCTGGATTTAGTATAGATGGCTCCAAAACACAGATTATTTTAGTGAAATATGAAATATATTGCATTACAATGGATGTCACATGTATGGATATGCCTAATATATGCATTTAACTTAATATTAATGTAGTCATTATGTTTTTTGGGTCAGCCTATAATGAATTGGGGGGGGGATCCTCGAAGGTGTGTGAGTGTGTGTGTGTGTGCGTGTGAGAGAGTGAGAGGACAGGGTGTACTGACTTGGCTCATTGGCCCACGATCTTGCTAAAATCATTTTGCTGCGAGAAAGTGCACAGGTAGACAGGAAAAAAAGTCAGGTATGAGACGAGTCAGAGGAGATGGTGACAGAGAGACAGGCAGCAATTGTTGAATGAGACACCGTTTTAGAGAGAGAGAGAGAGAGAGAGAGAGAGAGAGAGAGGCAGGAATGCTATCTCTTTCTGCAAAGAGCAGCAAGCCCCCCAGAGGAATGAGGAGGCCTGCAGAAGACGATATGAGGAGAGAGAGAAGGAGGAGACGGTGAATTAGAAAGGGAGGAAAGGTGGAGGAGAGAGGGAAACGTGAAGAAACTGCGGGAGGTGAAGGAGTGGAGGGGTAGGAGGGAGATTGCACAGAGGTCAGGTGTGGAGTGAAGAGGGAACAGCTGGAAATGAAACAGAAAAGTAGGCCAGATATAGAAAAAAGAAAACCACACAGTGCGAGTGGGCAACACTCATCCAGACAGCCAACCGTGGGTGTAAATGAAAGAGAGTGATGATCCAGCTGCAGCCTCTTGGGCTTTAAACCTCTTCATCTGCGAGCCACTAACCACCACAGGGGAGGAAACCTCCCTCTTCAGGAGGTCCTCCTCCTTCCTCTAGGCTGCCACACAGGAGAAGATATCTGTTGTTGTTTTTTTACTTTTGTAAAGCCTCATAAAAGACAAAGACGTGGGACTCAAAGAGCAAAAAGCCACAATCAGGTTATGAAGAATAGCAGGTGTGCATTACTGTCACATACAGACAAGGTGTGAGACTTTTCACCCCCTTTTGAAATAACCAATGAGAGTAAATGAAACTTTTAATAACCTCAGGGCCTCAGCGCCGTCATGAAACATTCACACGTTGCACTGATCTGACTTTTCGGTGGCCCTCTCGAGACGTTTGCATGTAGTTACATCTTGAACTTGAAAAGTGCACTCGGTAGTTTGCGGATCTCCGGCCCCCGATGTGTCTGTCTCCCTCTTCCCTCCCAAATACAGAAGAGCAGAGTCAAACTCAACTGTCCCTCTCTGGCGCTCCCTTACATTCCAGACGGCAGCGTCGACGGCAAAAACAGGGATTTCGTGACCAAAACTTTTTTTTTTAAACGGGTGTCGTTTTTTTTTTTTGAGCCAAGACAAATGCCGAAATGTGGCTTTGCAGCAGGCCAGGGCAGGGTGTGCTTTTAGCCGATTGTCAGAAATTCATACAGTCCTAAATGACCAAACCTTTTTCGGCTCATGGGTCCAGCAGTGTGTAAGATTAGCCGTGGACAGACAGACACATGCACGCACACATACACACACACACACGAGCCCTGGCGCATTATCTCCGCCCACGTTTTATAACATGAATGTGTCGCTCCCTGGACTTAATAAAGCGTCCTTTAGGTCCCCGTGGTGGCTCCCTGTTTGGGAAAATCCGATTAATGCCAAAAGTTAAGAGCCGGAATAATGAAAAGCAGTGTGGTGAGCTGAGTCTGTGAGCTACAGTGGATCCTATTAGACTACATTCGACTACATACAAAAGTGTTGAATAAACAAGTTTTGCGGCGAGTACAATAGCGGCTAACCTATATAAAGCAGCCGGGTTTTTTAATAGCTGGAGCTGAGTATGAGTGGCTTTGACCTAATTCCATTTAGAGTGGAGAGGAGCTCATACATTAATTGGGACAGAATTGAGTTACAAATGGATTCATCGAGAGAGCGGCTCACGCTGCTCAGATCTGAGCCTGGAACCTGTTCGGGGGCCCTTGTGGGTGTCACTGAATATTTAAAAGTTCAAGTTATGTGAATGATGCTTTGCTTTAGGAATCGTTTACTGATTTTTTTTCTTCTTCTTTAGCGGGAAAGCTCTTTGCAATGAAAGTGTAGGATTTGATCCCAGATTATATGATCAATCGGATCTCATTTAGCGTGATTTTTGGCAAGGCCGGATTAACCCACCAGTGGCGGCCATTGCAAAATGGAGCCTTTGAGCCTCTACTGGCGTAACATTATCGTGGTACCAAATTCTCATCTATCGGCAAGAAAGTGAATAATACGTCCTAAAGTGTCGAACACTATTGTTTTAACATTAGGATGCAGCTCAGTAGTCCATTTGTGCTGAGAGATGGTTATTTAAGGGAAGATAAGCAATGGAATGAACTACAGGGCTACTTAAAGGGCTACATTGTGTGAAAAAAGGCCACGTCAGAAGCATAATTCATATTTTAATTCATAGCATTGCATCGCTACCAAGAGCTACATATCCCTTGTTAGACATAAAGTGAATGCTCTCTAGTTTAACAAAAGATTTCAGGAAAAAACTGTTGAAAAAATCAACAGTCTCCATGGAAAATGAAAAAAAATAAAATCTGAAATTTAGTCAAGACCAATTTTTAATTCCCTGCCCAAACCAAGTTCTAACCCTTTCTCAAGGATACAGCTGCTTAATATGCATTACTGCCAGGGATGGAGGTGCAACAGGAAGATGTTTGGAAAAAAACTTTCAACATTACACTACCTGTTGTGATTTCTAGCTCTGTGTGTGTGTGTGTGTGTGTGTGTGTGTGTGTGTGTGTGTGTGTGTGTGTGTGTGCGCGGCAGGGTGCCGCTGGATGTAATGTGTTCATTTAGCTGCAGCAGAAACAGCAGGTGTTTGAATGAGGCCCCGAGGCACTCGCGCGCTCTCTCTCTCTCACTCTTTTCTCTGATGTCTTTTGTTTCTCTCACGTGGTTTTCCTCTGTCTGTCCCCCCCCCCCCCGTCTCACTGCATCCTCCTCCTTCTCCTCCACCTCTTCCTCAACCTCGCTCCGCTCTTCCCTCCGTCGCTCTTCCTCCTCACCTCCACTGCAGCGGGGAGTTTGCGCCTTCCTGCGAATAGCCCCAAGGAGCCTGCCAAGGTTCTCTCTCCTGTCATTTTAACAGCTGCTTCACTCATCGATATGCCAAGAGACAAGTGTGTGTGTGTGTGTGTGTAGAGGTGATTACAAACTGACAGACTTTGGGTTTTCAATTATAGAATGGCAGTGCACATTTTGACAGGTCCGTGAAGGCGAAGGAGCGTTGTGTGTATTTTTAACTTGTTTTTGCCTGACTGCATTTTCTGATTGCCCATGAGGTGGTTTTACACATGTTTGTCAGGTGGACCGTTCATCCCCGCAGCAGCTTGATGTTCACACCACACTGCTACTTAGAAATCCTCTCCCTGTCTCTCTCCTGCAGGCTCTACTGAAGATGTGACTCGCGGATTACAGGCTCAACTCCCCAACTCTATATTTCTACTGCACCGCCGCCACGTTTCTAAGCTTCGCTCTTTATCACGCTGGTCCATTCTGGAATATGATTCGCTCATGGGGCTCGGCTAGCTCCACCCCTGGGGTCCTCTACTCCTCCCCCTTTGACCAATAGGAAGGCCCTACTTTTTAGTATTCCCAAAAACACATCCTCAGTTTTGGAGTATCCATCAGAAAGCCCCATTTTAACACTTGGCTCTTGTTTGGTAATCAATCCTTGATCATGGAACCACAGTGGAACCCGACTTCCTGTCCGCAGTCTCCCTCTGTCGTCTTCCTGCTCATGGCTACTTCGTACACTTGGCTCCTTCCCGTCGCCGCCCCTCAGCGGATCCTAATAGACCCCCAGGCGGCGCCTGAGTACGCCCACTCCATCCGACTGGACGGCGACGTCATCCTCGGCGGATTATTTCCCGTGCACTCGCGGGGGGACCGCGGCACGCCCTGCGGGGAGCTGAAAAAGGAGAAGGGCATCCACCGTTTGGAGGCCATGATGTTCGCCATAGACCTGATCAACAAGGACCCCGAGCTGCTGCCCAACATCACGCTGGGGGCCCGCATCTTGGATACCTGCTCCAGGGACACGTACGCTCTGGAGCAGTCCCTGACTTTTGTGCAGGCCTTGATTGAGAGGGACGGCTCCGACGTCCGCTGCGCCAACGGGGACCCTCCCATCTTCACCAAGCCAGATAAGATCGTAGGGGTGATAGGAGCCGCGGCCAGCTCGGTGTCCATCATGGTGGCCAACATCTTGCGCCTGTTTAAGGTAAGATTTAAGTGGAAAATTGAATCATTTTCTCTCCTCTCTTCTTCTCATCTCCTCTCTTTTGTGTGTGTGTGTGTGTGTGCGTACATTTCTGTCTCGGCCGCTTGCACACTTCTTCCCCTCACTCATCATCGCCGAGGAGATAAAGTTCAGTGATGACAGCCAATTAAAATGTAGTCAGTCTTCCTGGAGGTTTCAGCAGCAGTGCCACTTCTTCCTGCACATATATGGAGGGGATACTTTTTTTTTTAGCCTGTGCATTTGCCTTTAGAAGCCTAAAGTGAGATTTAATCTCTTCGGCTCAGAAGTGTGTGTGTGTGTGTGTGTGTGCTTACAGTATGAAAAAAGATGTGTCAAGTGATGCTTGTAAGGAAGGCTTTGCGTGTGTGTGTGTGTGTGTGTGTGTGTGCATGTTTGTACTGCACAGCTTAGATCATTCCTGGTTTGTGCTTGGGCCAAATGAAAATGGCTGCCAAACACGGGTATCAATTACTGCTGAAATCGGTCAACAGCCACTTCATTCAATGCAGTGTGTGTGTGTGTGTGTGTATGTGTTCGGACATCTCTTTGTGTTAGTATGTTTCCGAGTACACGCGTGGGCCTAATTGAGCATGCTTACGAGTGCTCATGTGTATGCATGCAGTGTTTCCTCCCTTTGTTTGTGTCCTTGCATGAAGCGCCGCATATATCTGTGACACTCGTGTTTAAGTGTGCGACTGGATGAGTGCGCTTATGTGTGAGTGTGTGTGTTGGCGTAGTCATCATTAGCCGAACAGGGCTGACGGATGGCCGTGTGATTATGAAATATGAGTCCTGTAATGACGCCCATGGCATTTCACATCCACATCGATCCCACGCACTCTCACAGCCAGTGTGTGTGTGTGTGTGTGTGTGTGTGTGTGTGTGTCTGTGCATATTTTTGCGCATCCCTTCCTTTGGTAATCCTTAAAGTACACGGGATTGTATGACTGCGTGTGTGTTTGTGTTTGAACGCACTTGTTAACAAACCAACTTGTGCTTTGAATGGAAGATTTGCATATTGAACAACAACAACAACTAAACATGATTTATGCCAAGATCTGTCACAGCAACAGCGCTCGAACAGAGCGCCTTTCTGGCTCCGCACTGCCTCCTTCTCATTTGCCTAATACGATTTAGTGCATTGTGCGCGTCTGCGTACATGCGTGTGTATTGTATGTCAGTATTTAAGCGTGCCAGCGATCGTGTGTGTGTGTGTGTGTGTGTGAGAGAGAGTGAGTGCCCATGGCAGTGGTATTATATGACACAATACTGTATCTTTCTCTGCTTGGTTTAACATGAATAATGCAGCATGTGTCACAGTCTGAAAATAGTATGGAGGACACGCACACACACACACACACACACACACACACACACACACACACACACACACACACACACACACACACACACACACACACACACACACACACACAAAACATTGTGCAATAAACATATGTCTTTTTTTAACTGGGCTAATCTGACAGTGCCAGTCACAGCTAGTCGCCCACTCAACACAAGGGGCTCAGAAAGCTGAGAGAGAGAGTGTGTGTGTGTGTGTGTGTGTGTGTGTGTGTTTTAAATCAAGCAGCAGACAAAGCAGATTCAAACAACAGATTGTGTGAGAAATATCACATCCAAATCCTCAGGAAAACAGACTTTTCTGTTTGTTTCCAACACGCTCAGCCGCGGAGGGAACCGCGTGCAGACAGTCGCAGAGAAAATCAAGTCGCACAAAAGTTGTTGGTGTTTCTTTTGAAGATTATCCTGCAACCGTTTCTGCTTTGTGGGATGATACGGTGCGGAGAGAGGGGATGACATAAGATACAATACGATGGAACTTTGCTAATCCTCGTGGGGAACCGGGCCGGCACAGCGGCATATCTCCGAGGACATTCCAAAGGAATTTAGCATGTAAAAAGAACGGAGCAAATGGGGGTCATCTAAATGCTCTAAGCTGGCAATTTCAACACTACATTCAAAGGAAATGTATAGATCACAGCATTACAGAATAGACATGGTTTGGGTAAAAAAAAATCTGTTTGATCGTCAGATCTGTTTGAGTTCCCTGCCCAGCGGGGCTTTTTTCTTGCCACATTCCCTGATCTGATTAACTATGAGTACAATCTCATTCATACTGCATGAACAGGTGTTTGGAACAGCACCTGGACTCGTGTGAGTTCTCAAGCCCTAAACCCTTTGTTGCCAGTGTGCATTGTTTCGTGCTTCTATGGGGGAATTTAATTAATGAGGATACTATTGTGTCACATGGTGCTGCTCTGAGTTAAATATGGAGGGCACATATACCTGGAACATCCTCTCCATCACTACACCTGCCACTTGTTTCTAGTTTGCCACCCCTCCTCTGCTCCTCTTGTCAAAAACATCATATTTATTTTCACTCTCGCATTTTGTCTTTTATTTTTCCCTGTGCCTGCTCATCCTCAAAGAGTAACTCATCTTAGGATATTGCTCGTGCGTGGCTGATAATTACAGCAGCATTATGGATCGGCTGACCGCTGACGATTTTGGTCACCTCTTGAGGCAAACCTCGGCCGATTTTAACCCGCTAATGTTTGCAGGAAACGCTGATACTTCACTTATAAACACCACAAAACTGTGGGTCATCTCTATCAATGACTATGACAATGTGTACGTCTTTTAAAGAGCGAGGAGCTGATAGCTGCCCTCACATCATAATGGACTGTGTGTGTGTGTGTGTGTCTTTGTTTGCTCCATCACCAGGAAGTCCTCCCTATCACTCGCTGCACGCTGTGTATTGGAAGCTAAAAAAAAAGAAAATAAATTCAATTCCTGAGTTGATAAGTGGTGGCTCTCCCCTGGTGAGAACACATGAGATAAATTTGCCTCAGGGAATTCAGGAAACACACACACACGCGACACACACACACACACACACACACGCGCTGGAATCTCTACCTTTCACTCAATCAGCGTCCGTTCTGCGTGATTCTTCTCGAGGCTCTCAAACACACGCAAACACACACACACACACACACACTTGCATACAACACTCCGTGCTGAGCCGGTGTGTGAGCCGTTGTGCGGCCCTTTACTCAAGGTTCGCATCTTGGTAAAGTATGTCTTACATATGCGGATGTCCACGTGAACGCTTGCGTGAGGGGGGGGAGGACCAATAGCTGCAGACGAGCACGCCAATTGCTTCCATAATTCAGCCGCGGCCTCCTTTCCTCTGTCTGTCTGGGGAATTAACTGCCGCACTGTGTGGTATTGCTGATATATTCATCTGCCTGTGTATTACCACTGCAATGATTGCTTTCCCTGAGCAATGCTCTCACTGTTTGAGGTGTATTTCTCAACCACGCATTGTGTGACATCCCCCACTCCCACGAGGCACTTGAATGAGTAGAAAGTATCTATACATCTACATGTAGGCCTACAAAACTACATTTTCTGTGTGTGTGTGTCTCCAAACAGAGTGAGAATGAAATCACACACTTTTTGCTGCAAATTAGCGAGAGCAAATGTTTGCTCAAACCCTTGGAACGTTACACCATGCAGGCATGGGGCTTTTGCGCACTTAAAAGGCGCATGATACAACAATCTCCTTTTCAGGCACGGGAGCAACCCTCTGAAATACAAATCAACTCTGCGTTCAGCTTCACAAGGCTGACAACAGCTGCATTAAAATGCAATTAAAGGCGGGTTTTTTTTCCCGCTTTCTATTCAGATGCCAATTCAGACGCAATCCCTGACAGATGTGCTATTATTCACAAAGTCAGACCGAGTTGTGCCGTTGCAGTGTCGTCCTAATCCACGAAGAGTGCTTGATGATATAATGACGGGCAAGAAAGAGTACGAAGAAGACAGGGCGAGGAAAGACAGAATAAGACGAAAGAGAAAGGATGCAGACGAAAAAGACCAAACGGGGAAAAATGACCAAAAACAGACGAAGTGAGCAGAGCGTAATGATGTGGTGTTGATTTCTTTCACGGAGGCATTATGCATTGAGAGGGTGGTGATAATGACGCCACACAGCGCACACTGGAACAGCGAGCAGGAAACCTCATTAGGACGAGAGTGGGTCTCGGGTTTGTGTCAACTCGTGCTCCTGAAAGCGGGAAAAACATGGCGGTCCGCTCCAGACGAGCAGGACCGCGATCATCCAACCTCTCCTAACGAAGGCAGCCTTAATGAGCACATGGTTCATGAAGGGGGACTTAATTGTCCTGAAATTATTTATGACTTTCTATTTGTTGCTCGGGGATGATTCTAGAGCCATACACGTGATGGGTGAACGCAGATGCAATTGGATTTGTTTGCAGCTCAATGGTGCCAAAAACACTGAAACGGGAAATACCTTGAAGGATCTCTTATACAGGGCAGACAGAGCTAACTTAACAAACTCTATTTTCCTTAACTAGATTCCATTTTCTGTATATATGGCATCTAGAAACATAAATAGTTAGTTATGTAGAAAGAAAAATTACAATATTAGGTAAATATGCTGTATATGAAGTATTAATGACACCATCCAGGGACTTTGGATGTTTAGTGCTTACCTTTTGTTGTTTGTTATTTACTTGGAGGGCTTTGGCGCATATCTGTTTGTTTTCACCTTTTCTCCCCATTTTTCATTGATTTCCTTTTACCTGAAGTATTTTCATTGAAAGAGGAGCTCTCTAACTGAGAGATGCAACAATACATCTTCTGATATACTGACTCAGATATAGCTGGAATCTGTGAGGACGGGCTGATCTGGACACCATTCAGATACCATTATTTCAATAAATAAACAATTCAGTGCATTTATATCTGTGGATATTTATTTGTTACATTTTGTTTTACCAAGTTTGGAAAACTAAGGATTAAGTCAAGCTTGATGTTGTCTCACACATAAAAGAATGATCCCATCACTTTCACACAGCGAGGCAAACAGCTTCATCAATCAAACACTGGTATCGAGACTGAAGAAGTCAGATCGGTGCAAACTTTTAACGTACATGGCGATCAATGTTCTTTTGCGACACGAAACATTTTGTATGCAAAGGGATGAAATCACTGAAATTCAACTGAAACCATTAGTGTGTTCAGCAGACTGAACTTGAACTGCACACGATCCCAATCACAACATATAAACACTTGTGTGTACACACACGTACAGCGATGAAATAATCTAATTTAAAGTTGAATGAAGTTCTCTGATAAGAACCAAGAGGTTAATAAAAATGTGTTTCATGAAACTGCTGACGGTGTGTGTGTGTGGGGGGGGCAGAGGGTTTCCTAAAAAAAAAGAAGGCATTCATTGAATCTGTGTGTTTGTGAGGGAGATGGAAAGAGTAAAGGAGATAGCGACTGCCGGCTGCGAGTATTATCTGCTCGTGCATGTATGGAGAGGACCGGTGTGCATAGAGTACATTAGAGTGGGATGAGATCCTATCTCTCCTCTTCCTTTCATCAGGTTGGGTGCCTGAATAGAAGCTCAGATAAGGGATAAGTGAACCTATTACACACAGGCGACGCTTTCACACACCACAGCCGGACAAAGGCGAGCATTTGGACTTGTCAAAGCAGGAAAAAAAGCATCGTTGTAACTAATGACATTAATGGCTCCTCTGTCACATTTGACGTCACAGACCTTTTCTCACAATGGGAATTTCAACTTGTCAAACACTAATGATGTCAATGTATTCCACGACACATCTAAAACCGAACGAAACCAACGTTAATGCGATTAGTTACACCTGTGCAATTCCCTGTGATGCAAAGTCATGAATTAGACTTGGCCATTTCTTTTTTGGTCTGGTTGCGAGGAAGACCTCTTGGCTATTCAATTTAATACAAATGTTACATTTTTGGGGCTTTTCCCCCCCCCCCCCACTGTGTGTTGCCTATACGCATCATAACGCGCACGTTAAATAACCATCATGCAAACGGCGGTGCGATGGTTGAAACACTTGGATGAATTGCAACTCGTCTTTCCAACATGAACTTCTTGTTGCAAATGTGTTCAGCCTGCACGATTCCAACGCTCGCTTTGGAAGACAGTGCAGACGATGCCGCTGTAATGGCTTCGCTCATTCGAAATGAATTAACTCGACAAGGACAGACAATGAGGGAGAAGTTTGCAGAGTGGAAACTCGAGCTGACGAGTTATCATTTTAAGAGAGATATTTGCCATGAACTAAACTCGATGCCTCTTCTTGGTTTGCTGTCGTGTAAGTAAAGCTAATTAAATGATTATTGAAGTTTTTGTGTAAAATATGTGCTTGAAGAGAATTGTCACTTTTAATAAAACATATTTTACAGATTACAGTGACTCATGTTGCTGTCTTGGCCACGTCAGGAGTCCTTTTCATTGCGTTTCCTCAAATGAGGTATATAGCGCCCCCTAACGACACCACACAACCTTTGTTTGTTTAAGATGAGGTGGACTAACTTACTACATCTGGCAGCGTGCAAACAAAATGACTCGGACTGCAACGAGAAGCATCACTGGCCATTGCTTGATATTAGATGAACCACTTCATCCCCGTGAAAGAAAGAAAGGAGAACTTCGACGTCAAATAACGTGAGTCGACAAAAGAAGTTAACGCCTCTCTGTGGTTGTGCGCGCGCGCATTGGACTCCTCGCTGTGTAGCTGCTCGTGCTGTGAAGGTAATGTGACGCGTCTGTGCCTCGTTCTGTCTGCTGCTCGCTGAAGCTGTTGTGTGTTTTTTTTTAAGTTGGCTCGCGCACATATGTGTGTCTGATGCACGCGCTGCTATACTTGTTGATGTTTACAGCAGCTGAAGTCTGTTTATGTCATGTTTGCACAACGCAGCCGCTTCGACGCGCAAACAGGCTGCACACACAGGTGTAATTAATCAAATGTAATTAATCAAATTTGAAAACATTCGCCAGCAGCGTGCACGGTACCAGGGCCTGTGTCCCACCGAAATGGAGCTATTGTTCTGAATAGATTTATTCATCAACATGAATTTAATTGTGATGGAGCTATTTTGATTAGAGATATAATCATTGTTTAATCAACCAAAAATGCCAGATATTTGCTGCTCTTCTCCGTTTTATGTCATTGTAACAGAAATGCCTTTGTGTTTTGGACCGACTCCTACAAAACAAGCTGAAACAATCCTGATTTGTAAACTGTGTCAGTGGCCCCAGTGGTTTAGTAGTGAGCTGATAAGAACTGTGCACATCTGACAGTTGCGGGAATATCTGTTTATGCGTGTGTTTCTTACTATTTCATATTTATTTCTTGCATTGCATATAGAGGCACTGGAGAAGGACGGATAGCATCCTTGGAATGGTCTCGAGAACACAAACTCGTGATCACGTCGTGAGTAAGGGGAGTGTGTCATATTTGTGTTACATCTTACAAAACTATTTGGGTAATCTTTCAGTCCTGTAAAATAGCCTACACACACACACACACACACACACGAGGGTAATTGAGCTGCTCTACAGGTGTGAAATTTGATGGCAGGCTGACAATTGCAAAGTGTTTGAAATGGGAAAACAGAACTCAAGTCCAAGTGACTTGCTGTTGTGTTTGCTAGATGCTGTTTTTTTTTGAAAAAGAAAAAAGACCAAACGCTCTTGTTTGTTACAGCATTTGTCATTTATTGGAATAACAAGAAAGCAATCTGTGCTGGACGACTGCTCCTTAAACTGCTTTTGTAATACCTCGCGTTATATCTGATTGGTCGTGCTCGTGTCACCGTAATCGATGAGTGTGCGTGTGCTAAACGGTCGTGTCGTATGACAGAGTGAACACCAGGGTGATAAGTTCAACATGGGTGGAGACAATTATAAACTTGTCTCTCATAGACAGGAAGGAATACATTTTTGGAGAGCGGAGTAAGAGACGCAAGCGCTTCATTATCTGTCTTTCAAGCAGCATTCCCCATGTTGAGGCGGCTGGGAAGTTGAAACAAGAGCACCCCGAATACTTCACAGATTTGAAAACACATGCCAGTATGACTTAATTTTAATAAATGTGAGTGAAAGTAGGGCAGAAGAGAGAAAATGAGACAGGGAGGGGGGACTTACAGGCGAGGGAAGGGAAGGGATTCTCTCTGAAATGAGGTGCAAAGCGTTTTGGGATAAGTGTCTGCTGGTATAAAGCTGAAACTCAAAAGTGTATGTTTGATATGGAGCGAAGATTACCAGCTGGGGAGGTTCATGATGATTGGCATTGAAAGAAGCAGATCTAAAACAAGTTATGGAGAGAAAATGGCAGCTTTTTAAAAAGAAATCCCTGCTTCTTTTCTCCACTTTACTCTTCAGATTAACCTCTTTCATCTGTCTTCCCTCCACATTAGTGTCATTTTCTTGTTTTTCTCTCATCCATATTCTTTTCCATCCCCCCAAAAAAAAAGGCAGACGAGGCCAACAGCGATATACAAGAAGCAGGGCAGTAAAGGTGGTGGAGGAGATGGAAGGGCAGTGAGGCGGTTATCGTCGGAGGAAAATAAGTTCAGTAAAAGAGCAGCTGAAGGCTCGAGGGAAAGAGACGGGTTGCGGGAGGTGTTTTTACATCTCGCAGCGATGTTGCATCAGATCAGAGAAAGCAGGTGGGAGGAAGAAGAATAAAAAAAAAGAAAGAGGTTAAGTGTTTGACGTTTCCACATGCCCGCTTTCCTGCTCTCGGCGTGCCTCGATCCATCTTTCTTCTTCAGCGGCTGCTTCTCTTGTCTGCTCTCCATCTCCTGCTCGTCCTCCTCTTACCGTGTTAATAGCTGCGCCGTGTTATTTATGAAAGCAAGGCCAGAAGACATGGAAAGAACATTAGCAGAAAGCCATTGGTCCTCCTGCCAAAAAAAAAAACACCCCATATATTTTCGGGGGGGGGGGGGCATTGACAGGACACGTGCATGCTCACGTGTGTTAGAATAGATGTACGCCTTTGGAGATTTATATAGAACATGACATATGCTGGACATGACACTCTTTCTCTCACTCATTCTCTCTCTTTTACACACGCGCACACACGCACACACACTTATACACAGTATTTCTATCCCCTCTATTTGTTCGTCTATATAAATGGAAGTGACGGATGCAAAGAATAAAACGGGAGAGTTCATTTATGTATTGGGCTGGTATAAAGTATCTGTTTGCTCAGAGTTGGGAGCAGTAGCATGTGTGATTATTTGTGTGTGTGTGTGTGTGTGTGTGTGTGTGTGCGCGAGGAAGACGAGGAGAGAGAGAGTGCATTACTTGCAGGGTTTTGCCAATTACCCCCCTTAAGCTGGAGGTCAAGGAGGACAGAAACAGAAAACATTTCTTTCTTTTTTCCCTCTTTAATCCGCATTCATTGCCTGCCAGTAACAGCCTCCCCCTCCTCATCATCACTCTCCCTCCCTCCTGCCTCCAGCATCCCTAAGGTCGTGCTCAGACCGACATTAGCATTGTGTGAAAAAAGAAGAAGAGCCACAAGGCAATGCAACAATATCCAGCAATGTGCCGCGTTGGCCCAGTCACATACGTACAAGGATTGATGGTGTAATTGTACTGCTTGCCTCACTATTGTCCACACAGATGATAAAATAAGTGTTGATAACTTCAAGAGTCGTCATTTTCTGTCTCCTGGTATTATAAGTCACTGTGGCCGTGTTGCTATTGGCCAATCAGCCACATCTGCACAGTCAAAGCTGAACAATGGTGAAAAAGAGTCTGATGAAGATTGCACCAAAACAAGCAACACTTGGATTTCTTTGTCCTGTGTACCTTTTGTTATAAAGAGAATGGAAGATAAATGATTCTCGGAATGGAAGTGTCTTTTCCCCCATTCCTATACCTCATGCCTATTTGATTTTGCTTCTTCATCTCACCACCCCTCCTGCTCCCCTCCCTCCCTCCTTCCTCTCTCTCCCTCTCTGTGCCCTCGCCGGTAGCGCTCCTCCTCGGAGGTAAGGCGGCGCTAAACGGCGCCGGCGCAGCGTCCCCATGTATTTTTAATGGCCGCGCTCGTCATGCTGGAATCTCAGCTTGAATTATGCATTGAGGGTGAGTGAGAGGGACATGAGAGGGCACGGGGAGGAGAGAGAGAGAGATGGTATATGAAACAAAACAAAACAAAAGATGAGGACGACAGGAGATGCGAGATCATTGAGGATGAAAAAATAAACATACCGGGAGAGTGAAAGAGATGGAGAGAGAGAAAGGGATGTGTATTTTTGAATAATCACAGCTCTGACAGAGGAGAGTGCGACCTCTCACCTCCCTCCACCAAGCCCTCATTTTATCTCTCTCCATCCCCGGATCTGACTTCACCTCCACACCCTGCATCCCTTCATCTCTTCCTCTCCAGGGCTCCCTTTCTTCTCTGTCTCGCTATTTCATCACCTCTTCTCCAAGCTCTGTCTCCATCTCTCCCTTTTTACATCCCCCGCTCCCTCTTTTCTCCCCCAAAACGTAATACTCCTCTCGGTCCTCAACTCTCTCTCTCTCTCTCTCTCTCTCTTGCTCTACCTCCCGAAAAGTTTGGCTTTGGTAACGGAGTGCTGGAGGCAAGGAGGGGTGAAGAAAGAGAAAAGGGGGAGGATGTTAAGCGATAGGGAGTAAAAGACAGACAGAGATGGACAAAGTGAAGGACGGACGTGGCGAAACCTTCAGACTATTGATTAGCATCATGGACGTTTTTTGAAATAGCTGGAACTTTGTAAATGTCTGAGAATTTGGAGCATCCCGTGTACGTAAAAGGACATACATGTGTGTGTGTTTTCATGCACACTTGAAGGCCAGTTTCATCACCAGTGTATCCAACAGAATCCATGAAAGTCCAGTATGTTCTCCTGCCTACACAGTCAGGGAAGGTCAGATATTGAGCTGGTGGGTGGTGCATTTAACTGTGCGGAGCAGCCAGTGACACAGGGCTATTATTTTAAGTACGCTATTATTTTTCATCAAGACAAAAAGCTGTTTAACGGTGCACAGCTATATCAATAAGAGCACATGTGTATGAAGGAATCAATAGTTATCTATGCAAGTTTGTCGAAAAAAACCAAACACACAGCAAGTTAACCGTTCACACTTCCATTGCAGTCTTCTTCCTAATGAGTCCGAATCTTTTTACAAATCCAAAACGTTGGGAGTTCTATGGTGAGCACTATATAGTGCACTGTGCATCGTGTGACCTGAGGATTGTCTGAAATGTTTTTTTTGTTGTTGGTTGTTTGCTTTTATGACCATAACTCTCATCCGGCACTTTCTAAATTTTGCCATCTCTGCTCTTGATGGTAGTTAGCACCCGGCTAGTGACCATCGATTGATGCTCTGTGGGATAATTGGAGTCTGCAAGTAAAGATGTAGCTGTATGATTGCAATGCTAGTCTTATTTGTAGTGGTGTGTGTGTATATATATATATATTACTTGTACAAGTACTCCTAGAAGTAGCCTGTTCTTGGAAGTCAGCAAAAGTTTACTTTTTGGTCATCGCCTCCGCCGGCCTGTCGAGATGTGACTCACGGTGAGTCGTGCACAGCGCCTGACTCCGCCGTTGACTCCTCTCCGGTGCTGATGGGGCTTTGAGAGCTGACATGATGAGAGGAACCCTTGAGGCTTTGGTATTTTGGTATGTGTTTGATATTTCCGACGCGACGTCTCTGATAATTGGGATGACATTTAGAAAAAAAATGCTTTGATGAGTTTCCCCTCGTCTGTCAGGGAGCACGAAGAAAGGAACGCGGAGACAAAAAGCGCTTCCTCTCTATGGGGACCTGCTTTGCTTTAGCTGCTCCAGAATGTCCACCAGTGACATCACTTTTATGTCTCTAATAGCCCAAAGTTGAGCAGGTGATTAATCAACAATTTACCATGATTGATTATGCAGTGTTTTGACAATACAAAATGATTAAGCGCCCATAAATATGCCTCCTGTCAACTTAAATGGTTGCTCCATGCATTCTAATTCGAATTAAATGAGCTAAAGACCGTTATCCAAACCAGTGACACAATGTACAGGCAACCATTTAAACTCCTCGTGCAGTGCCCGTCCAGAACGCGCGTGTTCCTTGGGTCCTCAGCGATACACCTGCCACGACAGTTGCTTTCCCCCGAGCAATGCGAGGGCGTACATCTGCGGGGGAGTGAACTATACCCAGCATGCTGCAGGAGTGTAATCATTAATATCACAGAAGAGTTAGCAATTCATTTGTTCACTCGTATTTAGACTGTTACTACATATCTCTGGATGCAGAGAAGAAGACAGTGTGCAGGAGTTTTTTGTTTGTTTGTCTCCCTGGTATTGTCCTACGCACTTGTCGACCTACTGGTGTGCAAACGGTTGCTCTTTTTTATGGTAGAATTTAGCAGCCGCCACTTTGTAATTGCACTTTTATGTGTCTGAAAATGTGCAGCATGTTGTCTTCTGAAGCCAGACAATATGGTGAACTGTTACTTCACTGCCTCACGGTCACTAGTCCCCCCCCCCCCCCCCCCTCTGGGAGTCTGCTGGTAGAGCCTTGCTGTTTGCACACACTCCTTGTAAGCTTTTACTTTAGTGCTTTGAAGTTTAAAACACAGATCGCCATGTCATCAGCTACTTGGTCATAAATAACGAAATAGGACCCTTTAAGCCATTTTTGGATGCATGCCTTTTGGTAGCTTTTTGCTAACTTTAAAAAAAAAAAGTATTTTAGGAAAGAAGCGGCAGACTTACTTCGTGCTGCAGTAGGAGAATGAAGGGAAGAGGATCTGTAACCAGATGTTTTTTCTATAATGAGCAGTGTTTGGGCTTTTCAAAAAGTCTTTCTGGTTAATCAAACTATACTTTCTAACACTCTCTCATGAAGGTAACATGTAGGAAAAATCAAGTTTGGATTTGCATACTGCCTGAAGATGGAGGAATATTTTCATCTTTTTTGTTTTCCCAACCTGTTCTTATGTACACATAACTCAGTTTAACGGTATTTGCCTCATCCTCTGGAAACGGATGACATGGCTACTTCTGAAGGTCAGTCAGTGAGCCAAATCCTGTGTGTCATAATACCTGTTGGCGAGGCGATTGAGGAAGCCCGAGAGGGTGCTTACCACTGCTTAACTCCATAAAAAGCAGCTTCGCAACAATACATAAAACTCAGCGAGTGCGTTTCCCTTTGCCGTCTCAGAGGGGATTTAACTGCTAAGACAAGACAAGTCTTTCCCTTCTCTCACTGAGCTCCGTCCAACTGGAGCTGGACACCTGCCAAGGCTTATGCATGGACAAATGAATACACACACACACACACACGTACTCACTGAGATGCACGCTCAGGCAGGGAAACACACACACACACTGCACAGAGTCACATTCACACTGTTGCTGTTTGGTTGTGGTGAGGAGAGGGTTTTAGTGTGACGTGTGAGACCTTTTGGTCCTGCTCCAGAGTCTTCAGCAGGTTTATTGTTTGACGGTTCACCCTGTAATCTAAACCAAAAAGTCCTGGCATGCATTTAGTAAAAAGTTTCCCATTGATTTTTTATTTTTTTGTTTAGTGAGGATTACTGCAGATGGAGACAGAATTTAATGCTAAATATTACAGCTGCATCTGTCTCTACGGGCGCATCCACACCGTATCCACAACTTTCCAGCCTTGGTTTTTAACGTGGAAAATCGATCAAAATGCAAACGTCCACGGTGCAAAAAAGGTCCTTACAGCCTGAATTCTGAAAAGAAATGATCTGTTTTCCCATCACCCGCTGTTTTAAAACTGCAGCTCAGGACTGAAGAAAGATGAACACTTAGAAAGAGGAGCCATGAACGTAATTCAGTTACAGTTAAATATCCAGGTGCTATCTCACAGATACGGGCTTTCTCATATCTCAGCCCACTATTCTGTATGATGCTAAAACATGCTGAGAAATAAACAACACTGGATGAAAAGTTAGCAGAGATGGAGGTACAAAAACTTAAAGCTTATAATTATAAACAGCAGACCTGAGAGAAAGATGTTTTATAACTTCAACCGACAGTTATATTTCTCGTTTTCTATTTTCATCACAAGACTGTGATGCTGCCGTGCATGCTGTCAACTTAACGCGATTTATTTTGAGGGTGAAAGCAGATGTGTATTTGTCGGTAGCGTGCCTAAATGTGAAAAAAACGGGTGTGGAAATCGCAAGAGACACACAAATTGACACACAAAATTCCTCCAGAAATAATCTAAAAATGTAAATAAATTCTGGTTTTGGAGGTTTCAGGGTACAGCTCAGTGTCAGCTTACGTGTTAAAACTGCTCAGAGGAAAATAGAGGCTTATCTTGAAAAGATGCAGACACACTAGTATTTTCCAGTCACATGCTGGTGTATATGTACTACTGGACAAGGAGTACTTGCTCGGTCAACCTATTATCATAGTCGGTACCTTGAAGGAGAATTATGCTGTAGCTTTAACGGTCTGGAAAGCTGCACATCTTATTATCTCCCCGTAATGGACCCATACAGTCTGACGTATGGATGGTGGTCGTGTAAAGTTTAAGTTAGAGTATGTACGTATATAATCAATGCAATACTTATAACAATGCAAATAATGTAGCTGTAAAAAGTACAATGTTTCCCTCTGAAATGTATTGGAGTGGGAAGTACCATCACATTGGACAGTAGACCTTGCCAACACTTATTAAAACCATATCTCTGTACGAAGTATTTTTAATAACTAAAGGCCAACTTTTGACAGCGGGTGGAGAGGTAAAAGGAGAGGACGGAGTATCGGCCTTGAATTTCTCATGTGCCCAGAAACACACAACTGTGAATGATTGTCATGCAGTGTGATCGTTTTATATTCATAACAACCATTCAAGTGTACCCTTTTTTTTTAATATATTTGTTAAGGGTCCTGCCTGACAAACAAAACAAAGAAGTATAATTTCTCCTCTGCCTTTTTCTCACAGTGATTGTGTGTGTTTTGGGACTGTAGGTGTTTTATGTGTATATGTGATATCGAACAAAGTACTTTACGAGAAGGAGGATGTTCAAATAGGTTTTTGGTCTTTGGGGGGGGAAGTGTGTGTGTGTGTGTGTGTGTCGGAGAGAGAGAGAGAGGGAACAGGAGCAGGCTTTCCTCAGTTGATGGGGCCATTATGGAAATGAGAATTGGACAATGCTGCAGTGCACACACACACCCTCACACACACACACGCACTCACACACCTACACACACACACAGGGATTCCACAGTAATTTCCTCCTGGCTGTGTGCCGGCAGCAGTGGTAATGTATTCATAACTAACCTAGTGACATGCACTTCTGTTCTGCGCACAGACACACGCATATCACTCACACAAGAAGACAGAAACCACAGGTTAAGTCCATACTCACTTGCATATTTTGCAGTATCGTGTGATGATATAGGTATAGTTCTTTTTTTTCCTCTTGTCAACGCTGCATAGCAATTATATAACACTCCTTTTAAGTGTCTATTCTGCCATGTACTCATGTAGCCCATGTGTGGTTCTAGCCACATGATTAAAACCTATATGTGTATACTCCTGTGTGAATTAAACACTTGACAAATGGAAAGTATTGTCTCAAAATTAGTGAAATTATGAAGAACAAAATGAATATTACCATATAAACACCGTTTGTTAATCAGATTTAATGAGTGGTAATGTAAAAGCAAAAGTGCATTCATCAAATGATATTCCTTAAATATTTCACATCAGATTTTCTGAGAAATTTGAGCCAGTGTGTGCTTGTTATTATCAATTTAGACGGCGTAATCGTGCATCACGATACCTCGATATATGATTTCATCACAATATCATTCCATTGAAAGATATTAAATGATCATATTGAGTTATCGCCCTGCCCTATTTTGGACAATTACAGAAGATTACATTTAAAATCTAATCCACATTATAGACACAATTTTAATAAATATATCTAATTATGATTACTTTGACCCAGACTTCAAACATAGTATTATTCCTTAAATATGTTGCTTGTAAAAAGTGTTTGCCCACATGCACATGTGTGCGCATGTGTGCGCGTGATCCGGATGGTACCACCTCCGCCTCATTCCTGGCTTGTTGCTGTGTTTGTTTGTGTGTGAGCGTGTGCGTTCTATATCTCCCACCTGGTCTCAGTATTTCTCCGTGGGGTGCTGTTTGGCCTGTTTGACTCGGTGAGTGATGCCTTTTGCCAAACATTGTGTGTGTGTGTGTGTGTGTGTGTGTGTGTGTGTGTGTGTGTGTGTGTGTGTGTGTGTGTGTGTGTGTGTGTGTGTGTGTGTGTGTGTGTGTGTGTGTGTGTGTGTGTGTGTGTGTGTGTGTGTGCGTGCGCGTGTGCGCGCGTGTGTGTGTGTCTCGGGTCTGGTCAAGAGGCCCGAGGGGTACTGATTCATTTAGAAGGCGATTGGCAATAACACTGCCTTGAGATATGACTCTCTGGGTAGGACGCACGCACACACAAGAGCACATTTCAGGCTCATGAAATGTGCTCTTGCATAAACAAACAATAATTGCGGCCAGATACATTTGTGTGCATATATATGTGCATATATATATATATATATATATATATATATATATATATATATATATATATATATATATATATATATATATATATATATATATATATATGACATATGTGAAACATTGAAAGAGATAGACAGACACACACACACACCTACCTTTTGGTTGGCAGTGCACTATTTGTGTGTGTAGACTCCTTTGAGAGAGACATGGTGAACAACACAGAAAATGAGAGGAAGACGTGTCAAGTTGAGTCCTTGTCAGGTTTCTGCAGCTCTAGCAGGTTTCTGGCAGCTAGAGACGGCAAGTGTTGTGTGTGTGTGTGATGTTGTGTGGTTTAGCACTAGGTGCAGCGAGTTACCATAACCAACATATCACATTGCACGTACACAATTAGCTGCCACCTCAGACTCACCACTGACAGTGAAAGTTATCATATTTCAAAAAAGAGAGAGAATATAAAACAAGGACGTTTGAGTATAATTCAGTGTTGATTCATTTCAGTTCAACTGAGTTCAATTAAACCCATTTATCATACCTACAATTTAAATTCACTTTTTTTTTGCTTTGTCAAAGTATTCGTATTTTTAAAAGCAAAACAAATACAACATACAATTGTTTTCTTTAATTTGCATATTTATCTGCAAGTGGACCTTTGTGCTGACTGTGCACAGCTGTCTCCATCTTTGTTGTGGCAAGAATGAACCAACCGGCACCACCATGAAAATAAGTCCTGGACTTTGTCGTGTTATATTCCAGACAATAAATCAAGTGCTTTTAGTTTCTACTGCTGTATTTGAAATATAATTCCTGACAAACTAAACAAACAGCATTTAGAAAACAGTTCTGATACATCAGAGTGGTACGAGGAAGGGCATCGTTCTTCTGCATTATTTAACAGTAGCGTTTGACATGGCAACCCTTCATATACACAGAAATAGAGTGGCACATACGGGATAACAAGCTATATGAAGCAACCACAGACTCTAGGTATGCTGCTGATGCTGCAGCCATGGGCCCTCCAAGTAACTAAAACAAGTATACACACAGGCTTAAGTCATTTTATTTTTTTCAAATATTATATTTGTAAAAAAAAAAAAAAAATCATTTGATTAATTCCTTAAATTGAATAAGAAGTAAAAATGAAATCCAAAATTAATAATCCTTGACTTCCCATTACTTTTTTATAGGTCAGAGGAGCTGGGACTGCTAATTGCCTAAAATGTGTCTTGCTCAAGGACTCTTTGACAGAATTTCCAGCTACTGATAAAAACATTGACCAGCTGAGTGGTTAATCTATGAATCTACAGCTTCTGGGCTGTCAATCTGACCACCTCACTGGTCTGCCAAGCTGTTTAACACATAACCGATAAAGAAAATGTTGACAGTGTTCACATGACTTTGTTTGTTTTTGCGTTGCGAAGCCCTTGGAATGAGACCGGGCTGCAGTGCAAAGGTAACATGAGCTGCAGAGAGCAAACCGTGGTACCGCCAGCCGCTGTCTTGACATCTGTTGTTCCTAAAGTAGTGTTGTTATGGTATGGATAGCTTCTGCAATCTGCAACCACATGGCTAGCCACCAAATCCTACACACTGTCCCTTTAAATCACTCTTTTGCTCAGGATGAGGTAACATTCTAGCAAGAGTATTTGCTGCCGACTCCTTTCCTTCATCCAAATGTGGTGTTTTCCTGAGCCATGAGTAGAGCTGTGCAGTAAGACCCAGTGCCAGCTATGCCTGTATCCATTATAGTGTATAACTCATAATGTGACTATACTCTTATGTGTCTAGAGGTTTGAAGGATGAGTCATAATATTTCCAATTTTTGTGGTACATACATTTCAGAAGTTACACACATTTTACGAGTTGTTTTTGCTAAATGTATTTCTTCCGCAACATAAACACCCCTTTATTAATATCGTCCGCCTCCTCCACAGCACTCTGTTTCTCCCTCCATCTCTCTCTCTCGCACACATTTCTAATTTGGTCCCCCTCTTTCTTCTTTCTTCTCCCTCCATCTCCTACTCCTCTGCTCTCACCGTCTTGCCTCTTGTCTACACTCCTCTCCTGTCATGTTCAGGGACAGTAATGGAATGAAATATCCAGCCCGGGTTAAAAAATGGATGCTGTTTTCCGTTCCAGCCTCTCATTCCTGTCTGCCAGTAATTATGGCTGTTTAATTGGACCTATAGAGGCTCTGAGAGAGAGAGAGAGAGGAGAGGAGGGAGGACTCAGTGTGTCAGTGCTTCTGCATGTTGAAGAGGTTGTGCATGACTTGAGCTGAATACAAAGCAAAGGCGCCTCACAACCACAGTGTTTGTTTCAAACAAAGAAGTGTCTCACATTCAAATCTGCATATTGAGCACGAGATCGAACGAGCAGACGATAAACGATAAATAGCCGACTGCACTGTGAGTACTTGCTAATTATCTGGCAAGCTTGACGAGTCAAATAGCGGAGTGTTTATAACTAGATGACGTGGATGAAATAGATATTTAAAGTGCCTTTCACAAATGCGTCCGTGTTCATTAATTGGCACAGACCAGTGCCAATTAATGAACATAGTTACCCTAATAACAGTGATTCACAGCCTCTCGCTTTGCCCAAATGTTCTCCAGTTGACTACTATTTATAGACGACATGGTGGGTGAGTGGATGGACGGGTTGTTGGACGAGGGAAAATGTCACACAAAGAAGAAGGAGGGATAGAGTAGACATCCATTTGAAAATTCATCAGTCGCTCCCGAGTACAGTTCACCTCAAGTGTCTTATTTTACAAGGCTTTCACACGCTACAATCCCTTTCCCCTTACTTGTTCACCCACTCACTGGTGTGCAGACACGTTACCAGTTTCAACTCTTCACACTGGGAGTAATAATTATATCCTTGAACAGCAATTCAAGACGGTTGACCATGTTGTAGAACAATGAAAGAAGGGAAACTTTTGTTGAAGTGAGCTAGCGAGTTTGGGGGTGAGAGGAAGAGCTTGTTGCAATACAGCTGGCGTGTGCGCACCCACGCAAACACAATCCTGCACGCGCACATTCTCACATTTAAACTCACTCCCAGACGGTAGTAGACGTCGCCCATAGGCCACCAAAGGGGGGAGGGGGGAGGGGGGAGGGGGGGGCTGGTACCAAAACCAACCGTCTGTGACAGTGGTCTGTAGAGAAGGTCACTCTCTGCAGACGCCCCCCACCCCGTTGGTATGTGAGAAGGTCTATCGGTGCCCATGGCTTTTAATTCTCTTCCCCCCCCCCCCCCCCCCCACCGACATGGCTGACTGGCACCACCGAGGCAAACGCACAGACCCACAAACGCTAGACCACACACACACTCAACACTCACTCAAACACTCTCCGTCTACGAGTCAACAATAAATGACTGATAAACGATGATTTTATATTCCACTCCAAGAACAGGCTTTACGACAGATGTGCAAGTACAGCTGGCGTGCAGCTGCAGACGGGCGCATGCTCACGGAATTTGACTTTGGCCCCCGCGATATTGCCGTTTTCTCTCTCGAACAGATTTCGACACGCACCTGTCCGCTTCACTAACTCCCTGAGTGAGTGTGACATTGAGCCCCCCAACCTTCAGGCAATCGAGTCCTGTCAGCTTTGCGGTGTCTTCGCTCCGTCTTTATTGTTGCCCCAGACATTATAGTTAAGCTGGAGAAGGGTGTAGTAGATTGAGCGATACACTTTACCTTCTGTCTCTGAAACCATCTGTGTCTGATATGAGCTTCTATGAGATAATGGGAAGGAAGAGTCATAAAGATTGAAATCAAAAAGGTGTAAATAGGAGGCGTAGCCGATCTCAATCTATGTATTTCGTTGTCCAACCATCTAAAAACATGAAACTAAATGTCTGTACTATTCTGAAGGGATGGTTTTACCTGACAAGGTCCTGATTTTGTAAATGTTTGAAGTCTAAATGTATTACAGCTTCTATCTTCATCCCTATTATGTCTCTCTTCAGTCCGTCTTCCCCTCCTCGTCTCTCTCTGTCCAGCTAACGGATGATGATGGCTGCTTGTCCTCCTGAGTCCGTATTTGTCCGAGGCTGTTAGGCTGTGAACGCCAACATCAACCAGAGTAGATGAGCCTTGAAATAAATTTTGGAAGAACAAGAAATAAAGATTTTTTTTTTTTCTTCTTCATCATTGTTCTCCTCTCATGTCGATCATCTACATCTCATACTTTGTCTGTGTCTCTCTCCCTTCACCCGTCTTTTATTTCTTGTTTTGGCAAATGAGAGTTCCCGATCCCATTTTTTTTCAGTCAGAGCATGAATGGTTTGTGTTCCCTCCTTTTGTCATGGCTAATCAATTTGAAATGGAGAAAGAGAGAGAACATATGGAGAGAGAACACAGGAGGGAAAGGGAGAGAGGAACGGTATGCTTGAGGAAATAATGAGATGAGTTGAGTTGAAGGACTTAGGGTTTGGAAATATGCGGATACCCAGAGGGCCATTTGGGGGGCGTGCTAGAGGGCGTACTACAGGAGGGAAGGGAACTTGGGTACAGAGGTCCTTAAGTGGAGGAGCGCTCGGGGCAAGTAGACGGGCACTTGGAAACACCAGATGGGCACTTGAATGTACCCAAAAGGCACCCAAGTCACATTTCACTTTACACCTCTGGCTATGCAAGACGATCCATCACATGCAGTTAGCAAGTTCTAATACCATAGTTTGGCCACTATGTACTGTACGGTTATGTCCATGTGTGTGTATGTGGTGGAGAGTATGACAGACAGGCACATGTGTGTGTGTGTGTGAGAGAGAGGGAGCAACAGAGAAATTAAGAACTCATCAATTATGCACCATAGTAATTTGACTTGGGATGTTCAGTAAGTGAGAGGCGAGGCAGAGTGTTTGAACAAATCTGTTTTACTGTGCACACTTTTAAAGGCTTTTACCCACGAAGATAAATCAAATAAGCTTAAACTGTTCTTAGACTTATCAGTATGTTTTCTTGCCAGATTTGCTCACAGGAAAAAACAAACAATCAGCGATGAAACTATCGCTGAAGGGGCGCTCTGCAGCGCTGGGCCTGCCCACTAGTCACGTCCCAGGTCCGTGGACTTGATGCTCGCCGGGCCCTCTCTCCCTGCAGGGTGGTCTGTCCTCAGTGCGAGGAATTCAGAATCAATGCATCATCCGATCAGCTCTTCTGATTGGCCTGCACAGGAGACCAGCAATGAAATGATTCAGAACATATATAATTGTTAGTGGTTGTATAGTACTTAGTATTTATAGCTAGCGTGAACCGGAAGGATGGAGTCAACTAATTTAGGTGAAAAGTCCCGCTCTGAGTCTCTATCAGCAGGACACGATGTTCAGGTGTCAGCGACAGCATCGTGTTGTCTATTAGTTTAAGTCAAAAGGTGAGGAAGATCTGATGAAAATACAACACGATTTCAAAGTCATGGTGTTATTAAGTACTCATGTCAGTACTTGGTGTATGTGCAAGTCCGCAAATGTAAGTACTTGTACTTGGTCTGAAGAAAAGCGGTATCGGTGCCTCCCAAACTGATACCGATTTTGATCCTCCTCATTCAATCCCATTCTGTGCTTGAGGGGGCTCTGCTCACAGAATTACCAAAAAAAAGAGTCGGTCACACTTGAGTGTGCTTATGCTTTGAACCATCCACGCTGCATTCTGCTCGAGGCTGTATACATCTATCAACATAGAACGTGACCTTTTAAAATGTCACATCGGCAGACATAATGGATTTATATATCTTTTGTACAATAAACGGGCTCTAATATGACTGTATTATTATCACGGTTGGAGACCTGTTGGCCTGATGTTGGTGTCTTTCACATTGTTCTTTAATTGCTTTGTTCGAGAGATGGTGTCCTGTGAAGATTACAGATTTTGCTTTGGGAAAAGTGGAAGAAAGCACACAGCTATTTGTCCTCATTGTGTGTGTGTGTGTGTGAGAGAGAGAGTGAAAAATTCAAATGCTCAACGATTCTTGTTGCATCTCGACGCACCTGAATGTAGCGCATCCTCA